>JAADKA010000018.1:600000-957900 GCA_009982855.1 Lizonia empirigonia
GCTATTTTTTCAACCTCATTGCGGCGGTTGTTCTTTGTGTCCACCTGAACGAACGAGGCAGGCGCACATCCCGGTCGGTACCCCAGTTTCTCGGCTGCCCCTACCTGGAGTTCCTGACCAATTGCAGCGCAGCGAGCTCGAAAGCTTGCCAAAACGGACGCTGTGACTGCTTTGTATTCTGGGTTTCCGCTCCACGAACGGCCCATCTTGTCATCATCCTGTGCTGTTTGCTGGTCGACACACCCAACTGCACTCTATTGAGTCGTTCGCGCTTCCACAGCCTCCGACAATACCGCTATCCAGCTACCGGGCCCTTCCGTAAACACGCCCTCGTACGTGTACGTGTACCAGCATTTGAGCGGCCCGACTAGTCCAAGGCCATCTACCATTCCCGCGTTCATTCGCATCAATCAGTTTTCGTCTCGTCTTCCAGTCCTTCCAGTCTGGGCTGCGACGGTGGTTCACCACCAATTTCATCATCATATCCTCACCAGCCTCCTTCTGTTCAACATCATTTTGGCGCCCAATTGGACTAGCAGCTACTTTAGACGATACAGATATTCCTGCAGGTACCAGTACCAAGTATTAGTACCAGTACCACTGTCTATCTGCGCCATAACATTGGTACGTCTGGCCGGTTATCGGAAAGGACACATCGGTATAAGCCTAGTATCTGAGCAGGCAGGCTTGTAAAAGGTACCAACCTCCCGTCTGGCATTCTTTTGCCCAGCGTGCGTCCAGCTGACGTTCCTAGATTAGCGTATTTGCACCTTCGTTCCTCTTTGTTAACCAGAACTCGGCGAGGTCGCTGCACCCACGAGTTGCACCAACTCAATCCGGCCGCAACACCCCATTGCAGCAGCCTTACCCGTCGACTACTTTGCAGAGTCAGAGCTTGCTGAGACAGTCTTGAACTTACCAGATAGATAGCTGTAAGCGTTGAAACACGTTCACGAAGCTGCACGAAAAACAGTCGAACATGTCGAACCAGGCAGCGGAGAACAACCCCACTGGGCCCGTGAATCTTCCCAGCGACGAATCAGGGAGCAGCAATGGCGGCAGCAGCAACAGTAGGCAACCATTAACCATTGCGCAAAATCATGTCTAACCATACCCTTCAACTGCAGCCTCTGTGCAGACAGCAAAACCAGAAACCTCGCAACCTCCCGCAACCACATTCCCTCCACCGAAGACCGACAAGCCACGGCCGCACATCTGTACGACCTGTACCCGCTCCTTCGCACGATTAGAACACCTGAAGCGCCACGAGCGATCGCACACCAAAGAGAAGCCTTTCGAGTGCCCTCAATGCACGAGATGCTTTGCACGGCGCGATTTGCTGTTGCGTCATCAGCAGAAGCTGCATCAGCAGGGCGCGACCAACGCCAGACCACGCAATGCGCGACGAGAGAGCACGACCGGTCTACCCCCGAACTCGACGAATCGTATCCGCAAGAATTCCATATCGAGCAATGCCAGCAATATCATTCCCGGCACAGGGAGCATGAGGCCGCGCGCCAACACCATCGGTCATATTCCCACCGATCAAATCGCCAATTTCATGGCAAGCCATCATGCATCGATACCGAGGGGCAATGGAGGTCATCCAGGTCACTCGCATCATGCTAGCTTGTCTGGTATTGGTGGCCCGGGTATGTTCGATTACAGAGGCATGTCTACGGCCGTGGGCAACCATGGGCAACAACACGGACTGCCGCGGCTAGACACGCACATTGGCTTTGGTGGTCTGGGTGGAGGTGGATTGCGCACTGCACCGATACAGGGAATGTCAGGACCTGACGACCTTGAGCTGGAGAAGTTCTTCGGCGCCTCGTCTGGCTCTACCATCAATCCCAACCAGCTGCACCACTTCAATGGCAATCTCGCTCACCCGCAGTCGCCCTTCCGGCAATTCGCCAACCCCTTTGCTGGCAACAACCCAATCGAAGAGGATGATTTTGCGTGGAATGCAGGCATGGACGGTTCGACGATGTTTTCAAATGAGAACGCTATCGAAGGATCGTCTCCGTCAGCTATCAGCACCGCAAGCCAGGGTGCGTTTAATGAAGTCATGTTGGATGGGTCAGGTCAACCGACTTCTGCGGCTATGTGGCACAATCCAATGCCTACTCACTCACACATCAACCCTCTGGCTGCTTACACAGATGCTATGGCTCCTGTGTTTCCCGAGTTGATGATCAACACCATGCCTACGCAAGAGCTCGCAGACCCTGCAGCGCATAATGACTTCTACATGACCTCGCCGCCCCCGTTATCCGCCATGAGTCCCTCAGCAGGTATCCCCGGTATGCCAAACCAGTATTTCCAGGCGCCCATGACCTTTCAATCTGATGCTGGCAGCATATCATCGGCGTCCATCAACGGTAGTGCACGACATAGTTCAGTAACTTCGGTCTCTACTGAGACCATCACAGATGCTACACGACAAGCCTTGATCATCAACCTGCAGCGAGCTCTTGAAATAGGCCACGGGCAGCGTCGCTTCTCCCAACCGCATATTAGCTCTCCTTTATCAGCGCAAGGCCAAAGTGCGACACTCCCATGCACTGCGGACATCCAACGTTACGTGAATGCCTACATATTGTACTTCCATCCTCACATGCCGTTCTTGCACATTCCAACTCTGTCCTTCGACACGCCAGCCTACACATACCAGCTTCGCAATCACAATCACGAGAATTACAACCACGAGAATTACAATAACGACAACTACACCCGCGACGGCATGGTTGGCGGCGGCGGCTGTCTGATCCTCGCCATGGCTGCAATAGGCGCTCTGTATGAGTTCGAGCCAGTCGTGGCTAAAGACCTTTTCGAGGCAGCAAAGAAGTTGATTTTGTACTATCTCGATGAGCGTCGCAGGGCTGGACTATCGGCTGCCGTTAATGGGCCCAGCGCAGCGAACGAGTCCATCAACAAACCTCCGCTATGGCTGGTTCAGGCTATGTTACTCAATCTGATTTTCGGGCACAACTGCGGTGACCGTCAAGCTGCTGAGGTTGCAAGCACTCATTGTGCCGCCTTGGTCAGCCTCGCCAAAGCTGCGGGCCTGGACAAGCCTGCGGTGCCGGATCAAATGACGCAAAGCCCACCAAATTATGTCAATGGCGACGACTTGCTAATGACGGACGATTCGAATGGTCACACAGACTCGCCTGGTGACATGCTT
Organism: Lizonia empirigonia; assembly: GCA_009982855.1. Taxonomy (NCBI): domain Eukaryota; kingdom Fungi; phylum Ascomycota; class Dothideomycetes; family Pseudoperisporiaceae; genus Lizonia; species Lizonia empirigonia. The sequence goes on from JAADKA010000018.1 coordinate 603,191, forward strand.
GATGATCACAGCCGCTGGATTCAATGGAACAAGGCGGAGGAAAAGAAAAGAACCTACTACGCCGTGTTCTCCATGTCAAGCTTACTTGTATCGGCATACGCCCATGCTCCGCGGATACTCAACTCTGAGATCCGTCTTGATCTTCCTTGTGAAGAAGATCTCTGGTCTGCCGAGAACTCCCAAGCATGGATGCAATTGGGTGGATCGATGATCGCGCAGACAAGAAACTTGTCCTTCAACGTCGCCATGACCTATCTACTCGAGGCAAGTACTCGTCAGGGTGCATCTCTTGTGCATAACTCATACGGCCAGCCATTCGGGGGCAGCTCGCTCGCCGACCAAACGGAGAGCGATATACAACCTAGTACTTTCGGTTGTTACGTTCTGATCAACGCGTTGCACGTTTATATTTGGGAGACTCGACAAAGGCACACTGGGCGTCTATGGAAGACTTCAGAAACGGAGGCTATGCACGCGCAAGTTGAGCCTGCTCTGAAAGCATGGCAAGCTGCCTGGAGGTCAAACCCGAATCACAGCATTGAGCGCCCCAGTCCCTTCGGTCCGTTGTCTGCAGACTGCATACCCTTGCTAGACCTAGCTTACGTCCGACTTTTCGTAAACCTCTCTCGGGCGAAAGAACTTTTGTGGCAGCGCGACTTTGATGGCATGGCCAACGAGCTCGCGAAGGGAGTGGACATTGTAGCCCAATCTGACGGGTCACTTGAACGCTCGGATTCTGTCAACACAGCTTCGCCCGGCCAATACGCCCAGCAGCTTGACGGTGTCGCTTTCGCTGGACCCGCGGGTATACAGCCATCTTCCAAACGCGAGAGGCATCTCCGAAAGGCAGCTTTCTATGCTGCAGACTCTTTATCCATGGCAGACAAGCTGGGGGCCACATACGCCGAGTTTACCGCTAGAGAGCTGCCAAACTCGTCTGCGCTATGCACATTCGACTGTGCACAAGTGCTCGCTGAGTGGGTTGCAACTGTACAGGACCGCGTCGGCCGTTACCTAGGCGTGCTGGGCAGAGACGATATCGACTACTCCACGGTACCTGCAATCATGTGCCTCGAAGAAGAGGACATCAAGCTACTGCAGAAGATAGCAGACATTCTGCACAATGCGGACATGAAGATGGCCTATGACGCCTCGATTCACAACATCATCAACACCGTTCTCCCGAGTATGAGCCGCTGTGGCTTCGGCTCTAAGCTTTTGATGGTCACATCCTACATGCTATCAAAAGCTGCTGTCTGGCCTGGTAAGTAACAATGTCTGGACATTACGAACAACCACTAATTTGAATAGCAGTCACCCAAGTACAGGCACGGGCACTAGAAGCGCACGCTCAATGTATAAACCAACGCGCTGAAAATTCCGTGCTCGCCCTTGCTTCGTAAATCGATGTCGGTGGCGGAATCCAAGACGAATTGCACAACATTGCACCAGCGGCACTCATAATCGAATTTCACACCAAAAGAAGCTTTGAATGGCGGTTCTCTCTATAGACCACTGTTTGCTGAGGCCTGGCAGATCGACTCATCGGCTTCGAGTGCCACCGCTCGCTGTTAACAACGGTCTTCTTGTACAACTTTTGCAGGACGATGCCCCGCATTTCCGCAGTCGAAACCTTATATTACTCTCCTGCTACACGCCTTCACTTCAATCTTTATCTTCTGAGCTACGGAGTCTGCCGCGTTCCTATCTAGGCAGTCTCGATCGTTTTCGCGAAACACGTTTTGTATTAAAAAAGGGTATGGGGAGCTACGGTCACTCAGACGTTCAGTCTGATAGACAGCTTATGGCTTCGGCTGGCATCAAAGCTGTTTATGCTTGCTATGATTTTATGAACGGCTACACATCTCTCGGTCTCGGGGCACGGCTTGCTAAATTTGGAGTCAGGGTATGGGACAAAAGTCGATTCAAGTTGACCTTTACAACGGTCCCAATTCACATCAATAATCCCTATCAGTTATGGCTATCTCCAACGATTCTCTCGTTGCACGTGTGCTTGACACGGCAGAAACTATGAGCCCGTCACCACAAAATTCATTTCAAATTATAACCGACGCCACTGCTCACAAGGTGAAGAAGTTCCGCCCCAAATTAAATCTGCATTTTGAGCCAGTGACATACCGTAAGGAAACAACCTAGCCACTCCACATTTCCCCACAGCATACTAGATGCAATGGAACATCATGCACACCATTCGGCCTCGCAACAAACGTCACGGATGAATCTCCTCAAGACGCATTCGGCGTTCCCGGCTCCTGAAACAGCAGCCGTAGCTATCCGGGGAATGCGTGAGGATGCAGTCACAAGTCAACAGACGACGTCTACTGTGTAGGCTGAGCCAGCCATCGAAGGGGCAAATTTGTCACATGGGATTCTGGACAATGATTCTGCATCCCTATCAAGGCGTGCAGACTCAAGCTTGCAGCAATTAGTCAATCTTTGGGCTTGGATTCACGAATCAACGAGGATCTCGATCCTCTTCGAGGGCTGGAGAACCACATGCATGATGTATGACGGTGAATTATCGAGCACACGACATTCTTTCGACAGTGGCTGACACATAGCTGGGCTACAGCTCTGATTTGTGGCACTTTCAACCGAGAGATGTAACATCCGATCCAATCTTCAGCATTCTTCGTTGGTCAAGATCGGTACATCTTGAATCAGCAGTCAGCGACCTGAAACCTAACAGTGATACAATTAAAGCTCACAAGATATTCACAGCATTCTTGTGCGAGCAGACAAGCTCACGATAATCGTGCCACTCCCCGCGGCAGCATCGCATTCGCTGTCTACACTACGGGTACAGGGACCGGTCCCTCCTAGCCAACCGGACGTCCCCCCGCGACCGCAAGCCATCAAAGAACCACCCAACACCAGACTCCGGGGTCTGCCGGCTTCCAGATCCGCGTCCAAGGAAACCACCTCCGCCACAGCGCAAGTCAGGGCACGCTTGCGGTTCCAGCCTCTGCATTCAGCGCCCAGATATGGCTGTATTGCTAGACCTCGTATGGCGTGCAGTGTGCGGTGTCTGGCCGGACTCTAGCACCGCCCATGATCGTGATCTCACTCCGTAAACGAAACCTCATGACTTCAGCTTCCATCGCCGCATTACTTCCGCGGAGACGCCGTACTGGTCTTGCATGTCGCCCTGGGTCCCGACTCCACGGTACCACGCAAAGAAGGTTTGGTACGATGACGGAAATGCTTGGCGCGTGTGCACGAGACGTGCAGTAAGGCTTGGTAGCATATAGGCTAGGTACCGTGTTGAGAATGCAGAAATGATCAGTCGTTCCTGCAGCGTATTGATTGGATCTTTCTCACTTCGACATTTAGTGATTTGAACGTCATTGCTGCTTGTTTTGGGTTGCGCAATGCAGGTCCTAGCTTCGACTTGTGTGTGCATGTGCGTATGCGCCTTTGTACCGTGGGTGGAGGTCAGAATACCTCATTGACAAGACTAGGCACTTTGGCTCTGAGATGCAAGGAGTTTGGTTGGAGCCTCGCACTAGTGATCTATGGTGTTGGGATGGCAGTGTTTGATTACCTGGGAAAGGCGTGTGTAAGAGAGAATATGGGGGTTTCTTGAGATGGTGAATGTTGTTTGATCTCCGGGTTGAGCCAGGCTGTTAGTCCCTCTATCAAGGGCCTTAGTCATTTTGGTTAGCACTGTGCAGCAATTGGCGATGTTGAGTCCAGGTGCAGTAATGCTAATCAGCACTGTTCGAGTCTCCAAGAGTTCGGCTTTGAACTGAGGATCTGATAGCTACGGATCAGTGGACACTGGAGAGCCTCAAGAGAAGAAGAGGTCTTGTTGCCGCGTTCGGCACGGGACAGGCACGCGGCAGCCGCAAATTTCATGGAGACCAACAACAAGACGATGCAATAGAAGGGATAGTAGTGTCACATCTCATCGTACACATAATCTATCCTACGTTATTTACCGCCATGTCAAACTGAGATCGCCGAGTCCAGAGAGTCTTCCTCCCCACCCGATACCCTCACATCCTCCTTTTGTGCTCTGCATACAATATGCCCGCGATGCGTCCTCACCTTGTCCATCACCATCTGAATGCTAATCCTGGCTCTCTTGAAATGCGATCGAATGCTTGCCACACACTTTCTCAGCCGACCCTCTCGCCACTTGCACTATCACTCCACACAGGTACAATCATATTGGTTCGACAGCCCTACCACTCCCACCTGGGGCGCTTTATGCGTGCTGATATTCCCTGGTGTCTTTGACGCCTCGCGGCTGGCATGGGTGACGAGGGGGGATGTCAAAAGCGATGGATCAACGGCTGTTGGACGTTGTGAGGTGGCTTAGATCGTCTGGTGAAGATTGTGCCTGCTAAAGTCATGCGGTAGTTTGCGAGTACACGATGTAGAAGCAGGACGTTGTGAGGGCGGTGGAAGTGAACTGCCTCCGTCAAGTTCAAGGAGCTAGATAGAGGAGTTGGGGAGCGTGGTCTCCAACAGTGTCGGTGCGGTTGCCACAATCGACGATCTTGTATACAATTCCCCTGGGGTTTGCTTATGGAGCTGTCGTGGGCTTCTTAAGATTTGGGTTTGGCAGTATGACTACGAAGTCACAAGTGCAAGGATCTTTAGCCGCCGTAAACGCATTGACATGGTTTGCATATGCTGTGAAGTAGATTTTCGGTGTTGCTTGCCTTCGATCCGATCGTCTGGACTATTAATCAGTGGTGGACTTGGGTGCAGATGAGGAGGTAGTAGGCGAAGTTTGATGCTGGTGGTCATGCTGATAACAATAAGAGAAGATTGACTCATGGAGAAACTTGTCGTGGATTGCCCAGCTAATTGCAAGGACATGTACTCAGAGCTTCACAGTGCTGAACCGTAGCCTCCATGTGTAAAACACGTTCAGTAACTCCTGGCTTGGTCCTCAGAAACTGCGCATGGACAGAGATTGTGGATAACAAGATAGTATAGCATCTGCACAACTGCGGCAAGTGTAGCTATTGGGACTTGCGAAAGAGTGACCTAGGGTATCAAAAATTTCAATCAAACGCCACGTCCATGATAGAAATGTGCCAACCTTCGCCCAGGCGTCTAATCAAAGTTGAAAAAAGCATCGTTGAACGCTGAATCTCCTCCTTCTGCATTGCCATAGTCGTCTAGATTGAAGAGATCTTCAATGTTGTCGGTGGCCATGGTCTCCATTGGCTCGTCAACATCATTGTTGGTTTCGTTCGCGTCGTTGGTGGCTTTGGTATCTGCCACTTCTTGAACAGGGTTGCTGTCCTTGGTATCGTCTGGCTGCGGTGCAGGTTGAGGCGTGGGCTCTGAAGGTTTTGGCTGCTCCACTGGAGGCTTCGGATCGGCACTACTGTCTGGGAGGTCAGGCATCGGAAAGTCGAGGTCTATGTTCGTGCTTGGTCCGTTGTTGTTATCGTCGTCGCCGCTGCTCTTTGCGAAGTCTTCAAGCCCATGCAAGAGCGACGGTCCGTCGTCGAGATTGAAGTCCATGTCGCCTGATGTGTCCATCACGTCGCCGGTGTTGTCATGATTAGCAGGCGTGTCCATTGCACTGCCAAATTCAAAGTCAAAGTCAAACTCTTGCTCTTGTGGGTTAGACTTGGTGGTTGTGTCGTCGAAGAGAGGGTTTGCGGGTGGAGCGGTGTTTGTGTCTGTCGCTGGTGGTTGCGCTGTCTCGTCTTCGACTTTGGGTACTGCTCCTGGCGTGTCTGCTTTGGTAGGCTGTTCAATTGGTTGTTGCGCCTCAGGCTGTGCGGCGGGCGTTGTGTTCTCTGGCTTCACGCCCAACTCTTCCTTCTTTGCAGGCGCAGTGAGCCTCGACTCTGCAGCCAGCCGTGCCCTCTCCGCTTCGTGCTGCTTTGCTGCAGCCTCCCGCTTTTTGCGATCCTGCTTCAGTAGTGCAAGATCCCTTCGCAACACGGTTTGCGCCAAGCGAACCTCGTTCTCGAGTTCATCGAGGGCATCTTGAAAGCGCTCTGTAGCTGCAGGCACGGCGCGGCGCATGCCCTGCTTCATGCGGCCGTCGCCGCCGCCAGCCTGGTGCTCCTTGACGAAGCGGCCAGCCGTCAATAACTACACATAGTGGTGAGCGCGACATGTTGTGGAGGAGCAGTGGGCACTCATACGACCATGTTCAGCATTCCCTGCAACATGTCGAGGTTGGGATTGGCAGGGCCCGCAGCGGCGCTGTGCTCCTCGTGGGCCGCGGGCTCTGGCTTAACCGAGGCCATTGTTGTAGGGGAAGGTGCGAGGGAGACGCTGGGGAAGGCGCGAGGCAGGCGTTGGGAAGGCGCGACGTGTAAGCGCAAAGTGACGCTTGCGCAGTGCGCGTTCGCTGACAGCTGCTGCACGCCCGCTCAGAACTCAGAAGAAGGGTTCCCCGCTTAGCCTTGGGCGCCCATCACCAAGCTTCCGTCGCAGCGAGCGCGCGGGTAAGGATGCACTCAACGGGGACGCGCTAGGACTCTTCAGTGCGATAATACACGGCCAAGACCTGTCGCAATCTTGCGAACAGCACACAATCGCATTGTGCGCGTCTGCGAAGCCCTGGCAGCTCCGATCGGGGTGCCTGCACACACTCACTGCTGGCAAGACAGGCCCCACAAGGGACTGACTCGTGTACTCGTGTCCAGGGCTGGCAGCTCGTCTCGACCCACGCGCTGGATGCTTACCTCGCGAATAGGACCTCGACACTCGTAAATTACGGCTGGCGGCTCGCTGTAAGGCTAGTCGCCGGCCCGCTGCATCAGGCGCCGGTCTAATCATCTCGCAACCACCTTGACACCTTTCTCACTCCTTCACCCCACAGTTGGACCAGGCCCAGAAACAGCTACCTGTCGTAGTTTGGCGAAGGGTTCGTTTCTCGTCTTTTCCGCATCTCCTTTTGCTGTCTCCTTTCCTCTTCCATTTCGTGTTGTCACCGTGTAGGTCGCCTGGGTACTCGCGCCTGCCTTACGATTTCCTTGCCGCCTCCACGAGCAGCTGTCAACACCCCACCTCGCTCACGACCACTTTTCGTCCCGCTTCGTCGCCCTCGACTTTTGTGCATCGTCTTTCACGTCGCACGAGCTTCGAGTTTGCAGTGTAGAAATAAAATATTGCAACTAGCAAATCACCACTTATTCCACCGGCGCATTCTCTCGCACCAGCCATGGCCGACTCTGCACCTCCTGGCAGCAACCTGCCTGCCCCACCGCCGTCCGCTGGTCCTCCTGGCTACGATGGCCAGCAGGGCAACCCTCCGCAGCACATGCCTCCTCCTGCGCTCGCCCCTGTGATCATCCCGCAGAACACGAACCCCATCCCGACTGCCATCAGCTCCCCAATGTCTGGCGGTGTCATGTCTCCCACCAGCGCTGGCGGTCCTGGCTACGCATCTCGCCGTGCTGCGCCCGAGCCCAACAAGAGGGCGCTGTATGTTGGTGGACTGGACCCCCGTGTCACGGAGGATGTTCTGCGCCAGATCTTCGAGACGACTGGCCACGTCCAGAGCGTCAAGATCATCCCGGACAAGACGGCCAGCTCTCCATCCGTAAGTCAGTCCCTTGAGCTTCGTTGCCACCTGTCATCTTTAGCCTTGTCCAGCCAATAGCTACTATCTGTCCGATCTTTGGCTAATACGCGTTTCTACAGGGCTTCAACTATGGCTTTGTCGAGTACGATGACCCTGGTGCGGCCGAGCGAGGCATGCAAACCCTGAACGGCCGCCGTATCCATAACAACGTAAGTGGGATCTCAGCCTGGTGACGGAGCGGATAGGAGTGAGAGCTGACCGATAAAGGAAATCCGCGTCAATTGGGCTTACCAGTCCAACAACACCGCGAAGGAGGATACCTCGAACCACTTCCACATCTTCGTTGGCGATTTGTCCAATGAGGTCAATGATGAGGTGCTTCTCCAGGCCTTCTCCACCTTTGGTCCGGTCTCTGAGGCCCGCGTCATGTGGGACATGAAGACTGGCAGGTCTCGTGGCTACGGTTTCGTCGCGTTCCGTGATCGTGCCGATGCTGAACGAGCACTCAGCTCTATGGATGGAGAGTGGCTTGGTTCACGTGCCATTCGCTGCAACTGGGCTAACCAGAAGGGCCAACCTTCCATTTCCCAGCAGCAGGCAATGGCCTCGATGGGCATGACCCCAACGACTCCTTTCGGTCACCACCACTTCCCTACCCACGGTGTCCAGAGCTACGATATGGTCGTTGCGCAGACGCCTCAGTGGCAGACTACCTGCTATGTGGGCAATCTCACGCCGTACACATCACAGTCTGATCTCGTGCCCCTTTTCCAGAACTTTGGTTACGTTACCGAGACTCGTTTCCAGTCTGATCGCGGGTTTGCTTTCATCAAGATGGACACCCACGAGAACGCTGCCATGGCCATCTGCCAACTCAACGGCTACAATGTCAACGGCCGACCTCTGAAGTGCAGCGTAGGTTGAGTCGGTTCCTTTCGTTTCTTTCTGTTGCTTACTTTTCGTTACAGTGGGGCAAAGATCGCCCACCAACCGGCCAATTCGAAGGCTATTCGCCTGCAGGTCCTAGCCCAGCTTACGCTCAGACGCCCAGCGCGTACTTTCCTCAGTATGGTGGCGGACCAGGTGGTCCCATGTCACCTTCAGGTGAGCGGCACCGGAGGAAGCTACAGTACCGAAAAACACAATCTAATGCGCGGGCAGGACCCAGCCCCGGCGGACAACCCTTTGCCCAGCAACAAGCCGGCTTTGGCGGTCCAGGCATGAACTACCAGCAGATGCAGCCGCAGCAGATGCAGCCAGGTAGTGCTGGTGGCTACGGTCGTGGCGCACCCGCTCCCCAGCAGCAATGGAGCCAGCCCGGCCAGGGCGGCTTCAACCAAAACGGCTTCGGCGGCTACCAGGGATAGACACCTGAATGCCTTCCTCTTGTTTAGCATCGTTCAGCCTCTCCTGTCGTCATTCTTGATTACGGCACTTCTTGATTAGCGTCGATCTCTGCATCCTCCTATCTGCTATCTATCTCGTCCTTACAAGGAGAATGTACTTCATCAAGACGAAGCAAGCGGTGTGCTATTCTGTCTGGCAGACTTTTGTTTTGGTTCTTGGTGCGACTACCCTTTGTACGTTTCTCTGCTGTCCGACTTGGCGGGCTATCTTGTTGGACATGTTTCACAATGGGCTACTGTCGTCGCTCAATGGATTTCCTTGCACTGCATTGCTCTCGTTACGACTAGCGCATTGCCTTTCATGATCTCTCTTCTATCTAAGTTGATGTCGATGTTATATCTCGATTTCATTTGACCTCTTGAAAAGCATGTGGGGTTCTTGCGTGGCGTCCCCGTTGCATACCCATATCTGTTGTCTGAGCGAATTGTTACGGCCGTAATTCTTTTATGGACATGATTCATCCTCCCAATCTATTCCTAACGACCTCTCTGCCCTTTTCACGATTAACGGCATAAAAGCGTACTTGCATACTTGATTTCACGGTGGTCGGTTGACTCGAGGTCGGCAATGGGGACAGGTTTGGCACTTGCTTGCCGGCAGCGCAAGTCGGTCCGGAGTGACACTCGACGAGCGCAGTCATAGTACAGAAGCATAAACTACTGGTGTTCGGTCTTTGGCCAGAGTGGATTCGCTTTGAGATCCTGAATGTGGAAACATCTCTCACCTAATTTACATGACAAACACAGAATTATCACACTTTTTGTGCATTCACACCTAGGCTTACTGGTTGGCTGTGCAACTCGTAGCCCTGGCATCAAGCTGGAATACAAGTCAACGACGGCTGCTTTTGTGTGCTCCAATTGGGATCTCAGAGCGGTTGGCACGTGCAGCGCCACCAAACGTCGAAATCGCGAGTCGCGTCTACGCGTAGAGTGGGTCCGACCCTCACCACATGTACATTCTCGACACACTCACTCTACTACTTTCCTTTCTTGTCACCTCTTTTCTTAGCTGTATGCTTTTTGCCTTTGCAAGATTGGGTGCGTCGCTACGATTGTTACCTGCGAAGGGGTCGTCGCAGCTTCCACTCCCGCGCGCGCACCTTCCTCCAACACGCCTCTCGACCTCGTCCAGGCGGCCACAACAAGCTGCCGCTACTCGTCGCCATTACTACGGCTACCTCGCCGCACAACTACACACAAAACCGAACATGTTGAAGAAAGCCCTTCAGCAACACGATGCCGTCGCTGCCCCTCATGCTCCCGCCTCCTCGAACCCCGCCTACAAGCAGCCATCGCTCGTCAACACTTTAAGTCGCACGGGGTCCACACATAGACCGGGGACGCGTCCGACCACATTCGGTGCTGACAACATCGCGAAGAAGAACGCCGCAGGAATACAACGCCCGGCAAGCCAGGTCTCGCATGGGACAAAACGGGCGTCGAGTGGATTAGCAAAATCATGGAGTTCACATGAGGATACGTTCGAATACCCCACGCTCAATATCTCCGAGATGGAGAAGGCGAATGATTTCCCTGCCTATCATACACCATCCCGAAGCAGCGCCAGCGGCCTAGCCACAGCCCTGTTCGACGAGGATGACTTTGACAGTGACATTGACCTGGATGTTGAAGATCCCGCGACGAAGGGCACTGTGGCATATCCAAAGTTGCCCCCAGCATCACCAGCAGCCACAAAGGATTCTGGTTATTCATCACGGCCGCCGTCGATGCAACCGAAGATTGCGCTGGATAGCAGTCAGCCCATCCCGTGGTCATCTTCACCGGTCGAACATTTCAAGACGAGTCCCAAACCAAAGAACAAGCGACGTGCCTTGCCCTGGTCACAACAACAGACTCAACATAAGCAGCAGCTCACGCCCGAGCCAGAGGACATTCCGGCAAACAAGAAGCGGAAATCGGCAGCAGTCACAACTAGCACCACCTTTACACCTTTGCCAAAGGACTCGTCAAAGTCGCAGTATCCGTGGAACACCACAGCTAGTGCAATCAAACTGCAGCAGAAGACATTGAGGGAACAGCACAAGGCGAAGATCGCTGAGAGTATAGATGACACGGAAAATACCAAGAGGAAGAAGAAGAACGTCATTGCCAAGATATTCTTAAGTGATGAGCAGAAGAATGTGTTAGATCTTGTCATTGAACATAAAAAAAGTGTCTTCTTCACAGGTTCTGCTGGTATGTTGTACACACCTGAACGGAATCGACACGTTTCTGACTTAGATAGGTACTGGTAAATCTGTTCTGCTTCGCGAGATTATCTCAGGTTTGCGGAAGAAGTTCATTCGCGAGCCTGACCGAGTCGCTGTCACAGCATCGACAGGTTTAGCAGCGTGCAACATCGGTGGTGTTACGATACACAGCTTTGCAGGAATCGGTCTTGGTAAAGAGCCTGCGGAAGACCTAGTCAAGAAGATCAGACGAAACGCCAAAGCCAGGCAGCGATGGTTGCGTACCAAAGTTCTGATCATGGACGAAGTATCGATGGTAGATGGCGACCTTTTCGACAAGCTGGAGCAGATTGCGCGTACCATCCGGAATAACGGCAGGCCGTTCGGTGGCATCCAATTGGTCATCACAGGCGATTTTTTCCAACTCCCGCCAGTACCAGAGTATGGGAAGCCATCCAAGTTTGCGTTTGACGCTGGGACGTGGAACACTTCGATTGAGCATACGATTGGTCTTCATCATGTGTTCCGTCAAAAAGACCCTGTGTTTGCAGGCATGTTGAACGAGATGCGCGAAGGACGTATGTCCAACGAGTCAATTGCAAACTTCAGAAAACTCGACCGACCTTTACCAGCCTCAGAAGGCAACATTGAAGCCACGGAACTGTTTCCCACTCGTATGGAAGTCGACCGCGCGAACAATCTTCGCATGCAGCAGCTGCACGGCGACACATTCAGCTTCGAAGCACGAGACGGTGGCACCATAACGAACAAGGAGCAGCGCGACCGGCTCCTGCAGAACTGCATGGTTCCTGAAGTCGTTCACCTAAAGAAGGGCGCACAGGTCATGCTAGTCAAGAACATGGACGATACCCTTGTAAATGGCTCCCTAGGTAAAGTCATCGGCTTTATGACTGAACAGCAATTTACCTTTTGGAAAGAGAACGAGGAGGACATGCTTGGAGGCAATATTTCAGAGGCTCAAATGAAGACCGAGATGGCGAAAACTGTTCTAGGCCTGAACACCGCACAAGTCTTCCCCCTGATCCGCTTCGCCATCGCCGACGGCACGACCCGTGATCTGCTCTGCAAACGCGAGGACTGGAAAGTTGAGCTGCCTAATGGCGAAGTCCAGGCCAGCCGATCCCAAATCCCACTTATTCTGGCCTGGGCGCTTTCCATCCACAAAGCACAGGGTCAGACTCTGGAGCGTGTACGCGTCGATTTGGGTCGCGTATTTGAGAAGGGCCAGGCCTATGTCGCACTCTCACGTGCAACGAGTATGGCAGGCTTGCAGATATTAAGATTCGATCCCAGGAAAATCATGGCGCATGAGAAGGTCAGGTCTTTCTACTCGAGTCTTTCCAGAGCGGAGCAGGTCGAGGCTAAGACAAAGAGTACGACTATCCTTGGCAAGATGCAGGCTGCGAAGGAGAAGCAGAAGAACAAGGTCATTGTTGGTGAGTAAGAGCTGTTGTTATGGGCGATTGCATATTTAGCACGAGCATTGGTGGTGTTAAGGAGTAGAAGGGACATGGACTCGAGGCGGACAGCATGAGGTATGCGGCGTCATATCTCATCAGAATTGTACAATCGTAATCATACCTCCTGTCACATATCAAACTTTTTCGGGTCTTCTTTACTTACAAGCTCAAGCTCGTTGGCGACCATATTTCAATATGGTGCGACATGTGCATCAACCCACCCCTTACCACGAAAACGCTTCAACATCCAACTCCCAGCTATACTTCCCCGCCTTCCCCTTCCGCCCCACAACAACCCTTACCTCATCACACAGCCCGCCCGGCCCACATACAACAACGCCGATCCTCTCCCACCCCTCGCTCTCCTCGCGCCCAAGCAACCCCTCAACATCCAGCCTCGCGCCCACTCTGACATGCTTGTCAGCCACCCTTTCCAGCGCCACGCCAAACTCGTCGACCAGCGCCTGACTGCAGGCTCTGACGCTCCAGTGCAAAGACACGTTGGCGTGGTGCGCAATAAACGGCAGGACGGCGGTGATGCCGGTGCCGCCTGCAATCAGCACGAGGCGGTCAGTACGCAGAAGGGCCGACGGGGAGGCGGACGCGTAGGGGCCGTCGAGGAGCGTGAGCAGCGCCGTGTGCGGTGAGAGAGTGCTGGTTGCGCCGCGGGATCGGCGGATGTAGAGTGTTGCGCCTGGTGTAGTTGCGGGTGCTGGGGAGCTGGGGCGCGGCCGCAGGGTTGTGGTTGCGCCGCTCTTTTCGATGTCGTGCGGGAGCGAGTGTGTTGATGTTGAGCTTGGGGCGGAGATGGGAGGGTTGTGTGGCGGGGAGAGGAGCGCGGTGGGGATCAAGCTGAAGGGATGGTTTTCCCAGGGGCGCAGGGGCGTGAGCGTGGGGAAGTAGGCGTATACGTGTCTCCCTGGTGTTGCGTCCCAGCGGATGCCCTTGATATCGATGCGCATAATGTCGTCAGTGATGGTCGTTACTTCTGCTCTGCGCAGCCCGTTCTTGAGCACCCGGGACACCCGCGCGCCTCGCTCGAAGAACCACACGCCGCTCGCTGCGTACAGCCAGAATTCGTATCCCCAGCGCCGGCTGAAGAGAAGCTCGACGTGGTACCAGGAGCCGACGAGCACGAAGACGGCAAGCAGGACGAGGAATATCTCGTAGCTCAGGCGCCGGAACCATAGACTCGAAACCACTACCATGATGACGCAGGCGATGGTCGCGACGATGCCCCATATCCAATACGGTTCTTTCTGCTCAGAGGCTACGCTGCCTTGGCGCTTGTACAGCATAAACTCAAGAATCGAGTGCAGAATAACTTGCAGCGTGAAGACGCGAGCCACCCACCGGTGCAGGACGAGGTAGGTTGAGTGGCTCCAGCCCGTGAGCCAGAGTAAGACGTTGTTTCTTCCGGAGAACAGAATAACAAGGGGCGCGAGGGCGAAGGCGAGGACACCGGTGCGGGCGGATACGTATGCCATGATCTCTTGCCAGGAGTCGGGGAACCAGGCGTTTGAAGGTGACTGGAAGGACTTGTAACCCGCAGCTGTAAGGGCGATATTCAGGATTATGAAGAAGAAGATGTACCAAGTTTGACCCAGGGTGAGCGCGTTGCCGAGAGAGAAGGGAAGGGTGCGGACATGGTAGGACCCGACTAGTGAAGGCCAGACAAGGCGCGGCTTAACTTTGTCGAGGATGGTGGTCATGTAAGGAAGATGGCTGAGACAAGTGACGAGAATCGGAGTTGCGAAGCTAACAATGAGGAGGATGATTCTGGCTGAGTGTTAGCGTGGACTCGCGCGTGTAGTTCCTAATCTACAGCTTCAAATGCTGCGTTGGAAGCCTTCAATACATATTAGACTCACCCATATCTGGAATGCCGCGTTCTCGAAATACTCCAACGCAACCCTCGTAGACTCCCATGTCTCTTCGTCAAACACCGCCGTAAAATCCAACATCTCATCTTCCTCGAGTTGCCTGCTAGGCGGCTGCGTTCCATCCATCTGCATCAGCGTTTCCTGAAAGGTCCATTTGGGCTCTACACCCGTGAAGCGGCCAGCGACTCTTTCGATCCAGTACTTCTCCAGCTCCCAGGGCGCAACATGTGTGCAAGTTGCGTTGATGCAGTTGGCAAGGGTAGTGAGCCAGGCTGTGTCGCTTGCGTAGCACTCGGCAGAGGTTGCGCCTTGGCCGTGCGAGTGTGCTCCTGAAGCGTCATCGTGACCCGAGCACGAGAGAATCGCACTGGAGAATATGTCTCGACAGGCGAATGCGCAATTGGGGTCGTACACTGTGTGTGATCAGCTTGAAATCTAGGAGGTGGCTCTTGTTTCAGTCACTCACTCTTTATAGGGTACCCAATCAGAGCTGACACCGTACTCGACAGTGTGAGGGTGATGAGACCCAGGCAATCTGTTCTCATGATTGTGGCTTCACTGACAATATCGTCTAGACCAGACCGTGGAAGTTGTTGGACGAAGTAACCAGTGCGTCAACCACGATCACCTATATATTTTCTTCTTCACGATGCCGAGTCCAGTCCGGACTTTCTGGTGGAGGCTGAAGCGAACGGATGGTTTCGCCTTTCTATCATGCTCAAGTGGCAGTTGCATGCCGTAAACATGCTCGCGTAGTGCCTGCATCGTCAATCACCCGTCAAGGGTAAACTTGCTCATCTACACCGTTAGAAAGTTCAGATCAAAGCAGCGAATCAAACAGAAAGTAATAGAGTAGTAGTGTAATGCAGACATGTTTCGCCATACTGGCAATTCAAAATGTGCTCGAAACTAGCTCAGCCGCAGCGCTTGGCATTGCTTAGCTATGGGTCAAGACCTTGGACTACTGTTGTGCCCTCTCTGATTTTCTTCGTCTTTAGAGACTGCTAAGGTCAATGAAAGCCATTGCAGCTTGGGGGAATGCTGCATCTATGGCAGATACAGGTTGAGCCAGGCAAATAGATTGTTGCGTGAGTATCTTTAATACTTTCGGATGCTCTTAAAAAGGTCGACAATCTTGTGACCTGATGAATCTTTCTAAAAGATAGTAGGGTCCAGGATCCTACGAAGCTCTTGTACTTTGCCATATTGGCTTGTGTGCGCCGTGATGGTGACCGTGGACATGCTTCTAGTAATGGCTCTGAAACAAACTGTGGAGATTAGCGGCGATCGCGTGCAACTACCAATCGAGATACCGTGGTTCCAATGTCCAACAACAGTAACAAAGGCCGGCTAAGATGTCGAGTCTGGCGTACTGGGCGCAGCACGACCCACCAGTGCAGTGGCTGCGGGCGCTCCAGGGGTCTCTGCTGCAGGGGCCTCTGCTCCCATTCTTGTGATACTACAGCAAGCAACCACCTCTGTTGAATTGTGAGTGTTAGCCTGCAATTTTTTCGCGTGCCAGAAACATGCTCACGTGTGTATCGTGCTGCTAAAGCCAATGCATCGACAGGTGTACAGAGCTTAGCTACACCCAGAGCTGGGAATGCATCGTGGCGCAGGCGACAGATGATGTCTCTCCCTTCATCATGTACGGCTTTCTCTGCGTTGACGTGACTATAGCGGCGATGTATGAGTCGAAACAGGGAGTCCATCGTAGAGCAGCCTTTGATGTTGCCAAGGATGAGCTCTGGCAGGAGTTAATAGGGATCGGAGAACTCGGCGTTCACAGCTCGTAAGGGGTGGCAAGTTTGCGTATATGCTGCACCATGGGCGGAATGCTGTATCTGTGAGACGGTTTGCTGGATGTTGTGCGTAAGGCTGAGATTTTCTAGAGAATACATGTTGATCTCCTGGGGGTCAAGCACCTCGCACGGGTTTCAAGCATATCCGGGGAGGACATGCTGGACGACGTACTGAGCGTCTGACAGACCCGGAGTGGAAGTTCAATGTTTTGGCAGACGATCCACAGGACGATCCACAGGACTTCAGGGGTGCTGTTGACACTGCTTCGTTGCTTATTGTTTGGTTTTACCATATTGAGGGAACGATTGATAGTCGCAACCCTAGATTTCTCCCCTCACTACCCACCCAACCGTAGGTAGTAAGATTGCAGCGACATCTCTTTCTCTGGCGATGAGATCGTATACCTCGAATTCATTGTGTGCCACTGAACGACAACCTACGTCCAAGGTCTTCGGTGTTGCCGGGTTGACGTGTCTCGTTCCCTACGAGTTCCAGCAATCCGAAGGATGTATGAACGGCATAAATCTAGTCAGTAGAAGATGTACAGGTCGGTATGCCACGTTCGTGCACTCGTGGTGTTTAACTATGCCTGCCAGGGAGCAAGATCACAGTGATATTCAGCCTTCCAGCGCTTGACATCAACACACTCAGAATGTAACCTACACAGGAGAGGATAGCGCAAGGAAGTTCTGACACTCGAATGTGTCGTGCAACAGTCCAGCTCTGTGCATATCAAGAAAATAAGCTTTAGTATTGAGCGCAATGGTCTGTCGAGCGCTATACGAGCGCGGGAGACGCACAGCCAGGGAAAAGTTCATCCATTGATATCGATAGCTGTGCCCTTGTGGTGGAAGGAAAAGGGAGTTCTTCGAACATGGCCTGGTGTCTGTCCGACGACCGGCTTCATCATACATGGCCCGTGCGCCGCTGTCCAAGCTCAGCTCAGAAATCTGTAAAGCTCATCATCATCGCCATCTCGCGCCCCAACACCTACCCGCCTCTCCGCCAACCCGCCCATCTCCCAACCGCCCATTCCCACCTCCCCGCGTTTCATCCCACCGCACCGCCACAATGGTCAAGCTCGAAGAAGTCATGGACGAGGAGTTCGTCCGCGAACAGGAGGGCCCACACGACGAGGATGAATGGGACACCGACTCTGGTTCGTCCTGCCACCTCCCCTCTGCCACGCACGCACACGCACTAACCACGGCACAGAGTCCGACCTCGAATCCGAGTCGTCGTTCGCGGCGCCCGACGAGACGCTGTACGAGCGCATCAGCGCGCTGAAAGACATAATCCCGGCATCGACGCGCCGGTCGCTGAGCAGCAAGTACGAGACGGTCAGCAGCTGGACGAAGAGCGGGCTATTGTTTGGCGGCAAGACGCTGTGGGTCGTCAGCACGAGCGCGCTGCTGCTTGGTGTCCCGTGGGCGCTGGCGTACAGCGAGGAGCAGATGATTGTTGAGCAGGAGCGTGCGGAGATGATGAACCAGCGCGCGCAGAATGAGGTACGTTGAGTGTCTTGAGGGAAAGTGTGGGGAGAGTGCTAATGTGGACAGTTCATGGCGCCTGGTGCTCAGGACGCGAAGCCTGCGTTGTAAGAGCGCATCGATGGCTTGATCGATGGGGTGCGATGCTTCAGTGCAATCGCGCAGCGACGTGTATGGTGTCGAGATGGTCCTCGGCACCGATTCTTCCAACACCTGTTTTACTAGAGAGGGACGGAGAGTGAATGGGAGAGCTACGATACGCTGTGTTGCACATATCTTGAGCGCCATGGAACAGGAGGGGCGCATTTGCATTATCACGATCTGTACAATATTCTCGACTCATAATGTATTGCGTCACACACGATTCGAAGCCTTTGCATTGTCATATTCAGCCAGCCAACGACGAATTCAGACACCAGAGCAGTCAAGATGCATTCGCCATGGTAATTCAGGTACATGCGTTGTACAAATCGTTTATGCCACATGCTCTATATATACAGCGCGCAGACAGTCATCTCGTTCTGCGCTCAATTCGGGACCAACATGTCAACTCCACCGCTGGTCTAGCTGCTCGGACGTGACCCATTACATGCCATAAGTGCGCCTTTTAGAAACGTCCAAACGTGCTGATGAGATCCAACCGACCACCGGGAATCGTGGGATAGGAGAAACGTGCGTCGCTTGCTCGCTCCAAGGTGGTAATACAGCCAAGTGAAGATTTATGAGATTATTGTCGGTACAATGCGATTGTGTTTGTGTGCAGAGGAGAGTCGTTTAGAAGGGGATGGCGCCGGCCTGCTGGGCAGCACCAGGGATTTCTTGCTGCTCCATGACAGCCTCGTCGGCAGCTTCTATCGCAACGGCAAGACCGAGCTTAGCGGCGCTCTGTGCTGTGTTAGCTGTGTATTGGTTTTTGATATGTTAATGGACATACCGTCTTGTGGTCAATCTCGCCAGAGAAGGTGATGCGGATCGGGGGTGCAATCATCTTCTCCAGCAGACAGCCAACTGTGCCCTTGTTGTCGATTTGCGCCCTGAAGGAAGTTGTGCGGAAGTCGTACTTGGCACCAATGGTGACCTGGCCCTCCTTCTGGGGGCCAGCCATGGGGCCGCCAGGGCCGATTCCAGCAAAGGCAAGGTTGCAGTTGATGCCGGTCTCGACCTTCTCGGTCAACCTGCGCCAGTAGGAAGCCTCGAGCACGCCGCGGTCGGGGATGATCTGACCGCAAGCCATCCAGTCGGCGGCCTTGTAGCGCGCAGCGTACGAGACGTTGAGCTCAGGGGGGTAGGCCGAGGCCGGGCGGCTCCAGAAAGCATCGATACCGAGCGACAGCCTTGGTGTGACGGCCTGCAGGTAGCTGGCCATGATCATGCCGGTGACGCCGCCGTCGAGAATCGAGGGGTTGACGGCCTTGAGCGAGGCGGAGAAGTCGGCGCCGGTGTAGTCGTTCTCGAGCGAGACCATGTTGCCCTGCGATGTGAGCTGGACGGCCGACTTGGAGACAAAGGCCGAGGTCCACCGCCAGTTGAAGCGGCCGGAGAACTGCATCTCGTTGTCGAGGTTGCCCTGCATGAATGTCTGTAGCGTGTCAGCCATATTGGTGCGACACACGAGCGCGGCAACGAACCCTCGGCGACCCGTAGAGGACCATGTACGAGTAGGGCGGCTGGACCTGCGAGCCCATGGACAACGAGTGGGCGACCTGGAAGAGAGGGGCGGTGCTGAAGGCCTTGGTGAGCTCGGCGCGCAGGCCCGAGAAGCTTGCGTTGTTCAGGAACACGTCGCGCTGCACCTCGCGCGCAATGCCCTCGACGGTGCCCGGGTTGGCCAGCCCCAGGGCCTCTCTCCGCTCCTGGAAGACATTGTACAGCTCGCCCAGCCGGCTGGGCAGGATGCCGTTGTGAGAGATGACGCCAGAGATAGCCTCCTCCTTGGTCGGGCTGGCGACTACGAGCTGCGGCGGTGCGGCCATGGCGACGTCGTCACGGGGTGTGGGCGGTGGCGGTGCGGGGGATGCTGAATGAGTGCGGCGGGGCTGCGCGGATGAGATGGAGAAATGGGCGCCGGTGGGGAGATGCGCGATGGCTGGTCGTCGACGATACGTGACGCTGCGAACACAACTTTTCTCGGGAAGGAGCTGTGATGACATAACAGGCGCTAGCACCGCACGGGCCGGCACCTGCTATCAGCTACGACATCTCTGGGAGCTTGCTTTTGCGGCTGCTCCGCTGCGCCGGGACAACAAGCACTGCCTCTTCTCTCCCTCAGACCCTCCTGCGACTCCGTTTGCCTCGTTGTGCGTGCCTCGCCGTTGTCCATCACTTCTGTCACACGTCCGTCACTGACATTGCTCGGCGCACCAACACCTACCAGCTCCGACACCCCGGTCCCCACGTTGAACATCTCAACGGCCCCATTTCACCTCGTTCTTGCCTGGCCCCTCAGCTATTCCTACCTTTTCCTGTCTTTCCTCTTTTCAGTCTTTGATCTTCAATTCTTCACTTCCTAATTCGCCAACATGGATACCCTACTGTGAGTGACTCTACCCCTCACTGACCTGCTGCGACACGGCTCAGCTTCATACTTGAGCAATCACTCACAACGTGCAGCACAGCAGAAATATACGCCAACTCGCCCCGCTTCAGGCGGCGGTCGAGCACTTTCGTGGATGCTATTCATGACTTGCCCGGGAAGGAAGAGATGGCCCCAGCTCAATTGTACAGCACAGAATCTGGTCGCCTTTTCCACTCTGGACGTATTGTTATCGCTACCGTTGGATTGCCAGCCCGAGGTAAAACGCACACCTCTGTCGCCGTAGCACGTTACCTGCGCTGGTTGGGTGTCAAGACGCACGTGTTTCACTTGGGCGACTACCGTCGCGCTACGCTTGGCCCTGATCAGGACGTGCCCGAGGACTACTTCTTCCTCAACGCTGAACCACAATCGGTGCTTCTACGGAATAAGATCCTGAAGAAATGTCGCGACGACATCTACCACTTTCTGGAAAACGAGAAAGGCCAGGTTGCCATCTACGACGCAGTAAATGCCATAAGCCAGGGCCGAAGGTCTTTGGCGAAGGAGTTTGCAAAGAAGGGAATCCAGACAGTTTTCATCGAGTCGCAATGTACAGACGAACGCATTATCCAGGAGAATGTTCGCCGAGTCAAGATCTCCTCGCCAGATTACAAGGGCTGGAATGATGAGGATGCCGTGCGAGACTATTTAGCAAGAATCAACTCAAGGATACCCCATTTCGAGACCATGGAAGAACAGGATCTCCACTGGATTAAAATGATCAACGCGGGCGAGCGGGTACACGTGAACAACTGCGCCTTCGGCTATCTGTCCCAACGCATCGTCTTTTATCTCCTCAATCTGCACATCAAGTCTCGACAGACCTACTTTGCGCGTGCCGGCACTACGAGGGAAGAAGACTCGTACAAAGCCGACGCAGATCTATCGCCAGAAGGACACGAGTATGCCAAGCAGATGGGCGATGTCCTGTTGAGGTATCGTGAAGAAGAGAGGCAGAAATTGATCGATCAGGGCGCACCAGATGCCGCGTTGAAGCCATTGACAATTTGGACCTCTACCCGTAGACGCACTGTCCAAACTTCTGAATACCTGGCTTCGATGGGCTACCGCGTTCGGCAACGATCACAAATGAGTCAAATGAACCCTGGGGTTTGCGAGAAGATGTCAGAGCGAAGGATAAGGGAAGAGTTTCCTGATGAAGTCACAAAGCATGAGGCAGATCCTTACCATCACAGATATCCAAGGGCGGAGGTAAGTAACACTGACAATCTAATCAAAGACCTGCTGACATTGTATAGTCTTATCATGATCTAGCTGTGCGCATGGAGCCCATCATTCTCGAGCTTGAACGTGAAGAGAATGATTTGCTCATCATTGCGCACGAGTCAGTCCTACGCGTGCTTTACGGGTACCTCATGGCATGTAATGCGGCCGACATACCGAAGCTTGAATTTCCGCGTGACGAGATCATTGAGGCAAGTAACGTAGCTATCCATTCTACCGCCCGTGCTTGCTAACAGCGGGAAAGATCATTCCTTCGAGCTACAACAACGTCGCCAAACGCATCAAGATCCCCAACCTTCCTGAAAGCATAGTCCCTGGTAGCCCCGAGGATATCCAGATTCCTGTGCCCCCGAGCGGAGCGGTAAGCCCCTTCTCTGGGGTAGGCACACCCAATGTCAATTCTGGGACAGCGACACCGCAGCATCCAACTGTTCAACCGCTCAATGTAAAGTCGACCCATGTTAATCCACTTGAGTAAGCAGGTTCACTACCGCTACCGCTACAGTTCTACTTTCGACAACGAAAGAGCCAGTCAACAGACCCGTTTCGATTCGAGCTTAGATGGATGACGATGCTGTTGATGTGGAATGAGCTTGAGTCTCATCTTCAGTACCTGGCGTTTGTATAAGACTTGAGCAAATAGACTGTACATACGGTCATGATCTGTCGATATCCTTACGAATACACGGTCTTATCCTTACTTCAAAGATGAGCTTCACACGTCATTCGTAGGTTTGATGCGTTGACACATTTTGTCCATCCCAAGGATTTCCGGAGGATCTACACGCGAACAAGGTACCAAACACAGCAGCGCTGACATCACTTGCTCAGCTGAGACTGTCGCAATTAGATTTCGTCCATCACATGTCTCTTTTCGCAGCCCGGCGTCAGCCTAAAATGGCGTCGGTAAAGATTTGACAGGGACCACAGCTGCAGCATCAAGACATGTAGGACCTCAAGACATCTACGACTAGAGTTTGTACAAGAGTTTGTGACACATGATGTCAATGTCTTTGATAGGCCCCCACTCTACATGTTGCAAGCTCTTCTGTTCCTGGCCTCGTCTGATAGGCGAATCCCCGACAAGTCCACAACGATAATACTGCTTCGCGAGTCTTTAAAGCTGGTGCTACACACCTTCGAGTGGGGAACGTCACATCTCACGTAGATAGTAGGGTTTTCCTTTCGGTCAACAGAGATAAGATCGGCCTCGACGCTGATGTTGAAGTGTGAGGACAGACCAGTCTGAACATCAACATGGAAGATCATGCAAACACCTCCACACCGAAAATCTCTCCATCATTTACCAAGCCGCCAGTATCTGTCCGCGCCATCCCCAACGCCACCGCATCCACACACACAGGCCTGAATCAAACGCTGAGCGCCACTCCTCACCAGGGCTCAGCAGTCTCCACGACGCCCAAAAAAACACCCACGTGGATGCTTCCGCTCCCTAACTATCAACGCACTCACACACATCCCAGTCTCCAGAAAAAACATGCCCAACTGTCTTCGCGCCCGCACGCAAGATCTGCACGCCTACGATGGCCCCTTCCACACACCCAATGATCACATCTAGTCCGCACAAGCTCCGCAAAGACGTACAGCGTACCGCGTGTGTAGAGGCTGAGATGTATGTGGGATTTGCGTTGTGGAAGGGGAGTAGGCGGGGGTGGAGTGCATTGGGTGGTGCCCCCGGGGGGGGGCTTGATGGGGATGAGTGGATGTGGAATGGAGGAGTGGAGGTAGAGATATGTCTAATTTCGGCGTGCTTTGCACTTCTCAATTTATTTCGAGGAAGGGTTCTCCAATAACGATCACTTATTATTATACATCCTTCTATCCGCACCGTCGTTCCCACATCTCTAAAACTCTACATTTCAATGCCCCTCTTCCACGCACAAAAGCGCAGGTCGACCAAACCTCCAAACCCGCAAGCACCAATCCTCAACCCTTACCAAAGACCTCCACAATTCCCAATTCCCAATCCACAGACCCACCTCCCCCACTCCCCGGGTACACGCTCCCACGCCTCACAAACCGTTCAGCCATGGCCCTCGACCCGTCGGCCCTGCTACTGCAGTGCGACACGAACATGTACGCCCCGAGCATCCGCGGCACGGCCCACGCAGCACAAGCACCAGCAGCACAAGCGGCGTGGCCTGTAGCATGGCCAGCGACGGCTTAGTAACGCAGCAGGAGTAACGTGTTTTATCGGTAAGCTGGCCACATCACCATCCTGGCCACCCCACCAAGGCGCGTGCAGCGCGCCTCATACCATCCACCATGACACCACGCCAACGGCCTCCAAGGCCATCAAGAGAAGGCCGAATAGGCCTTGCTATTGCCTCCTATCGATCTAATCCTCTTCAGTCTCATCGCAAGCTTGCAAAGCTCTATAGCGTGCCAAGATCAACACTTGAGACGCGCCTTCAAGGTGTCCTCCCTAAGAACGCGACAACGCCTGTCAATCGCAAGCTACGCCCTGTGTGCATGCCTCCCCACACCTCACACATCCTCCAGCCTCTTGATGTTGGCTGCTACTCTCCTCTCAAAGTAGTAACGTACCTCACAAGCGAGCTGGCCACACAAGCGAGCTGGCCACCTGCGCCAAGACCCCACCAAACATACTATTGCGCATAGTATAATCGCGATGAGCCAACAACCAGACAATCTACTACCTTCAAAAGATGCTCGACTACAGCTTGCTCTTGAGGCTATCAAACGCGACGTGATGCTATCCCAGAGACGTGCTGCAGCTATCTACAACGTCTCTCGAGCAACACTCAGTAATCGCCTTGCTGGAACACCTTATCGACGCGATTGCACGCCCAACTCAATAAATCTCCTTAAGACAGAGGAGGATGTAGTTACTCAGCATACCCTTGACCTCGACGCGCGAGGATTTCCGCCCCGGCTTGCTGCTGTGAAGGATATGGCTGATTCTTTGCTGGCTGAGCGTCACCGTGATCCTGTTGGCCAGAACTGGGCTGCAAACTTTGTCAAACGTCGCCCTGAGCTCAAGGTCAAATTCAATCGCAAATATGACTATAAGAGAGCTCTCTGCGAGGATCCTGAGATTATACAAGGCTGGTTTCGGCTTGTAGAGAACATGAAGGCTAAGTATGGTATCCTTGATGACGACACCTACAACTTTGACGAGGCTGGCTTCATGATGGGCATGATATCAACTGGAGCAGTAGTCACTAGTTCTGAGCGTCTAGGACGGCCAAAGAGCGTTCAGCAGGGCAATCGCGAGTGGACTACAGTGATCCAGGGCATCAACGCGATGGGCTGGTCGATCCCACCCTTCATCATCTTCCAGGGCTACTATCACCTCTCTGCCTGGTACAAGGAGGATAACCTGCCTCGCGACTGGGTTATTGCAGTCTCTGAGAACGGCTGGACAACAAATAAGCTTGGCCTGCAGTGGTTGAAGCACTTTGACGAGCATACAAAGAGGAGGGTTATAGGCGCTCATCGGCTGCTCATTATCGACGGCCATGAGAGCCACGACTCGCTCGATTTCCAGCAGTACTGCAAGGATCACAAGATCATCACTCTCTGCATGCCTCCTCACTCGTCGCACCTCCTGCAGCCTCTTGATGTGGGGTGTTTCTCGCCTTTGAAGACGGCGTATGGCCGCCAAGCCGAGGATCTGATGCGCAACAAGATCACCCATATCACTAAACTGGAGTTCCTACCGTGCTTTAAAGGCGCTTTTGACGCTGCAATCACAAAGGCTAATATACAAGGAGGCTTTCGAGGCGCTGGCTTAGTCCCATTTGATCCAGAGGCGGTGATATCGACGCTTGACGTACGGCTGCGCACTCCACCACTACCTACGATTGAGAACGTTCCCTGGCAGTCGCAAACTCCAAGCAATACCCTGGAATTTAGGTCGCAATCGAAGCTGATTCAAGAGAGGATTCAGAGACACGTAGATAGCTCTCCAACTTCAATGGTAGAGGCCCTTACAAAGTTCACAAAGGGAGCTGAGATGATGGCGCACTCTATGGTGTTAATGACTAATCGCAACGCTGAGCTCCAAGCCGCCAACGAGGTCTCAAGTAGGCGTAGATCATATAAAAGGAAGCGCGTGCAGCAGCAAGGGACCTTGACGATTGAGGAGGGCGTACGACTGACGACCCTTAAGGAGTTTGAGGCGCGT
Organism: Lizonia empirigonia; assembly: GCA_009982855.1. Lineage (NCBI taxonomy): Eukaryota > Fungi > Ascomycota > Dothideomycetes > Pseudoperisporiaceae > Lizonia > Lizonia empirigonia. The sequence goes on from JAADKA010000018.1 coordinate 628,968, forward strand.
AGTGATGGGAAGAAGGCAAAGAAGAGGGTGCGCGTTGAGGCAGGTGAGCCTAGCCAACGACGCTGTGGACGCTGCGGCGAGGCAGGGCATAACGCACGTACGTGTAAGCAAGAAGTATTAGTAGATTCTGAGTAGAATAGCCTATTACGATTCTTAATTACTATCCTTGACGGTGCTCTACGGTCGTGTACAGTACTGATTTTGGTAGGGTCTTGGCGCAGGTGGCCAGCTCGCTTGTGTGGCCAGCTCGCTTGTGAGGTACGTTATATGGACATGAGGTGTCTGATCTTGCGCGCCTTGGCGTCTTCCACGTTGACAAGCTTGACTTTCTATGGATATACCAGAAGATCAGGCCGACAGTTCTGTCAGAGCGCAATATCAAGGCTGGCTTTGAGGCGACTGGGCTCATCCCAGCTTGTCCAGATCGAGTCCTATCCAACCTTACTGTCGTCAGAACGCCGTCTCCACCAGGAACAGCAGGTGATAGATTAGGCCCTTGGACTGCAGAAACTCCACGTACAACTAGTCAGCTTGAGTAGCAAGCCCTTCTCGTACAACGACTCCTGCAGCGCCAATCTCAGAGTCCTACAAGTCAAGCAATTGCTCAGCTTGTCAAAGGCTGTCAGCTTGCAATGAACTCAGCGACAATCCTAGCTAAGGAGAACTCAAAGCTACGGGCTGCTAACGACCGCCAGCGACAAAAGCGTCAAGTACAACGACAGTATATAGCACGTGGAGGGGTGTTACAAAGCCAGGAAGGTCAGGCGCTGGTTATACAAGCTCAAATAGGTGTCCAACAAGGTGATGAAGCAGAGGCCCCGCAGGTGCGCAGAAGAGCACCACCAACGTGCAGCAAATGCCATGTACAAGGCCATAATAGGACTCAATGTAGACAGACTTAACGTACTCCACAAGCGAGCCGGTCACCCAAGCGAGCCGGTCACTTAATTTTACACCAAAAATTGAGATTTTTGCACCTTAATAACTCCACAACCAGATGATAGAATTGTCTAAAAATCAAAATGCTATGCTTTACCTATGTCAAGATCAGTTGCCCTGGAGATCTAAGCTCTATCCTTAACGTGTGTAGAGTTATTAGAAAGTACGCTAAAATCATCCCTGTATTTTGATTTTTGTTTAATAACTCCGGTGCGACTGATACAGGATCCTAGCGCTTCTATAGAATTGATCTTTACGTAGATGCAGCATAGTATTTCAAGTTTTAGACAATTCTATTATCTGGTTGTAGAGTTATTAAGGTGCAAAAATCTTAATTTTTGGTGTAAAATTGAGTGACCGGCTCGCTTGTGGAGTACGTTAGTCTATCCTCTGTTAAGATTTTAGACAATTTGAATTTGTGGTTGTTGAGCTATCGCGCGCTGAGCTGCACGCGCCTTGGTGGGGTGGCCAGGATGGTGATGTGGCCAGCTTACCGATAAAACACGTTAACAGAGTAGATTGCGCCTATTGACGCCCAGAGCACGGGTTGCAACGCGCAAGTGCACAGCATGTGGGCAATATGCTGGTGGAGCGGTGGATGTGTGCACGCGGAGAATAGTTGCGATCGACGGCTGGGAATGCGTGAGGTGCGGTGAGGGACGCCTGGGTTGAGATGCACGGGGCCATGGCAATACTTTTGTAACCTTAGGTTGCACAGGATCTGGGATTACTGATCGTGCGCGGCGTTGACCTCAGCGAACGTGTTGTCGCACCCGCCAGGCGTGAGGGGTTTTTGTGTGTTGCAGAGAATGGAGCATTGTGGAGAGGAATTCATGATGATTGCGAGTATGTTCCGGCGGATAGCGGCGCCCATATTGCATTGCTGTGGTATAAGGTCCTTGAGGCTACCTGAACCATGGATATGCTTGCTTGACCTGCACACTATGATGATGATTAGCAACATTCCGCGCAACTCCTCTCTAAATTCCACTTTTGTAAGCACTCAACGATATCTCTATCGTTTCAAGGCTGCCAATTGCAGGGCCTGCACGTACTACCGTGTGCCTGGTTGATGAATTTCAGATGCTCGCATTAGGTGCTTTTCAAATAAGCAAGACGCTTTGCCCATCACAGAGACAATACCGGTATCTGGGGTTGGCTCCCTGAGAATGGACATGAGGATGATTAGGCACTCGAGAGGCCGGGATGATCCGACTCTCGCAAGGCAATTTTGTTTTGAAACTCTAGTTTCGAGGAACGAAGCTGGCATATCTGTCCAAATGCCACGACAGAGGTTGGCATTAATGCGAGCAAATGCCTTTGACCTTAGCATTATCGACACAACGTATTCGTATCGACCGTGTAGCAGGACTTGGAACCAAGATGGGGTCTGGGACGGCCCTCCCTCTGAACCCTGAAGATCATGGCCGCAGCCATGCGTTCGTGAATGCAAGACGTGTGTCACGGATCGGAAGAGAAGGCCGAGCCATCGACGTGTCGTTTCTTTTGATGATCTACTCCAGCATGCAGGTGTTGATGATAATGCGACTGCAACTTGAGGACTCCAGGTACCGAAAGATGACAGTCTGTTACCCGGCGGTAGTTTAGCGGATGCAACGACCGGTACCATGAAATGTGACGAGTAAGCTCAAGGATCGCAAATCTAGGCATGGCCGAAGCTTGCCATTCATGACCAGTCATTCCGTAACCGATCGTACATTGGTGGTCCCCTGTGTGAACAAAGAACTCGTAACGAGCACGCTCGCATGAACTTGCACCTTCAACTCAACAAGTCGTGCCACGTCCCTCCTGCAGGTCTAGTCGAGGGTAGTGCTGATGGCTACCACGCTTTACAAAATGCTCAGCTATTGACTTGACCAATTGACTACTGGATTCGGTACACAACCGACAATATCGGACACGCCGTTGCGTGGTGTGGGTGAGCGAAGTTTATCGCGATGTGGCGCTGGAAATGCTGTGTTCCGGCGACACCTCTAATCATGCAGATTCGACACTTCAAGTCGAGGTTCGAGATTCCGAGATTGCGCTCAGTCGTGACAGCTTTCAGGCATGCAAATCGCAGACCCTACAAACATTGCATTTCGTTGCCACTGCTGTTGAGCAGAGGTAACCTCGTGTAGAGACCTTCAGTGCATCGCGATTGAATCCCACTCTTTTCTTCTTCACCGTATATATGACGAGAGACGAATGACGGAGTCGTACGTGCATCGCTCAGTCCAGACTCTGACCGTTTTCAGCTGAGCTGCATCCTGCAGCTTGGCTAGCGCAGTTAGTTTCAGATGCGGATCTGAGGGTCGACTCCCCACATCTGGTTCGCGGAGAACAAAGCAAAACATCTGACCACCATCCCGTGATAGGCGAAGGTGGTCGCATTACTGGAGAGCGCCGTGAGTGGTAGAAATCACTTGCTGAGGTGTCCTTGTTGGGACGTTAGACGGTTCTCTGAGTGGCTCCCAGATATGAGGCTCCGCACAGCTGGCGTCGCGGAGACATGGCGTTAGTGTACGAACCTGGAACGCGCCCGAGAGGTTGCTTTTCGCTGTTACATTCACAGCCTTTAGACGACTGCCATTGACAGGTCGACCTTGTCATATTGCCGGTAATGAATGAGAGCAGGTATCAACGAAACATTGTGCCGGAGAAATCGACTCGATGTCTCCAGTGAGGTTGGGAGAGAAAATAATTTAACCAGGAAAGGGCCATGGCGGTCGTGTTGTCATTGGCTCGAGCGTCCCAAGCCACGCTTTGAACTACGAAGAAGCTCGTTTTTTTTAGCTAATTACTTACTCTAAAGAACACCAGAACACCTAACGTGTTCCGCAGGCGAGCGCCGCACACGGGCGAGCGCCGCACACGGGCGAGCGCCGCACCCCACCAAACCTGCGCACCTCTCTCATCTCAACGTACAATGGCTTAACGCAGCGCTACTCAATTAGCTTTAAATGAAGCAGACGTTCAGCTTGCTATCTCCTCTATCAATTCCCATCAAATACAGAGCAATCGCAGGGCTGCTACTATCTTTAGCGTGTCTGAACGAACAATCCGCCGCCGACGCGCTGGTATACCTGCCCGACGCGATTGCCAGCCCAACTCAAAGAAGCTTACCCAGCGAGAGGAGCAGGTGATTGTTACCTATATACTCGACTTAGACCAACGTGGATTTGCGCCTACGTACGCTGCTATACGTGATATGGCTGATAAGCTGCTGGCTGCGCGCAGCGCAGGTCAGGTTGGGAAGAACTGGCCAGCCAACTTTGTTAAGCGCCTTTGTGTGCTCATCAAAGTGCTTCAACCACTTGACTCCAAGCTCGTTGTTGGTCCAGCCGTTGTCAGAGACATTGAGAACCCAGTCGTCAGGTATACTAGGCTCCTTGTACCAGGCAGAGAGGTGGTACTTGCCAGAGAAGATGATGAAGGGTGGGATAGACCAGCCCTTCGCGTTGACACCCTGGATGACGCTGGTCCACTCTCGGTCGCCCTGCTGTACTGTCTTTGGTCTCCCTCGATGCTCAGAGCCTGTGACAACAGCTCCTGTTGATATAACGCCCATCATAAAGTCAGACTCGTCAAAGTTGTGGGTGTCTTCATCTAGGATACCATACTTGGCTTTGGTATTCTCTACCAACTGGAACCAGTCCCCAATAACCTTAGGATCCTCACACAGGGCTCTCTTGTAGTCATACTTGCAATTGAACTTGATTTTGAGCTCTGGCCGACGTTTGACAAAGTTGGCAGCCCAGTTCTTGCCAACAGGGATCTGGTGGCGCTCCGCAAGCAGAGAATTGGCCATATCCTCCACATCAGCAAGCCGGGGCGAGTATCCTCGGTCGTCTAGCTTCAATACATGCTGGAATATCACCTCCTCCTCAGTACTAGCTAGTTTAGTCATGTTGGGCTTGCAGTCGCGTCGTGAAGTAGTTCCAGCAAGTCGGTCACTAAGGGTGCTTTGAGACACGTTGTAGATTGCTGCAGCGCGTCGCTGGGAGAATGTCGCGTCTTGTTGAATGGCCTGTAAGGCAAGCTGTATATCTGCCTCGTTTAAAGGCTTTTTTGTGTTATTGCGTTGAGACATTGTAGGTAGAGTAAAATTTGACGTGGTCTTGGCAAAAGTGACCGGCTCGCTTGGGTGACCGGCTCGCTTGTGGAGTACGTTATATAAAGTTATAGTAAAAGTAATTTCCTACTAACTATCTATACTTATTGTATACTAATTAAATATATTGTGTAGTTGTAGTGGTATGCGTAATAGGATAAGCTGTCGGGGTGTTCCTATTAATCGGCCAAAAGAAACGAGCTTCTTCGTACCTGTTCTGGCACGAGCGAATTTGCGGATTCGGAAATTGCTAATTTCCATCAACGAAGACAGTTGTCAACGTGATAGCAATCTGGGAAGATGCGACTTAAACAACAAGCAATTGCTGGTGGCTAGGCAGCCACGTCCGCTTGAGATCTTAATGCCTGAAAATGCTGCAGTGAATACCTAGTGCAGCGGTAATGAGTCGTGCCATCACCGTTATCTCCCACAGTTTGACAGTGACAGGTAACGGACACCAGCGGATGTCTTGTTGCATGCACCGGCTATTGCAAACCAATTGCGCGCGACGGAGCGTGAATGAGCGATTCCCAGCAGGTACACATAACAGCGGAACATGGTTCGAGCTCTCACGCTTGCACAAGACTAGAAAGCAACAACGGGCGTCGAGATCACTCCATCCAGACAAGACGATAGTCACCATGTGAACGGTCCCAGAAGCGTTCAACGGACCGGCCAGAAGACGGAGGCATCACATCTCATTGCTTACCGACGCGGAAAGAAAATGATAGACCAGCGTTAGCCGGTGGAAGACTACAGCAGAACGCGCGAAGCTGGAGGTTGCAAATGAAAGCCATTGAACGTGATAGTCCACGAATCGGATCCGTCGATCGACTTTCAGTGGGTTGTGTGACGTTGGGCCTCAAGCATTTATCCTTAACCTCGTAAAATCTTGTCAATCTTGGTACCTGGCAACCTCGTTGGAAGAATAGCAATTCCAAATGGGACCGGAGGGCAAATCTTTATTTGCACTGAGCATTTCTCTATCTCGGATTTCAGGCGCCGAAATTTGGTCCCTGTAGATCATTCTCACAACGGGAGACAGGCCTACCATGTTCATGACGTCTCAGTATCACGAACTTCCCAGCGTGCTCGGTCAAGAACTGCAAAAGGGTGTCGGTGGCCAATACGAAGAAGCTCGTTTCTTTTGGCCGATTAATAGGAACACCACAATAACAGCTTATCCTATTACGCATACCACTACAACCACACAATGTATTTAATTAGTACAAAATAAGCATAGATAGTAAGAAATTACCTTTACTGTAACTTTGTATAAGTACTTTAAAATGTTCTGTTGCGTAGACAGAAGAAGAGCAAGCTAAAGTAAGGTAGGTGTTCTAGTGTTCTTTAGAGTAATCGGCCAAAAAAAAACGAGCTTCTTCGTACTTGCAGCGGCGATGGCCAACCTCTGAAAGTTAGTCGCAGTGGGCCCAGATCGGCGCACCGGACATGAAGCGCCCTGAATGCAGCAAAAGTAAAACTGCGAATAGTCGGTCCGTACTCTGTCCTGTCCAGTGTGAAGAAGTGCTGATTGCATTGCAGAACGGTTGTACAACGCCAGATGCAGCCCCAGTTTTGGCGTCTCAAGACAACCAGGGGTGTTGACGACGGCTGCACCCTAGTTGTCCTGTAAGCAGGTGTTAGCTGCTTGCTGCACCGTTATACTTCTGCAATTAAGGCAGTTGCTGTGGTAGGGAAGAAGCACACCTTTGCGTGTGCACACCTTGCCCATGGAAGAAAAGGGTGGTCTTGTCTGGGCAGACGCAGCAACACCGGTGTCTCGCCGCTCCCGCTTCTCCGCATTTTGTCTGGCAGGCCTATTTATGGTGGCGAGGTGGAGCTCCTCGCTCTCGTTCACAAATGGGGCAAGGCTCGTTGATGGCGTCGTTTTTCTGGGAAGATGCTGCTAGCCATGCAGGGGCAAGTGACGCCTCTAGTTCGATTGGTCGCCAACTGCGGCATATCAAATTCAGACTTGGCAACTGGGGGCTTGCCCCACCTCGAACAGTACGCTTGAAACATGCTGTTGCGCATCCTCATGTAGAGGATTGGACTCGACCCGTGTCTTGCCTCGAGGGATTTTGTTTCACAAGAGCGCAAAGTAGGCAGTGGCAGCGAGTGTGCAGCGAGTGAGGGTGCGCGTTCGAGGTGTAGGAGGGTTGCTGACTCGAGTCTGCACGTCGTTTGCAGACCGTTTGCACCCGAGTACGCTTTGGTGTAGTCCTCATGCAGATGCAGCGATAAGCTGCATGTAGTCGACAGACAGCAATCGAGGACACGCCCTGACAAGCCAGACTGAAATAAGAAACTTGCAGTTGGCCTGTCCTCGGCAGTTGCTCGTCATTATCGACATCATGGCTGCGCACAGGGTGTGGAGAGGCACAGGCTGACGGGCCAGTTGGTAGTCCTCGTGTCCGAAATTGCGCCACAATGTTGGCAGGAACCGGTGCGCTACGGGCGTTCCTGCGTTTCCAGCGCCGTTCCTGCTGTGCCCGCTGCAGCGCGACTGCCTCGCTGCAGCAGGACGAGGCAACCGTGGCAGCGTGCGCGCAATGCAAAATGCAAAATTATCGTCGTGACAGCGCAATCAACACGCTCGCAACCAGCAAGCGGCCGTGCAAGGATGTGAGCCACGGTACCCCTACGGGCGCGCGAGTGCGGTGGGTCCCTGCTGGGCTTGACAGTCAGATTGGCATCCGTGCGCGTGAATGTCCCGTCCAGCGTGCGTTTTCCAGCGACAAAAGCGTCGGCCGCGCCGCCCAGTTCGCTGACACCCACGGTTCCTATCCACAACACCTCCCGCCCTCTCGCTCGCCGTCTCCCCTCCACGGCCTCTCACCCGCCCACCCAATCTGGAGCCCATTGTCGCACTCACTCCACCTGAGGCGGCGTGCGGTATCTGTCCGCTCCTTTCTCTGTCGTTCATTCTTTAATTCGGGGTGTACTGGCTTCACCCTCCGCGCCGCCGCAGCACCACCACTCTCCGCACACGACTGCTGCCCTTCGACCTCGCTGCACCCAATCCTCGTCACACCCGCATCTCTTGTATGCACGACTGCCCGGCCCTGCAATCTGCGTGCTGACCACCGTCGCTCGCTAGCCGTAATCCTCGGCGCCTTGTGCCTCGACAGCGCTTGTTTCGTCTCACTGCCGCCGTGCTCCCCACTCGTAGTCATCGTGCTACACTAATTTCACAGTGTCCTCCTCACCATGGCTCAGATTGCGCTGCCACGCCATCAGGCTACACAGTCGCAGTCGGCTGGTGTGGGCTCACCGCTTTACCAGCGCCGCCGGCAGTCTAACGCTGCCATGGTGGAGATGGTCCCCAATCCAGACTTCTCGTTTCCCATGCGAGGGCCTGATACATCCTCGAACGACTCGTCGCCGACCAAGTCTCGCCCAATGTCAATGCAGTACCCAGCAGCTCGCCGAGGGTCCATGCCGCACGTCAGGCAAAAGTCTGTGAATGCACTGCCTGCCTTCTCCTTCAACCCTGCCGGCAATGCACCACCCCCAGCAGAGACGTCTCCCCAGACATCGCCGCCCCTCTCGCCGACGACCTCCGCGAAGCCCATGCACGGTCATCGCCGAGGCGGAAGTGAGCTCATTGGGGGGAGTGCTCGCACTGGCGCGACGTTGCTAAGCAGCAGTCCTACAAAGGATGGTTCTCTATCACCACCCACAACGACATTGCAGGCAGGCCCGCCCGCTGGCCGTCGCGGTCACGCCCATCGTCGTTCAGCTGCTATCTCGTCCCATGACCTCTCGGCGATCATGAACCCTCCGGTACCAACTCTTACAGGCAGTGCACCCAACACACCTGCTGAAAATGTCAATGGCTTTAAGTTTGGCCACTCGGTAAACAAGTCCATGTCACAGCCTTGTCTGCGAAACAGCAACTCAGACGACGATTCGACACCACGCCCTCCTTCCAGAGCTCGTGTCGGTTTTTCTGATAAGGTCGAGTACATTCGACCTCTTTCGACAATTTCCTCGGAAACCGAAGCCTCAACACTTCGTGGACACTCGACGACGAATAGTCTGTCATCGATTGTTGGCGGTACCACCGTGAGCCCTCCATTCACAAGGTCTGGCACGCCGACACTGAGCACAGTTGAGGACGTGAGCCGTCCTGGTACCGCGGGTGCTGTCCTAGATAAACTTCTGAGCAACCCGTTGATCGAGAATGTTTCTGACCACAAGCGGCCCATGTCTGCGGTATCCTCATGCTCTCGATCTGCTGGAGCCAGTCCTACCTCACCTGACATGCCCACCAGAAAGCGAGGCTTCTTTCGACTAGAGTCCAGGCCCAGCGACAAATCCACTCACCGAAGACTGCCGACCAGTATCTCCGACCCTGCCCTCACAACGACCTTCAACTCATCTTCTCTGGCTTCGCCTAAGGATGCTGAGCCTGTAGAAGATGCGAAGTCGAAATCAAAGAAGTCGAGTCATAAGCCGCGCAAAGTCAAGTCGTGGGCAAACTCAATCATTCCAAGGAAAGGAAAGAACAGCAAAAAGTCGAAGCGAAGAGCACCGACACCTGACCAGCCTAACGCGGTCATCGAAGACGAAGATACGGATTCATCGGAATCCCTTGATTTCGACTTCAGTCCAAACTTTGACGATGACACCTCGGTCACCATTGTCTCCCCAACGGCGGACTCAACGCCAGGACCTAAAATAAACACAGATTTTGCGTCATGGCAACCGCGACAACTGAAGCGTGTCGACTCGGACGTCATGAGCCCCATTATTGACATGGATGCAGCGCTCGGCCCCTTCAACACTCCAAATGGTGCGAACTCAAAGAATCAACGAGGATTTTCGGCTCATCGAAGGGCCATGCACAGTGCGAGCGGGGTTACCCCCAATCATCGCAGGACCGAGAGTGCCCCTGAATTGGTTCCCTTCGAGTTCAGACCTTCAGCTGCCACCAGCACCTCGCCAATGGCTGACGTATTCGAGGAGGAAGAGCCAGAGGAGGAGAAGCTTGAGCTGAAGAAGGAGTCTACCCCCACTTCCATCGCCGAAGAATCTGAAAAGGTTGACGAGCCGAGGATCCAGATCGTGGAAACGGACTGCAGACAGGACGGCCCCGCAATCAATTGGAATTTCAATGATGGCCTCGGCTTGAAACGTGCTGGGCCCCGACATTCACCTATCTCGGAGGAGCCACTGTCTCCACATGCTGTACCTCAGCTCAGTCCCAGTGCAGGCTGTTCACAAGTCGAGGTTGTTGAGGATTTCGAAGAGCCTCGCACTTCTTCGCTCACGCATTCTTCCGACTCTACTGTCACACCACAGTCGACACTCGAGGAGTTCAAGGAGCACCCATCGAACATGGCTGTGCCGACTCCGCTTGCTCAGCAGAGTCTTATGACGCCCAACACTGTCACCTCGTCCTTTGGCTCACCTGACTACCGATCTAGCCAGGTCTCCTTTGACACTCCCCGTGTAGGCACTGCGGCTTCGTCTGTAACCGACTACCCGGTAATGCCATCACCACGATTCGGAGAGCCTGGACCGGAGATGCGCATTTCTTCCGACGACGTGCCGTCTTTGACATCTTCGAGATCGACTATGACCAGCAACTTGCAAGGCACCTTCCCTTTTCCCGCTCCTCGCAGACCTGGCGACCGCTCGGCCTCGCTCTGCTCAGCGCCTAGCGAGATCGAATCTCGCCGTCGTAAGCGTTCCAGCATTGCTAGTCTTTCTCGTTTGATCAATGGGTCATACGGTAGCGAGAAGAGCAAACTCTCGATTGAACAGCGACCCCAATCCGCCTACCTTGAACCCATCGCCAAAGATCCCAAGAAGAAGACCAGGCGCCTGAGCAAGCTAAAATTCTGGAAGTCATCGAAAGACTCGGCTTCCTCGTCTTCGCATGCTCAATAAATCTGTTACTACTACTACCACCGCCACCTGCCACTTTTTGCATATTATCACGTACCCTAATTCAACGGATCGCACTTCCTGTTGACAGCATGACATAATGGTCCACACCGATTACCGAGCATATATACATCATCACCACCTTCTCGCATGACACGGAGTTACCAGCGAGGCTACGAACTTTTAATGGCGCACGCTTTCTTTGCAATCTTGGAACGCGAACCGGACTTTCTTACTCTCTTTTATGGGCATTCTCTTTCACACTACCATTGCTTGCGGGCACTGGGAAGACAGGTATCTACGAGTCGAAACTAGATCTGTGGTACTTTGACCGGTCCTTTACGGCGGCCGTCTCCTTGGAGGCATATCTTCTTGTCTCTCGTTCAGCATATTCAAGGCATAGTTGGGTACACTCTTGCCGCCTTCTCCACGTTAAGACTCCTCGCGTGGAGGACAAATTTTCGATTCAGATACTTCATTTAGGGTGGCTTTTACATCTGTGGGGCTGATAGCTGGAAGCCGTATGAGGCCGCTTGCGATATAGGCAGCTAGTTGAAGCGTAACGTGGTGGTGAAATGCAACGAACACATACACATCTCACACACGTCCTCACCTTCACGCGACTCCAATCTACAGTTCTGCGTTTCTAACATCCTGCTCATCTCCCTTATCAGGTCTGTCTCGTACCAGCTCACCTCAATTCACCGTTGCACAGCGACTCACACAACGTTACCCACAATGCCACTCGTCGCATCCCCATCTACCCTGAAACACAGCAGCAGATGAAGGGTCAACGTTTCCCCAGCCCAGATCCCAACGGCTATTCGCACACACATGTCGCTATCGGCCGGGTAGCTCAACCCGGTCCCTACCTCTGGTCCATGCTTATCCTCGTCCGCCGCTGCATACTGCACCCGATAATCGTCGACCGACCAGCATATGGGAGGCCTGATTCAGCCCTATATATAAAGGGACATACAGTTCAACAACCATGTAAGATCTTAACGTTAAAATTTGATAATAATTTCCCGGTGAGCCTCTTCTGCCTACTGCTGTTGTATCTTGTAGATGTATGGTTTTTGCAAAGTAGTATGTGCTATGCCCCTTGCAACGGGTATGCGCCCCACAGACGCTGGTCGCTCGACGATTATCGGGTGCAGTCACTTCAAAACACTCGCCTCGCGTCCTGAATAGGACGTGAGAGGTGCAATGGGTGTGTGCGTTCTGAGAGAAAGATCCTAGCAATCCTGCGCAATCTCCGTGGACGGCGCGCGAGCTGGTGGGGTCGGCAAGAGGTGCGAGCGGCTGTCGTACGATTCGATAGGTACAAGGGGGTGCCTGAACAGATTGGAATACGAGTTTGCCACACCCGGGGTTTTTCTCTTGTAAAAGATCACCGAATGCTCAGTGCCAACAGGTTCGTATTCCAATCCGTTCAGCGTTCAGGCACCCCCCTTGTAAGCGCTGGCTGCCGATTGGGGGCGTGCATGGGCCGCGTTAGTGCGCGGTGCGGGTTTAGGTCTGGGTTGGTGGGTTTGGGCGCATTGGGGGGATTTGGAATACATGTGTCCAGGATGTTGCGTGTTGGATGTTGAATACGATCACATATGCAGACAAACCTTATTGTGTTGGTCATGGCACGTTGTGCTATGTTATGTAGCTCTATTGACTATTTCCTCACATGTTTTAGAGATGTTTTCTGCTCTTGGCTTGTCGCAATAAGGTGTGTGGATTTACTGGGTATGATGGAGGGGAGATCATCATCTCCAGGTATTTATTTGTCCGTATAGACTTCCAATACACCGAATTTCTGTGTGAATGGACCACCCGGTAGCTGCAATCAGTATCATACATTGCGTACGATCGCCTGCGTCTTGATGAAACGCGCATGGATGGAAAGCTCTTCCTCATTGGTATCTCAGCAGACGGTGCATCGCATGGAGTATTGGAGCTCAGTGAAAAGAGGCTTTTCCTCCAGTGGCTCAAGTCGACACATAATCAAGCTTTATGAAGGAATATTAATCTGTGGCGTTGGGCAAATCCAAACGACCTCGGGCGATGTGTATTGCCAACGACGTATGCCGTAGTTTTTGCGCTATGCTTTCACCGAGGCCATTTGCACCAGACGACCATCGATTCCTCTCATGTTTGGACATGTAGTTTTTCTGAATTCCATCTTTCCAGCAATATGAGAAGCGTTGAAAGAGTGACCTCCCGAGGTTCCTTTGGAGAGGGTCCATTCTAGTCTAGTCCGTATCGAGCTCTGGCGCGGTTGCGGAGAGGTGGCAGCATCGCCGAGCTCAGGGCGCGCGTCCCAGCGCGTTCAACACAACCCCACACCTCACATTGGCACATTAACAACTGACAATATGGCGGATGACGAGAAAGAGAAGGCCGAGAAGGTCGCCGCAGCAAAGAAGCGCGTATGTATTAGATTTCATCTTTCGTTAGACGAGCGGCCTGCTGGACAACACCGCAACCAGCACCAGTACCATTATATCTCTGGCGGTACTAGATATCGTCGGCTTCTTTACCGTCTGAGCATTGGATCTGACAGTTGAATGTAGTATGAGCAATTGAAGAAACAAAAAGCCAAGAAGGCTGGCGGAGCAAAGAAGAAGGACAAGAAAGAGGAGACAGAAGCTCCAGAAGAGGCCCCTGCTGCTCCTGAAGCTGAAACCGAACGACTAGCTGCATCCGAGCCAATTGAAGAGAAGACTGATGATGCTGCTTCCGAGCCCACAGAGCCTACATCGCCAGTACCCGCCGAAGACGATGAGCCCTCAGATCTACCGGTACCAAAGCCACCGCATGGCCGCAAACCCTCTGTCGCTGTCGAATCACGCCAGAGATCTGAGTCTTTCTACCGCTCAGGTGCCGGGCCAGCATCTCCTACTGGCCTGGTCCCCAGCGGTGGGGTCTCAAGTGAGATATACCGCGAGCAGGTGCAGAAGATTGCAGAACTTGAAATGGAGAAGAGCAGGCTGGCCGGCGAAGTCGAAGAGTACAAAACCAAGTGGGAGAAGGACGAGGAAGAGCTAGAGGAGTTCAGAGAAGGCAAGGGAGAGGCTGCGATTGCACTTGAGAAGAGCAAAGAGGCTGATAAGCTGGTACGTACGCTGGTTTGGTTCTGCTAGGCTTCTGGCACTGACATACAGGACAGAAGTCGGAGGTCGAGTCGCTTGCACGACAATTATCGCAACTTCGAACACAGAACGAGAAGTCAACCCGCCGAGCCTCAGCTGCTTCACCCAGCCAAACCGAGTCAATCGATGACCTGAATGCCCAGATCGCGTCCAAGTCGGCAACAATCGAGTCGCTGGAGCTGGAAATCTCGAAGGTCAACACGCAGCTGACCGAGCAAATAAACAAGAACAACGAGCTGCAGTCAAATGTGTCGAGTCTCGAGTTTGCCCTGCAGAAGGCCGAACAGGAAGCCAGCTCGACAAAGACGGAGCTCTCGGACTTGAAAGCGAATTTGGACAAGGCGAGCGAGCAGGCAGTTAAAGAGGGTTCAGACCGGGATTCTGCACAGACACGGATCGCACAGATTGAAGCTGAGCTTGGTGCTGCAAATCGCAAGGCATCAGATTCGATCTCGCGAGCCGAGTTACTTGAGAAGAAGATCGAAACACTCACGCAACTGCACCGGGACAACGATACCCGCAACCAAGCTCGCCTTCAAGAGCACGCAAAAATCGAGCGCGAAGCCGCCGAACTACGAACCCGAGTAACAGGTTTAAGTAACGAAAATGCGCGCCTCCGTGAAGCCGAACAGCGCCGCCGAAAAGCAAACCTCGATTCCATCGAGGACTCCAGCGTGCAAGAGCTCGAAGACGAAGAGCGCGACCGCCTCATGGCCAAGGTCCGCGAACTAGAAGAGGAGAACTTCGAGCTCCGCCGCGGCGTGTGGCGAGATCGCCGCACAGCTATGCAGCCTTCAATCGACGACAACGACCCCTCACAGCCATACTCCAACTCGGGCTTCGACGATATCGACCTCTCTGGCGCTCCACCCGCACGACCTGTCGGGCAGAACCACTCTTCCTTCCAGGACGTGATCAAGTCCGGTATCTCAGCCTTTACGGGCCAGTCGCAGCACCCGGCGCATCGGCGCAGTGATGCTGCCAGTCGGGCAAAGCCGAGGACCGAGAGCCTGGCGAGCTTGCCGAGTTTGGATGAATTTGAGATTGACGAGGATGCGTTTGGACAGGCGCAGGAAGAGGAGCAGAAGAGGAGGCTCGAGCGCATCAGGGAGACGAAGAGGGGCTTGAATGACTGGAAGGGCTGGAGGGTTGATATCGTGGATATCAGAGTGGGTATGGGTGGTGTTTTTGAGATATAGTAAGGGTGAGTTGGACGAGCCACGACGTGTAAGCGGATGGCCTGAGTGGCTCCAGCGTCAGAGGTTCTTCGCTGCAGAACCCAAGCAAGCTATTTCCCCCAAAGATGGCGATGTAGCTCAACTTGAACCCCTGCTAGAATAAGCGACAGATGGTAACGTGAGGTACTCCAAGGCTGGTGTTTGCTCAAGTATTGGTCATTACTGATGTTTCCGTATGTGTATTCGTACATGCGGTTCCCTTCATCTGCTCTCCAATCGTGCTCTCTTAATTTCTCCATCGTTCCGAGCAATCCATCTATTCGCCATGCGAGCTACGAAGCCAGAAGAGTAGTACTTGTTTGTAGGGCCTGCAGGGCTGTGCAAAAAAGGAACCGTCCGGTAAGCGTGAGCATCAGTCACGTGGCTGCACTCAACATCACATTCACCGTCAGCAAAGCAATACACAGCAAAGAACAGAGGAGCAAAAAGCAAGCGACCGATATGGGACTCGAACCCACAACCTTGGCCTTAGGAGGGCCACGCGCTACCATTGCGCCAACCGGCCAGCTTTGAAGAGATTTTCGTTGCTGTGATGGAGCTGGGAGAAAATTGAGTACAATATATCCTAACTCCAAAAATTGGATTTCGCGACGTTGATACTCCGGCATCCTCAGGAGTTTCAAAAACAAACACTGGGACAATCCCAGCGAGCTGTATCTTTTATCTTTGGCAAGCTGTTTGTTCGTCGAGGGGTGCGTTAGTCCGGTCCGTAAAGTCTGGATGAGACAGGGGTCGGTACCATGGAAGTGAAAGCTCTGCAACCACCTGGGCTCTTATCAGTAGTAGAAAGAAGGTAACCAACGAAGCTATACAATTTCAAGATGTAGACGTAGCCCTACGAGCTTTTGACAAGCTGGCTCGATGGTGTCGAAAACAAGGATCAAGCACGCAATGCAAATATCGATTACAAATGAGGAAGGTTCGAACCTGAGCTCGACGGCAGCAAAACCTCACTTCGCTAGAGAATATCAAACCTCACACTTCTCGCACTTACTTGGGCACTCTCTTTTCCATCTCTCATACCTCAGTGACTACGCACATCGTGAAGGCCACCGCCAGCCCTCGGCCAATCATCGCGTGGACCCTCGATCCGGAGGCCCACGGCATACGTTTCGCGTTCCCACCTCGGACGAACGTCACGAGATTCTCAATCGCTACGCGAGCAGTCTTTGTGCGTGAGCCGCTGGAGCGAGAAAATGGTATGCGCACCGTAAAGCTGCGAGTCCTGGAGTTCAGGATGCTGAATACCACATCGTCAGGTTCATGCAGATGCGTCTGCCTTTGCTCATGGCTTGACGAAGAAAGAGGTGTATGCGCAAGTGCTGGAGCAGGCGCGGGCGCTGTTTGACGGGCAGAGAAATTGGGTATGATGATAATCCCCGATACTTCACATCTCACTCTCTTACTTTCTTTTCCATCTTCTCCAAGAAGCACTGTGCTAACGAATAAATAGGTGTGGTACGTCCCCCGGATCTCCCAATAATCAACTTTCAGTCTTCCTTCTCTCATCGCCAAAATCCCTCAATCAGCAATCCGACACAAACACCGTACTAACCGTGCACGCACAGCAACTTCTCAAACACCGCCTCCCTCCTCTGGCACGCCTACCACTCTCTCCCGGGCCCCTCATCATCCATCAATTGGTCCGGCTTCTACTTCCTCAACCCGTCGAACCCGCAGCAACTCCTGCTCGGCCCGTTCCATGGGCAAGTAGCGTGCCAGACGATTGCGTTTGGGCGCGGCGTGTGCGGCGCCGCGGCGCAGACGAAGCAGACGCAGCTCGTGCCGGACGTGGAGAAGTTCCCGGGCCACATAGCGTGCGATGGCGCGAGTAAGAGTGAGATTGTGGTGCCGATTGTAAAGGGGGAAAAGGTGCGTTGCTGATCTGGCGTGGGTGGCGAAGTGAGTCGAAGCTGATCTTTACCAGGTTGTGGCGATTATCGATATTGATTGCGCCGAGGAGAATGGGTTTACCGAGGAGGATCAGGCTGCTCTTGAGGAACTGGCTGCGCTCCTTGCTGAGTCGTGTGACTTCTGAGATGTGTGTGAGGGAGCTTGCACGGGTTTGCGGCGGTCGGTGGATGTAGGGAGATGGTCGAAAAGGGTGGCCTAACATGATCGAGCAAGACATTATGGCCTGTGATAGCCTAACATGATCAATAAGACATTATGGCTGAATTGATTTCCTACATTGGCCACGTGCAGATCAACGAGATGATACATGAGATCAGAGGTAACATTTAGCGTCACAGCAGAATCGTCACGGGCGACGCCTTCAAAAGCTGAGGTCGTAATCTATTTGATCGTGGAACATCTACATCAAGCACACCATATCTAAACATGTCACTGACTGCCTCCAGAAATCTGGGAGGACTGCTCAGGCAGCATCCTCTACACCTTTTGACCGCCCTCAACCCACTCAATGACCTTCTGCAGCAGCCCTACATCAGCCAATGCCTGCTCTCTCGCCTCCCCTTCTTCGACCACCGCAGCCAATTCACCACCCTCCACGAGCTCTTTTTGAAACTTCGCGGCGACCTCCTTCAGCGGCCCAAGATAATGGGCGATATCGAGGCTCTTGACTCCGAGCGGTTCGTGCAGATGCTGCGCTTGAAGCAGTAGGTAGTAGAAATTGAGCGCAGCGACGTAAAAGCCAAGTTCTTGCCTGAACTGCATCCACGAGTCCGATACTTCAACACTCATCGAAGCGTAGTGGCTGCTGAGGTCGGGCCAGAGATAGGGTGCCACGGTTTGAAGTGCCACAGGTGTAGCAAAGATAGATATCTCAGACTCATCGTCGGCGCCGCGGGGGCTATTTGCTTCGAGTGTCTCGCCCTTAAGCCAAGACACTGCGCTTGCTTTAAGGTTCTCGTAAGGACAATGCTCGAGCGTATCGCGGATGAACGTCAGACGAACGAGGTCATGAGGATGGGAGCGCAGGATTGTCGTGGTGAGATAATGCGCGTGGCCGCGGAGACTAGGGGAGGGTGTGTTGGCGGAGATGAGTGATACTGTCTGGAGATACTGGGCGAACGACTCATCGTCTTGAGGCTCGCCAACATTGTTGTTCTCAAGGGCGATGAGGCCGATGGCAAGAATGGTATCGAGGAGGGCTTCTGGCTCTAGACCGACTGTTTGTGGACCGAGAGCGCCGACGAAGTTCTTAAGTATTGTTGCATGGCCGGGGAAAATGGGGATTGAGGTCCTCTCGCCTGACTGAGCAGCTGCGTACAGCTCTTGTCTGACGTTTCGCGCAGTGTACAAAATGAGCGCACCCGTCCTCGATAGCGGGATATCAGCTGCAGTGGCAGGTGGCTCGTCTTCAGTACCTGGAACGCCTCGCTTCTCAATCTCTGAGTCCAGGATAGTTGCAACCAGTTCCTCCGTCTTCAGACCTAGGTCTTCTGTCAATGCGACCACCTGTCCTAGGATAGCAGTCCTTGATCTGAGGTCTTCGTCTTCCGAGAAACGATCTGCATACTTTTGATAGTTTGGCTTGTTCGGTATTCTTTGTGGCTCATACTTCTCCATCAATCTGCTAGCCCACGAAAGACCGGGAACGTCGTCATCCGAAGTCAAGGATAAGATGTAGTCCTCAAGGATGTGGGTAATGAAGGACTGAAGTAAGCGGTTGACCAACGTTGTTTCATCAACATTCGGTGCTTCGTTCTGCGCTTCAGGATCGACCTGCGACTGGTTTGTGTTCGTTCGACTGAGGAGGTTGCCACTGCTTCGTCTCGATGGTAGGTGTGGCCTCTTAGTGCCAGAGAGTGTCTTGACAAGCTTGATCGTGGCCAATGTGAGCTCTTCCTGATGTGCGTTCGCCCTGTTGAATGCAACAAGGACCGCTTGCAGACTAGTCGAGAGGAAGCGGCTTGGGAATTTGGTCTTCACCCTCCTGTGAAGCGTGGCCAGAAGGTCAAGCAGGGTCTCAAACTTCAGTAACGCTACAGGTGGCAATACTGTGCGTGAAAAGGCAGGGCTAGTGCTCGATTCGCCCACTCCGATGTCAGGCACTTTGAGCTTCAGGTCCACCCCCTCGGCGCCATCATCTCCTTCATCATCTGTCTCCTCCCGTGAGTCTCCAAACTCGAGCAGCCGCAGCGCTTCAGTGACTTTCAAGACGCATTCTCTTGGGTTTCCCTTTGTGGCAATATCCTGCAGACACTCTTCGGACGCCGGAAGTAGTGGGAGCAGTAGATGGATAAGGTCCCAGCCGATGTTAGCCGTTAACTCTCCATCCTGGAGGACTTGATGCAGAACAGGCAGGTTCTCTTCTGTGAGATTATATTCCACAATCGTAAGGTATGTAATGGGATCAGTGGCTGGCGGGCGTGCGGCCAAGAGCGGATTCTCCTCCTTCTCTTTATGTGTGTGACCTTGTAGCTCAGCCATGGTGTTGATCGTCGTGGGGCAAAGTGTATCTGTAGCCTGGCGACCGCTCCAATCCAGCTGATATAAATGTCGGCACTTATGAACGAATGTGAGAGTTTTCTGCAAGCAAAATCCCGCTTTCGGTTGTTATTTGTCGTGGTGGTTGTTGAGTGACGAGCAAGCCAGACCACGAGCCTGGACCTGACGCAATCCAGCGGGCTATGACTAAACACGGACTAGCCTTAGGTACAAGCGCCAAGACATGATCGCAGCTTCCAAAGTTGAACCTCGCGTCGATTAATCGTACCACAGCTTTAAGCCAGCAGCACTCCGCCCACCATGGACGAGAAAGAAGAGACCAACGAGCCCCTCGACCTTGTGCGCCTTTGCATCGATGAAATTGTCCTTGTCAAACTACGTGGCGATCGCGAACTGAAGGGCAGATTACACGTATGTTTGCTCAATGGGATTGGGCGCGAGGACGACAGCTAACGTAGTGGTGCAGGCATACGATTCACATTGCAACCTCGTTCTCGGCGACGTGGAGGAGACAATATTTGTAGCGGAGGAAGAGGAGGATGACCAGGAACCGCGCGTCAGGACGGTGAAGAAGCAGAGCGAGATGCTGTTTGTACGAGGCAGGTTCTCGAAGCTTATACAACATAAAGCAAATACTGACGTTGGACAGGTGACTCGGTTGTATTGATCGCACCGGCAGAGGGCGCCTCACAGTGAGCAACTCTTTGGCTCTGCCTACGTAGAGTACCACCCAACGAAGGGAGGCAACAACGAATGCAACGACAGTACACGGATACATGCATTGAGATACCCGAGCGATTGCACGGCAAGCCGCCACACGAACGCTTGTTACAGTTGGGACGCGATTTGAAACACAGGCTAAAATGTACGGGCTGGTTGATACAGCGACGCGGTATGCGACCGTTACGTGCTAACAATGAGTCACTGAGGGCTATCCTGGTGGCCTCATTTGAGACCAGTTGACCTGGCGACGGTTTCGGCAAAGCCAATCACCTGCGCCAGGTGCAAAAGCGATGCAGTCTAGAGAAATGAGCCACCAATACTAGAGACAATTTAAAACACTTTCGTATACAGTCTGCCACTATTGCAAGCGTGCGTAGTTCGTGCGTCCTCGGCGAAGCAAACGCTGCATGCTGGAATGTCGTAGAACACAACCTCACACGGAGTACATTGAAGCTGAAGTGCATGTTGAATGATACAACCATTAATTAGCTTCTCTGGACTACTCGCCCATAGGGACGGTCGCATGACGCCAAAACAAACGAGGACCCCCGGACGACTCGCACATAGCGCGATGCCTGTCTATACTCCTTGAGAAAACCAAAGTCTCCAAGACTAAACCAAAGAGCAAAAGGCTCGAGAGTTGACCAAAGAAATTGTTCCGCGCCATGATGTATGGGGAATTAAAAACTGGTGTGTTGTGCCGATGTTCATGACTTCGTGTCATCGTGATGTATCCGCCACGCTCGCAATGCTGGAAATATACCGAGAAGGGAAATGGTGCTGTGATCACGCTATGCTGAGTTGCTGAGAGCGCTTGTGGTACTGTACGGGCTGGAGGCAGTCAGATCTGGTAGCCGTAGATGCCATTCGTAGAGTTGCCAAACGATGGTTGGGCTGCTGAAGATTGGGAAGGTTGTTGTTGTTGAATGTGGTCCAAGAAACCGCCAAAACGCCTCGTACCGCTGTCGGAAAACAATAGGCAAGAATGAAGAAGGTTCCGGTGATGACCGTACTGGTGGCTGGAGGTAGCTGAAGTCTGATGAGAGATCAAGTGCGCTGTCACGCGACACCTGTACGCTCGTCAGAATAAGTGCCAATGTCAAGGGGTCGTCTGAAGGTCAGTGTGGTATTCACTTTCGTCTCCACGTTTGACCAGCAAGACTGCCCCTTGAGGCAAAGGGAAGTTGGAAGCCCTTGGCGATTTCTGTCTCCACAAAGATAGATGCACGCTTATAACGCTTGTCGGTGTACTTTTCGTAAACCGCGGCGTGGTGCTTCTGAGGGTTGCCGCAGCACTCCATAACGCAAGAAACAAGCTGTCGCAGTTGACTGATGGTGTACCCGGAGTAGTGGACATGAGCTTGAGACTAGAAAGTGTTAGCATACCTTGTGAATGGGTAGCGCGCGATTACATACCCAGTCACCCTTCTTCAACATGAAGCGGGCTAGGCAATGAGCGCCGGCAGCTAGAAAACTTGGGGCGCAGCTGACGAATCGCTCGTCCATGACAGTGATCTCAAGGAAGTATTTCGCCAGAGTCCTCGTCTCGAGATCGTAATCGTCCGCCTTGCTGATACGGCGCAGGAAGCTCATGGGCCCAGGCCAGCCCAATTCGAATTGCAGCATGCTGAGCATGAAGCGCTCGGCCTTGAGAACTTCGTCCCCAGTATAGGCACCATCAACCATATACACGATCTCCTGCACGGAGGGGCAGTTGATCTCCTCGTACTTGGCAGCAACGAACAGAGCAGTGGCGCCGACAAGCTGTAGCTTGCCCAGTGAAACGACCTTGGCAGAGAGGAATCGGTCGACGTAGTTGACCGCGAGGAACAGCGTCTCGGGCAAGAGCGTGAATCGATTGTGGACCTGTACGAGCCAGTCCATGAGCACCGATCGCATGGACCATTGGATCTCGGCCTGGTCGTCCATGTAGTTGGCATTGGGCTTCATCTTCTCCTCCAGGGCGTGCATGTACTCGAAAATCTCGTCGCCATACTCGGCAACCATCGACGTGTCCCACTGCTCATCTTCAACATCTTCAGGAGACCTATGAAGCTCGACGAATTGTCTTGCAGCTTCAAGCTCTCGCTGTGTCTTTGCTGTGATACGCGGCGCAAGCACGAGTGTTACCCCACCCGTTGTGTTGTCACACCGCGAACGAAGAGACCTAGCGGTTGTGTACCCATCTGCATCAAAGTATTCTTCCTCGTCGTCTTCATCCCAGTACTCTTCCTGGTTGAGCTTTGCAAGCTCCTCGTTGCGTTCTTGCTCAATGGCACGCGCCTGCTCCTCAAGGGCATCAAGATACTCGTATTTCTCTTCTGCGTGAACCTTGACCGCCTTCTCTTCTTTTTGTGCAGGGATGATATTCTCGGTTTCAATTGGGCGAACAGCTGCTTGCTCTGGCGCACGGTCCTCAATGGGAAATGAGGTGGCCTGCGAGGTTAATGCTTGCCGTGTTGGGGCGGTTGCTGTGCTGGCACCAGGGATAATCTCAGCCTTAGGCTCATGGAATACGGTCGTCGGCTTCTTGGTTATGGTCTTGCGAAGATTGGTGGTCTGGTGCACGGCATCGATGGTGACGTGCTTTGGAACAGCAGACTCGACTGACTCGGTGTTTATCGACGCGTTCGCTCTCGCGGTGATGGTCGAAAGAGGTCGTTGCGCGGGCTTTAGTAAGGCCACAGGCCTTTCAAGTTCCTTGATGGAGACCACGGCAGAATCCTTCAGCACCAATGTGTCTTTCTTCTTGCCAGCCAAGTGGATGTCGTCCTTGGCAACGGGGTGCCTTGTAGTATTGCTGACGTCCGCAAAAGGGGCCCGCTTAGCGGCCGGCTTAATGGCTCCAGCTGGCATCGAAAGACCGTTGAGTGCAGACACCGACTTGCCCTGCTTAAGAGCTTTGCCGGCTGGTAACTGAGGCGGAACGTTCTCGTCGCGGTTACGGAGATTCCGCAGAGGGCGCTGTGGCTATGACGGAAGCGAGTTAGCAATTGTCAAGGTGTGTGCTGAGAAGAAGTTTGATATGCAACTCAAATGAGCGTCGGTAAACAACAGGCTAGTCGCACGGTCCAACGACCAAGTGAAGGCGGACAGGAGGTCGCGCACTCACCTTTGCGTCCATTTTGCAGTGTATCTGACAGTTGATGTTGATAGCCCCTCAGATATTTGTTGGTCTCGGCAGCGATCGCAAACGGAACGAGTGTTGGCGACGAGCTCGTTATGGGCGGCGCTGGTGTCGAAGCGCTACTAAACAGAGGGTGATATAACAAAACTCTCCATCTAACTTGGCGGCAATGAGATACTCGAACAGCTGTTGCCGGGCGACACGAGACGTGGTGTTGACAACAGCAGCCGGGCTGGATGCAAAGTATATATGCAGACGGACCGAGCTGTGACATGTAAACAAATAGAGCTTCAGCGATCGAATCGGCATAGCTTGCAACTTGGCCGGAACGGGTGCTAGCGTGCCTTCCCGAGCAACGGCGATGTCATAAACGCGTCCACCGCCAGAACAACGAAATGCCCTTCCTGAATGCGCTACCCCACACGCTGCATATTTTCTCTCCATAATTCATTGTGGGTGACCAAGACCCCCCTGGAGTCTGCTGGGACTGTGAAATGGAAAATGCGATACTTGCGCTGAGAGTTATGGCATTGTTGTCCTCGAATGACCGAAGACGCGCCAGAACCCTGACATTGACGCCTTTCACACACCACCGCACGTGATGCGGGTCATGATCTCAGCTTCCTCGACAACACTCACAATTGCTACATTGTGTTTCAGAAAGGTGTGGTTGCACTCGCAAAAGACCTCAGATGATGTTGCGAACGCTGCGCCGCCATCGCCGCCGGCCAGAAGAGGCCCACAATGCGCAGCGCACAGCCAACCATCCCGCGCACTGCCTCTGACTTTCAAACTGCCGCCTGCAGTCATCTGGCCCTGGCGCGATTCCGTCAAATGGGCCTGTGAAAGGAGTGCTGCTTTGTACTTGCCTGGGAGCCCTTGCTAGTGTGTTGTTGTCGCAAATGGTTCGCGTGCTTTGTCTCCCCGCCGGACGCTGAGGATGTGGGCCGACAGCTTCACCGACACATCACCGACATCCCGTCGCTCTGACGAGACGGCGCTGTGTCCACATGGCAAAGATCTACCTCTCACAAGGTCCGCGACCGCTTTCCCGTGCTGAGATGGCTTGCTCAAAGTGCGGGAGAGCTACAATTCATGGTTGACCCCTCATCGTTCTCGGCCGGTTACCTATCCATGCCACGAACACTACAAGTCTACCTGCGGCGCTACTCATGTCTGGTCTGGCCTCGTTCACACACATGCAGGGTCGGGAATTCCAGTAGCACGATCATTCAGGAAATGGTCATTAAGGTCCCGAATCGAATGTGCTAGAGTATGTCGCCTCTCATGCTGCAGAGAAAACACGCGAGGGCCTCCAATCCTCGGGCTTCTTAAGAAGCTTGGAGGGCTTCAGCACGTTTGCGGCAGCCAACTAGTGACGACAAAGTGATCTATAGTCTGTAATAGATACCTAGATCAGTAACAAGAACTTTGTGAGCTGACCTTGACTGCCTCCTGATTGGCATGAGAGGCTCGTTCACACAAGTGGGTCCCGCACCGCGGCATCTGTCACAGGAATCATCCACAACAGCAGGCTGTTTTCAGCACGCTCTGGTGGGGCGCATACTCTCAAAACACATATGTAGAACGGGAAGCTCAGGCGATCCCGCCGACAACTGTCGTCCACAGGAAGGATCTCCACAGAATATGTTTTGTATTGATTATTGCACGGAGATTTCTCCAATAGACGCCGAGGATCAGCTGCCAGCGAAGCCCCAGCGCTTCCCTACATCTGGGGAACGTTAGGCGACCGGTCTGCCTAATTATATCTATGCCATCAGGCGACTCTGATATCGAGCTTCTTTAACTACTCTAGAGGAGTTCTTGTTGCGCATCAGGGTGCTCGTTCCGTCCACTTTGGAGCTAGACAATGAGCCAGCAGAGCGGCGTATCAGCTTGTGAGCCAAGTCCGACCTAATGTTGAGCACTGCGGCAGCGAAACTCGGAGTTGATTGCGCAGAATGCATGCCACGAAACTTGACACAGATATCGCTGCCCAGAGGTGTTAAGCAGGAGTGGCTGTGTTCGTTCAGAGATAGGAAGTACCATAGTCCTCAAAGCTTCATAGTCTTCCAGGGTGTGCACAAAGTCACGCTGAAGGCCTCCTAGAACCCAAGTGGGCTCATGCTTGTGTCCAGCTTTCTCTGCTGCACAAGAGCTCCAATTAGTCATTTGCTCGTCCCACTGTATGAGTACCAGTCTCGATGTTCGGGCGCATAGGTGCCGCCCTGGGGCTCTACGCAATGTAGAGCAAGATGCGCCAACGGAGTAGCGTTTGGTTTCAGCAAAGTTGTCATACTACTTCAGTCTGATTCAACATGCTCTCATGAGTCTATGGGGCATACAGCAGAACGTGGGGGCGGCGTGGGCACGATGCGCGCGCACCTGTACGAAGATGGGATGAATGCGCCGGCAGCAAAACATTCATATAGCAGTACATTTTCCACACGAACTGATTCTCGCTGCAAAGGCGACCAGCAATATGTAGGGTTGACGGCCGTAGGAAGGCGCATTGTTGCCGCTCAAGCATTCCCAAGTCGCTGGCGTCGTGGTCATGTCGGAAGGTCATTAGCGAATGACCACCCCAACGCACTCCTCGTCCTCTCCACTCCACTCCACCCTCTACAGCCAACACAACCACTCTCTCGTAAGTCTCCAGCCCCCTCGTCCACCATCCAGTGCCCTTGGAACCACGCTCCAGCACTCTCATGGTTCCCAAGTTGCCGGGCGCACTCGACCGCTAACCCGGTGCCTCAGCCAGCGGCGGTACACATCGCAACCCCCCAGCACAGCCCGCTCGGCTTCACAGACACCACAGCCGGTATGTATGTCTCTTAGTATGCCCATGCGACCGCACCAGCGCCTGCGGTTGTCCCCGGCGGCGGCTCCTGGGTGCTTCAACCCTGCCGTCACCGCGCTCCGGGCTCCCTCAGGGCGGCCCGCCCGGCAGCGGTGACGACGCCCCATACCATCAAAGCCATCAAAGCCTCTCGAGGACATAATGTGGAGCGCCGAGCACCAGAGAAGCCATCATTGACGACCGACTGCTAACAGGACACGGCCCAGGCTCGATATTCGATTACCCTCCCCTCGTCCGCCAGCCGCTCCGAGGCCCTTGCGACACGGGCAGGATCGGTGAAGCGCCCACCCATATACACACACAGCCTCTTTGCGAAGGCGACAGAGCCAGTCTCTGGTACAGCCAGGCGTGCTATGCAAGTGTCCCACCTTGTTGCGCAACCTCGGGTGTCGAGTGCAAGGTCCTCCACAGAGAGCATCGAAGGCCGTGCGGGCCACCACCACAACTCGAGGCAGTCGGTCTCGGACTACGACATGCTTGCACAGGAGCGCGATTCTGGCATGATGGACGTCTATCCTAGCACAGAGACGGCCTCGGCAAACGATTCCCTGTCGCCCTCCAAGCAGGTGCCCTCCAAGCAGGTCAGCTTCGAGCTGCTGCTCCCTCAGTCCCCTCAACACAGGGCTCGACTACCAATGAGGGTCAACATCTTCCCTCACGATACGACTGATTCGATCATAACAACGGTCAAGAACTTCTACGGACTATATGAACGTAGGGGCGTCATCTTCGAGGACCGCCATGCAAACATACTGATTGCGAGGTACGAGAACTTCGACCATGGCATGGTCGTCTACGTACGAGTCTCAGCAGAGGATCCTGACGCAGAAGAATACTCCCCTGCTCCTCGACAGCTGACGACGTCCCCTCGTCGTCCTCGCCACCTCTTGGAAGAGGGCTACAACATGCTGCCACCGTCGGTGGACCAACAACTGGGCTCGAGGGCTGGCTCGCGCTCTGGGCGCCCGAGTCAGTCCCCACACCCAGGTCGCGGCAGGAGGAGTGCTTCAGCTGCAACCCACTCCAGGCGCAATCGCCCTTCTGTCAAGAGTCGTGGCAACAGCTCACACGGCAGCTTCGCTGAACACCATGGGGATTACAGCGACAGCGACGGCGATGGCTCTGTCAGCAGCTCACGTCGCTCCCGCAAAGAGCCTCTAGCAAGTGCTGAAATCAGTGTTGACAACATCGTCGAGGGTGGTCGCCGCAAGCGAGCCAAGTTTGACAGTTCTGTAAGTGCCGATCGACTGGCTATGCTGCACAAGTTTTCTGACACGAACCTTCTTCTCAGGAGTTGCCTCTATTCGTTCCTCCTCAGGTCCCCATGACAAATTCCATCTCGTCCGTCTCTCCCCAACGCCGCATCAGTGGCAACATGGCTGGTTCACCATACTCCATGAACAACCAGACGACTTTCTCATACTCGCACCCACTTCCATCGCCGCAGAGTTACGGGCCGGGCGATGGTTCATACATGTCGAACGGGCTCGTGACACCATACTCGATGTCCAGTGGTACAGCAGGCTACAAGCCTCGCCAGTACACGCACCGCTACTCTGGCAGCGGCGGAATCTTGCCAACTCCTGAGCACACTTTGAGCGTCATCTCTGACGAAGACGTTGCCCGCCAGCTGATGCGTCTTGGAGATGCCTCCAACTTCTCCACACATGGTCGTACCTCTACCTCCACGCTCGACGACACCTTCAGCGGGAAGGCTGATGCTGCGTCCTCCAGCGACGAGAGCGACGATTGCAGTCATAATGGTAGCGACCTTCCTCCTCTTCCTTACACAATGGAACGAGCGAGCGATCCCATGCGTGCTTACGACGACGTCATAAGCAGTGGAGACGAGTACGACGACAACAACAACTCCTTCAAGGGAGAGAGCGATGATGTCGTGCTTGACCACCACAACGACGTCCGCGTCCAGTTCGGTGCACCAAAGGCTCGCTCTTCTGCTTCTACAAAGTCTGGCAAGCCGTCAAAGCCACGCTCGCTCTCGACTAAGTCCAAGACCAAGACAAACAGCGCCAGCAAGCCGCCCATGTCTCCCACCTCGCTGCCTTCGCAATCTCGCAAGGCTTCAACTGCCTCCATCAACTTCCAGCACCAGTTCGGCGCTGATGACGAGGACCTTTCGTCCAAACCACGTTGCCAACGCTGCCGTAAGAGTAAGAAGGGTTGTGATCGTCAGAGACCTTGCCAGCGTTGCAAGGATGCCGGCATCGGGGCCGAAGGTTGTGTCAGTGAAGACGAAGGCAACGGCCGAAAGGGACGTTATGGACGCCACATGGGGGTGTCAGTCAAGGCAGCTCCAGCCTCGACCTCTATGGGTCCGCCGCCCATGCACGAGCATCACGGCATGCCGGCTGACAGCTCGCACTTTGCACTCACAGCTAGTGCTCTAGACAAGAGCAAGAAGCGTAAGAGGTGACATGACTACTCGATACCGTCACCCACGACAGAGCCTCGTCATGCGGGCACATCGTTATTCCATCATTCCTTTGCTTGCTAGCGGCATCGCTCTTTGCTCCTTCGAAGGCACATGTTTGTGTTGCCTACAGCCGATCATTCTTCAACAGCGTCGTGCTTGTTCTTGAATAACCGGTCCAGCGCATGCGAAGCCTTGTTTTTCAGCCTCGTCAAAAGCATCATTACACAAACTCGTTTCCATATGTCCAAATTGGGGTTGTATTTGCCAGGAGTGGCTTCATGTTGGCGCTATGGAGGGGGAGACCGAGGAGACATAGATGGTGGTTTGGACTAGGTTGGGAAGATTGTCTGAATTGGCAAAAGTGCTTCGGCTACCCATTTCATTTGTCTCTCACCTACCGGTAAGGAGTTTGCACCGTTGTGATGTTTTAGTCGGAGATAGGGTATCGAATTGACTCCTTACCATTGAATGACGTCTGCCGTGAGGTGCAAGGCAACCGGTGAGCGGTAGCCGAGGGTCAATCAGGCTTAGTGGTGTGCTACAAAATGCCTCATTTGCATCGCACGCGGGGTAAGCTCTCCGCATACTGTCCTGAGGACGACAGCCAACATGCACCATTGTCAGAACTGCAAATTGCTGGTCTGGGATGTCGATGAAGGGTGATAGGCAGGATCTATTTTGGGCTCGCCTCGGTCTTGGAGTTGCGGCAGGAACGGCCACGGCGCGGTGGGGCAAGCGCAGCCGGAGTCTAGACTTCAGCCAATGGCGCGTCGGCTGCCTGAAGTCAGTCTTCTAAGTGAACCCATCTTGTGTATGACCATGGCACAGCCTCTGTCACTGCCACCGTGTACGATCATGGCTGCTTGAAGACCTCCACGCTCGCTGTTCGTTTGCGGCTCCGTGTCTCTCTTTCTCACCCACGCCGCCACACCTGTGAATTACCCCTTAGCGCAGATCCCACTCCACAATTAATCCGGCCTCGACGCAATGGCTGAGGTCGAATCCCAGAGCATCAAGTCGCGCATTGCGGCGCTGAACCTTGAAAAAGTGCACGCACCTGCGCCGGGTGCTCGACCGACATACAGCTACGATACCGTGTCCTCTGCGAAGAAGAAGCCGCCCCCGCCTCCCCCAGTGGCGCAACGGCCTCCTCAGCTGCGCAACCACACCGTGAACAACCCGCCGCTGCTCGACAACGCGCCCGCCTCCACGCATCGCCTCGGCAACCAGCCCCAGGTCGAAAAGCCTGCGCCCCGAATCTCACCTGCACTCCCACCACGACCGCCGCCGCGAACCGCCAACCAGCAGTCGCCCGCGCTGCCCCCGCGCACCACCTCGGACCGCAGCGTGACACGGCGCGAGTCTTCTGAGTCGATATCCACAATCGCGTCGGGCGTCTCGACACTGTCGCTGGGCTCGGTCAAGACCAATGGCAGTAATGGTAGTACATTACATCAGGTGCGCGCGCCGGCGTACGACCCTGCGAAATTGCCTCCTCTGCCGCCAAAGAAACAGGAAGAGCCCAAGAGTGCTACGAGGGCGGCTATGACCTCGAAGAGGAGCTTTGTGGCTAGTCGGGAGTTGCCGCCGCAGATCAAGGCCTCGACGCCAGGTGACTTGACTCCTACACTCCCGGTAGCATACAAATGACTAACACGCAATCCAGCGCTGCCCACGAGACCGTCACTGCCGCCACGACAATCTGCCAAGGTCATAGAGCGCTCGCCTGAGAGACCAGTACCAGCACTGCCAAGCCGACCTACATCGAATACACCAGTGAAGAGAGCCATCGTACCACCACCCCAACGATCTGCGCTGTCGCTTGGCTTCAACAACAAGTCTACCGTCGAGGCGCCTCCTGTGCCTTCGAGCCGGCCCACACCAGCTCCAGATGCGGGTGCGCCTCCCCCTGTCCCGAGGACTTCACGACCCAACCTCGATGCGATTATGGCATCGAAGCCAAAGCCCGGTGCTGTGTCTCAGTGTCTTATATGTCGCGACTTCTCGGGTCCGGACAACCATGCTGCGAGGTTTCCACGTCACCAGCTACCTTCGTCAGATGTTGGCTGGCTAGCTCATCAGCTTTGCGACCCGTTCCCGTCAGCCACTGATAAGGCAAGAGCCATCTTCACGTGGCTGCATCACAATGTCGATTACGATGTCAAGAACTTCTTTGCTGGGACGATCCAGCCATCGACACCTGAGAAGACGATAACGAGTGGCATGGTATGTGCTTCGATTGCTTGGCTACCTCCTTTCTAACCAGTATTTAGGCGGTATGTGAAGGCTACGCTGGCCTTTTTGCGGCTTTGGCGCTCAAAGCAGGCCTGGAAGCCATTGTGTGCTCAGGTGCGAGCAAAGGCTTCGGGCACAGCCCAATTGGCCCCAACGATCCAGTACCTCCCTTCAAGTCAACGCACGCTTGGAACGCCTGTCGTATCGACAATGGCGTCTGGAAACTCATTGATCCTTGCTGGGGCGCGGGCCATCTTGGTTGCCAGCTGAAGAATGAAGGCTACAAGCGGTCCTTCAGCGCTCAAGAGTTCACCTCGTCAAATATTGACTTCGGCATGAGACATTTCCCTGGTGACAGCTCGCATCAGTTCCGTGAAGATGGACGTGTGCTTTCGTACGAAGAGTTCGTGAGAGATGATGCAGGCGGAAGAGTGATGGTCTATGGTGACGCCACGAAGGAACACGGTCTCGGCGCACGAACTTTCCAGCCTGCACAGCTCAACATCAAGGTCCACGACCCAGCTGGTCCACCCGTTGTACGTTTCCAATTCGCCTCCGTCTGCGAGCACTGGGACAATGCACGACACGGGGCAGGCAAGCCTTATGTCATGCTCCTGTCCATTGGCGGCGTTGATGGCCGAAAGTCTGAGCATCGGCCCTTCAATACCAACGGACAGGTGTGGTGGCTCGATGTCCCTCGCTCTGAACTGGGGTGTGCAGGTCAGAAGGTCAGTGCGTTTGCCGTGACGGAGTTTTGCAACAAGAATGCGCGAGGCTTGACTTATGAGGAGTGGAATAACAAGACGGCGTTCTCTTGTCAGTTTGGAGGCATTTCGATGTGGCAGTTAGTTTGATGGTGACGTTTGGGATACCCTGGTTTTGTTTGAGCATGCGGATAATCGTAATGAGAATATTCAAACAATAAAGGCTCGCAGTACCAATGATCAGTGACCGATAGATAAACTCCGGACGCCCTCGGCAGATCCGAGACGGTCCGAATACAGGCCGAGTACGCAATTTGTTAACAAAGCCACCTTGGCTGCCTCCATGGTCAGGAGAATCAGAAGTCTGGCTTCCTCGCTATCTAAAATAAGAGATTATGCTCTGTTCATTGGTTTTGACAAGTTCCATGGTTTTTGGGAGCAAGTTGAGGGTGCACTGATTTTTGGGAAAGTTCTGCTTTACTCATTGAATCCAAGAAAACGACCCCAACAATGCATTGAAAGCCTCCCTCGGCATCGAGTCTCGTGAACTGATTGTAGCTACATATCCATGAGATTATCGTCTTCACCTCGAAGTACCCATACCAGTTCATACCAGACTTCGGCATCTAATGGTCCAGCCGTGGCTAGAGCACGGCGTTACATCAAAGCCGTTGGTGGCGCTGGCGCTAGTAAAGCTTGGCATTCAATCCCTGCGCGTGTTGGAGAAAGTGCAGGTGCACGATCTCGACGCACGACCACACCTCCCACGTCGCCAGTCCCGGAGAGGTCGTCAAAGCCAAACCTCACACAGCCTCTGTCCGAACCCTCCAGCAACCATGGCGTCGGGATTCATCGGTATCTCGGTCATTGTTACTCTGCAGAACCCGCCAAACACGCTCGTTCACGGCGTGGTCGCGGCTGTTAACCCGCAGAATGCCACCTTGACCCTGCAGGATGGTGCGTCCTTGTGCCGCCGTGTCGTTACGCGCCGGAGTGCTGACTGTCACGTCTAGTCTTCTTTCCTGCAAGCGGCCACCGACTCAACTCGTACAATGTCGAAGGACACGCGATCGCCGACATCAAGGTCAACGTGCCTGCGTCGGCGCCTGCCGCTCAGCAGCCTCTCTCGCCTCGTCTGAACCCTGCACTGTACCCTCAGTATCCGCCGAACCATGCGCAGCAGCCCCCCCGACAGCCGGTGCAGCAGTACGGCAGCCAGCCTGCTGTGCAACACGCGAGCCAGGCTGTCCGTCAACCTGCGCCTCCACCTGCACCACAGGCGCGACCCACTCCCTTCGTCGATCCTGCCATTCTCAGCATGGGTAAGCGACCGCCTCAAGCCCCAGCTTCAAGTCTCCATGTGACCGCGCTGCCCCAGGAAGCCCCTGCCACGCCAATCAAGCCGCCAACCGCTGCAACCGTCGCATCTCTACCCAAGTCTACGTCTGCCCTCGTTGGGCAGACAAAGCGTGGCAGGGTTAGGAAGCAGAGTGCAGCGACGCTAGCAGGTCCGTTCTCGTCGCTCGATATCGCAGACGCCGAGGAAGCGGACAGCGAGACCAGAATCGCCGTACCGTCAGTTCGCCGCGCAAGCATCAACAAGACTCGGACCGGCAAGCCGATGGAAGATGTGAGCCCGCAGAAGAACGACGATGGTGGCAAGAGGACAAGGAGAGGCGGCAAGTCACGCAAGAAGGAGCTTGCTGCGCAGGAACGACGGAACGGCGGTGACAGCCCGACCAAAGGCGATGGCTGGAGGAGCACTCCGATGCTTCAGTCTGTTGAGGAGCCTCAGATGCGCACCCCGGGTGTGATTGCAGGCAGGGTCGGGCTGATGGCAGCAGATGCTTCGGTGCGCAAGTCGCGGCGGCAGAAGGCCCTTGATGCTACTAATGGCTGGGCTACCGAAGACGCCACCGATGTTCAGGACATGCCTGAGTTCGACTTTCAAGCTAATCTCTCCAAGTTCGACAAGCGCACCGTCTTCGATCAGATCAGGAACGAGGACACGACCGCAGATGAGGACCGTCTAGTTAGCTTCAATCGCCTCGCACGACCAGGGACACACGGTGGCAAGAATCTGCACCCCACGGAAAATGTCTTGGACAGCGTGAAGCTGAAGAGCACCACGAACACAAGCTCCGAGGACGACTCAGATCTTGGAAGTCGCAACTCCAGACGCGCCATGTCACGCGCATCCGTATCTGTCAAGAGGGCACCGACGAGACAAGGCAGTGGAGTTCAAGCTGGTCACCTGGAGATGCTAGGCTCTGGAGTACTGCCACGTCCAAATCGCTCTCTAATTGGCACCCAATACGCATCCTCGCATGGTGCTACCGGAAGCCCCAAACCTGGGAAGATTGCTACACCGCCAGATTCGCCATTCGATTCAAGCTCAAAAGGATGTCTACGTCTCGTCACAAACAACCGCAAATGCCACACGATCACGCCTGGGGGTATGCTCGCAGTGGAGGAGATGGCCGAAGTAGAATTTGGTCTTACCGAAGAGCTCATTGCCGAGAGTGCTGGACGCGGTATTGCAGAAGTCACCCTGAAGGCCATCAACCCCGGCGGACAGCGCCTCTCACGCGAAAACCCTAACCCACGCCCGGTCGTTGTAGTCCTCGCAGGCAACCATCGCGGTGGCGCGCGAGCCATCGCGGCAGCGCGACATCTTCTTGCGCGCGGACCTAAAGTCATGGTCGCGCTGCTCGGTTTCGAGCGCAATGCGGACTGGGACAGGGATGTGAGACGCCAGGTTGACCTGTTCAAGAAGTTTGGTGGTTCAGTGCGCGCATGGTCCGACACGGAGGGTGCACTCAAGCGCCTCCAGGCTCCCCCCGAACTCATCATCGACGCACTGCTCGGACGACACAAGGAATTCGACGCCCTCGGCGAATCCGACAGAGCGACTGTCCTCAGCATCGTGGGCTGGGCAAACAAATCCCGCGCCGCTGTGCTTGCGGTCGAAACGCCATCCGGCGTCGCGGGATCGACGGGCGAAGTCGCGATTCTCGAGGGCGAACCTCTCGAGGTCCGCGCCAAGTACATTGTGTGTCTCGGTGCGCCGCGCAGCGGACTTGTCCGGGCTTTGCAGAACGGCGCTGGACAGGACCCCGCATGGTCGATCTGGCTGGTTGACATTGGCGTCAACAAGCCCTGGCGGAACGCAGGAATCAGTGGAGGCAAGGGAATCAAGTTTGACGAGCACTGGGTTGTGCAGGCGCGGTTTGTGGAGGATAAGGAAGCGCGGGCGTAGAAGGTCGGGGTCTGTTGGTGGGATGGTTTGGTTATAGCATTGCGAGGGCGTTTGAATGCAGGTTTGAGGCTTTGGATTATGCTTGAAAAGGGAGGAATATAGATACCAGAAGCCCGGGAGGCATGACTTATTAAGGAGATTCATACAACTTGCTCGAGGCGCCGTCTTGCTTTCTATGCTGTGTTGTTTGGGATATGGTGCCTTTTTCATCGTCGCATGGTGACCCCCAGTGACCCTTTGAATGTGCGGGCAGTGACCCCAGTGACCCCAGTGACCCCAGTGACCCCGAGTGACCCTGAGTGACCCTAGTGACCGTTAGTGACCTCTTTCTTGTATAGGCAGTGACCTCTAGTGACCCCAGTGACCCTTCGACTGTGTGGGCAGTGACCCCAGTGACCCCAGTGACCCCTAGTGACACTTCGACTTTGCGGGCAGCGACTGCCTAGTGGAAGGCACATTATTCACGGCAGATGGCTTATAGCAGCAGCAGCACAGCATCGAACTCCCTCCCTTCACAAAGCCTTTCTCGTTACTACTCTCAAACTACAACCACAGGCACAGCACCTCCTAACGCACCCACCATGCCCGCAACCCACCCTATCCCATCTAATCAAACCTTTGCGCTTCCCAAACCCTCCACAAACCCAACAACCCTCCCTGCCAAATCCTCCATAACCTCATCCGGATCCCCATTAAAATTATGATGCCCGCCCTCCACAACACCACCATGCACCTCATCTACCGTCCCCCCAACTCTCTTCACAAACCCCGCCCAGCGCCCCAGCAACGCCGCCTTATCCGTGCTCACATGCATATACGGATCGTCACTGCCCAGCAAAAACATCATCGGCACCGTCTTGGGAACGCGGCCAAACGAGCGCTCGAGCTCCGCGTCCTCGAGATCCGTGGAGAAGTAGTCGTCGTCCCCGCCCCGCGCGAGCAGTGAGTGAGTGCGGTATGCCGTCATGGGCGCGCCGAGCTTGGCGGCGACGATGTTGTTGGTGCGCGGGACGAGTTCGTCGGGTTGCTTGGTGGCGAGCAGGTGGGTCGCGGTGGCTAGGGCTGCGGCGCAGGATGCGCGTTCGGCGTCGCTGGAGAGTATGAAGTTCCAGGCTTCGCGGTCGCTGACGCTGCCTTGCAGGATGGCGCCGTGGATGGGGGGGCGCGAAGAGGCGTCTGGGGGGTGTTAGTTGGGGGTGCTGCGGCTTGGGGGGAGGGGGCGGACCGCGGCCGACGAGGTACTCCATTATGTCCTGGCAGCCTGTTGAGTGGCCTATGAGTACGATGCGGCGCTGCGGCCGTAGCGTCTGGAAGTATGTCACGCATTGTGCGAGCTCGTTCGCGTCTTGGTGCAGTGAGCCTGTTCCCCAGCCCTGGTAGCTGGCGGACAGGAGGACTTCTGCGAGTGCCCAGTCTGGATTCAAGCGCGCGGCGATGACGCTGGGGTATCTATTTTCTCGTCAGGGACAAAGTTTTTGGACCATTGCAGTACCTATTACTTCAAGCATTGCTTTGCAAACACAAAGTGCACAAGGAAACACACCACCCCAACCCACCCCCCACAGAATCAAAAGCATTATTACCCCATAGCCCAACAATCAAAAACGTCCATCAACCACCCACCAACCCACGCAAAAGAAACCCCATACTCACTGCACAGTCAACAACCCATCCCCCAGGCCCCCAATCCACAGCAGCGTATTCAGCATCCTATTCTCTTTCCGCGAATGCGCACCCGCATGCTCAAACGCAAACAATTTCTCCGCATACTTGTGCGCCGTGCCTGCATGCGCCATTGTGCGTGCCCACTGTGTCAAAATGGTTAAAGTTGAAGAACAGGATCAGTTGATCGGGTTGAAAGGAGTGATGAAATTTCTCTGACGATTATGTCTACGATAGATAGGGATATTTATATACATAGGAAACAGGCCGACTATTCATTAACATCTGATTAGCTAGTCCGTGATCAGCACTCGGGCTGATAGGAAACTTTCCTTGACCTCAGCCGTGGGTTGTACGAATAAGCTTGTTTTGAGCTTGTTTTCTTGTCCGAAGAAGCTTGTTTTGTACGAAGAGGCTTGTTTTCTTGTCCGAAGAAGCTTGGTTTGTACGAATAAGCTTGTTTTTATATAAGGAACCACACCAGCCAGCCCATGAATCCTTAGGAGCTTACTACATCCGATAATCGTCGGCCGACCAGCATAAGGGAGGCCTGATTCAGCTCTACATGTGAAGGGACATACAGTTCAACAACCACGTAAGATCTTAACGTCAAAATTTGATAATAATTTCCTAGCGAGCCTCTTCTGCCTACTGCTATTGTATCTTGTAAATTTATGGGTTATTTGCAAAGTAGTAGGTGCTGTGCCCCCTGCAACGGGTATGCGCCCCACAGACGGTCGGTCGACGATTATCGGATGTAGTAAGCAAACGCGCAGGGCGTTACGCGTCCGTGTACGTTAGCTCTCGGAGGACAATGAAAGTCGTACTTACTAGTCGAACTTCACAACGCTTCCAAGATTTATCTCAACAAACACACAGTATTTTTAGATGATTTTTAGATCATTTAAAAGCGCTTCATGAGTACATGCTTACCTAGTCTTGATAGATATTTTCAATCTTGTTGCTGAGATGCGCGTTGAGGCCGGGGCGTCGGCACTAAGTACGGCTTTTTCTGTCACCCGAGAGGTTAGACTCTCCGCGACCGTTGGCCGCTCCACTGCTGATTGGTCGACCGGAGAGACTGACCCGTGAGATAAGCGGTCGGTGAGCTTGGAGCTCGAGCTTGAGGGGTTATCCATAGGGGTGGGGCGCGTTAATGGATTTGTTTGGTCGGAGGGCAGATAAGAGGCTGGTGGTATGCTAGTATGCTTACCACGGACGATTGGACTTACTGTGTTGTCCATTGCCGCTCGATGCCACATCCAGTAGAGCTGAAGCATGAGTAGAGCAACAAGCTGTCACGTAAGCTGTGCTGGTCTACAAGCATTGTTCTGGACCTGCTGATCGAGCACATGTAACAAGTACTTGCACTGCTCGGGCAAACGTCTTCCACGGTTCGCTCATCATGTCTTTCGGTGCCAGATCACTAGCCATGAGCAAATCAAGTGCTGAATTATAGCAACGCAAGTCAATGTCAATTATTTTGCTCAGTGCTAGCCGACATCACCAAAGCGCCGAGGACAAGTTTGAAGTGTAAAATAGTTAAGACTAAGTTCTCATTATCTTCATAATGTCATGACCAACCGCAGCCACACGCTACAGAGAGAAGACAGAAGTACAACGAGACAATACTGAGAGGTGACCAATGCTGTGACTGAGAAGAGACTCGGGAAAGTGGAAACAGCACACCGTACGCCTGACTGTGGAAACCCAACCCGCAAGGTGCTAACCCTTGCACACACCTATGTGATCCAAAACGCCCTTTCGTTGTGCGCCGTATGTTGTAGAACATCGACAATGCTGAACACCCGTTCATGCCGCTGGTATCGCTCAGATGGAGGAGATGCCGATGATGATGGAAGTAATGATGCCAAAACGCCTTTCGCACCTGAACGCCAATGATGCATAAACTCAAATGTGGAGATCGTGGCTCACGACTTGGGCCTAACCATGGAGCTGCCGACACTGCCGACTCTTCCGCTGGTCTTGCGAACACTAGTCTTGCCCTCGGTGCTCCTTCGGTGTGGGCTTGATCTGACCTTTCCGACACTGATGCTGCCGTTGCCGTTGCCGTTCTTATCTTTCGGTGTCTTGGGGCGACCGCTGATTGTCGCAGGGGCGGTGTTCTCGGCGTCACTACCGTCGCCCAAGCCGAATGAAGTGTGCGTTATCGAAGTGTGGATGATAGACGTTGTACTGAAAGCACGACGTGTCTTCTCTTTTGCGCCGGGTGTGCGAGCTGGCGAACGGGACGATGTCCTGCGCGCGATCTGGCGCAGATGATACTCCTCATCAGATTCGCCATCGTATCGAGAGAGGTCTGCCCTGACTTCGGTCGACGACTTGGTGAAAGGCTCATTCTCGTCGATGCGCGATGGCGACTGTCGTGCACTCCCATTGCCGTAAAGCTTGCTAGTCTTTCGAGGCTGACCTGGTGTGGGTGCTGGGAGATTGTCCTCTTGAACGCCGATGTTTGCGTGACTGGCATTTCGTTGCTCATTTGACTCGATCTCTCCAAGAGCGGTGCGCCTTTGCGATCCGTTTGGCGGTGTGAAAGTCTGTCCATTGCTGGCCAGACGCTGTTTGCGAGGTGAGGCAGTTGGTGTGGAAGGCATCATCTCTGCGTATTTAGCCTTCATGGTGTCCTCGTGCCACCACTCACGGAAGGTCGCCTGGTTGAGGTGGAGCCAATGCTGCTGAGGGCCAACGACCATACCAGGACGCATGAATCGCATGTAGGCGATGATCTCGTTGGCAGTGAAGGCGTGCTTGTAAATAAGGTAGGCGCCAATGAGGCAACCAGTTCGTCCGAGACCGGCCTTGCAGTGCACAGCGATACCCTTCTTGCGAACAGTAATCATCTCGTGCGCAAGGTCGATGAATTGACGCACAAGGGACAGTGGCGGGCATGTGCCATCATCGAAAATCATGTTGAGATGCTTGATCCCCAACTTCTCGAAGTAGGTCGAAGAGTACAGTTCAGAGTTCAGGCGGACAACGAGACCGATGTTGCGAGCGCAGAAATGCGACAACACATTCTTGAAGGGTCCGGGCAAACTGGATTTCTGGACCTCGGCAATGTTGGAAGGAATTGTGGCATACATTGACGATGACTTGGGGATCTCGTGGGTGGGCTTTTGCTGGGGTGAAGCGAAAGCCAGGAATTGAGGTGTGACCCAGTTGAAGTCGCCCATGTCGACGCGCTCGAACTTTTCGTACTCCTCGAGGCTGAAATCCTTGAGCCCGCAGAGACCCTCCTCCTTCGCCTTCCACACGCCGTAGATGACATCCTGGATGTTCAGGACGTAGTCGGCCTGGCTGTACCCAGCGTCGCGGAAAGGCATGCAGGGAGGGTCCATCTGTGCGATGGGCGCGAGAGCCAGGTGAGGTGGCCATGACTGGATCAGGATCATGTAGCATGCAAGGATGCAAGCAGCGTTGGCGCGGCCTACGGATGTTAGTTTTATCAATACGTGCGTCCATCATATTGACATACTTCTTGAGTCTGCGCTGCTCCAGAAGACTACTGCCCTCTCCTCGTTCGCTGGGTCACCGAGTACTTCGTGCAGCTGCACAGCAAAGCGGTACAGGTGACCGATGTGCAGCGGACCGAAGTCGCCGTGGAAAGCGTTGTACAGCAGGGTCTTGTCAATGCTGAAGTACACAGGTGGGAGTGCCTTAGCGCTAGCGATAGTGGGCTTTACTTGCGCCCGCGATGAACGCTTCGAAGGCGATGCGCTCTGCTTGGGGTAAGGGAATGGCGTGTTGGCATCTGGGGTGTGGGTGTATGAAGCGAGGTAGAGCCTGTCTTGTATGTACTAGAAGGAGGTTGCCTTAGCATGTGGTCTGAGGCGCTTTGTTGTGGACTTTGTTGTGGTGCTAACCTCGATGACCTGACCATAGCTGGTCGCGCTGGCGCGTGACGCCTTTGCTACTCGTGAATGCGAAGACATGGCGAAGAATGCAACGCTGATGCTTAAACCGGCTCGAAGAAAGACTGAAGACTAGTTGCGGCTGCAAGCGTCGAGCAACACGTGGGACGGCGACTTGGGACGAAAAGGCGAAATCGACCAGCGCGAGGAAATTGCGGGGTGCGGAGTCAATGTGAAGCTGCGAACACGGTCGCCGAATGCTTCTTGTCCTGCAATGGTCCGGAGAATGAATAACAGTAATGATGTCGGGAGTCCTGGCGGCGGTGTTGGAGAGATATTGTACGAACCGCGGTGTTTACATTCAGATGTCTTGGCAGCCGCTTCCACAACAAACCTGGGCGCTAACCTAGTCGGGATGGTGGAGGTTTGTCTAGACCGGGGATCTCGGCTCGCCTTGACAACCACACATCAAAACAACGTCCACAACAGTGCTTGGCCAGAGCTCATTGCACGCACGGTTTGCGGTGAGGCCAACCCCGGTCCCCAAGACCTGTTTTCTGTTTGTTTTGCTGCTGTGTCGACGCGCTCGTTCAGTGGGTCTCAGATCGAGCTCGGCTTTTGCAGAAAGTTGCCATCACTTGGGGAACCATAGCAACATCGCTGCGGACGCTTGCTGAGTACATGACATCACAGGGTCCATCGTCGATGTCTGGAGCGCATTTGCGGCAGCCCACCACGAATCACAAACGATCAGCCTCGTCGATCCATACAATTCGTGGGCGACGACATTGCAGACAATTGCGTTACTTGTCACGAGCGCTGTTGTTGTTGTCGCTGTTCCCACACCAGCATGATCCGGACCGGCAGGACCAAGGGGTGGCTCAAGCAGCCCATTGACACCCTACCGACATGGGCAACCTTTCATGGGGTAACTTTCAATGGCATAAAAATCGGTCCATTGCCAGGTTTCGAAGACAGAGGATCGACCGTCATAGCAGATCATGAGCTCGAAGGTGGCAAGGTGGAGCCTCTTCTAGTTGTGCCAAAAGATCTCATCATCTCGCGACAGAATATCGAGCTCTTTGCAAAGTGTGACCATCACTTGCGCGAGGTCCTCGAGGCTACAGGAGACTTTGGAAGAGTGTGGCAATCCTCAAAATGATTTTCCAGTGACTGACTCGAGCCACAGACGACTAGAGGTGCGGTGTTGATTTTCCTTCTCATGCAAGCGACCATCTGTTGTCCTGATGTCAAAGACGTGGGAGTCCTCAATCCTCTGACCGAATACGTCAAGTATCTCCCAGAAGAACTCCTGCCTACGTTTTGGACAGAGGAAGAACAAGTCTTGCTCACAGGAACCACACTACAGCCTGCTGTTCGCGCGAAATTGAATAGCTTGCTCCGTGAATTCGAAACTGTACGAACGGCAACCGAAACCATTGACTGGTGCGCAAAATACTGGTGGGACGAAGACAATGGCTTGGTAACCTTCGACGACTGGATGCAGGTGGATGCAATGTACCGCTCCAGAGCTTTAGAATTCCCGGGCGTTGGTGACTGCATGTGCCCATGTGTGGACATGGCAAACCATGCTTCTGGCGACACTACCGCTGCTCTTTATGAAACCGATGAAGACGGAGATGGTCTACTATTACTGCGAGAAGGTAAACATATAGAGAATGGGGGCGAAATAACAATCACGTCAGTCCATCGCCAGACCTGTTTTGCATTACTGATTTTCACAGATACGGCGACGATAAAGGTGCATGTGAAAACATATTCTCTTATGGATTCCTTGAAGACGCCGTGACTTCGGCAAGGGTTATGTTCTTGAATCTCGACATACCCGACGATGACCCTTTGAGGCCTGCAAAAATCTTTGTTTCCACAGCTGCCCCCGGATTTCGCATATTTGAGAAGTCCGGCAACATCGACTGGGAGAGCGACTTCATCTGGCTCGTGATTGTCAACGAAGAAGACGGCCTGGACTTCAAAATTAGGCAAACCACCGATGGCAAGCGCGAAATCCAAGCACTCTGGAAGGATAATGACTTGGACGATACCACAAAGCTTCGACATTATTTGTGTGAGGATCCGCTGTGGGATGTTTACCAACTTCGGGCTACGGTACTGCTGCAAGGACGTGTCGAAATGCAGATTGA
The DNA here is from genome assembly GCA_009982855.1 of Lizonia empirigonia. Taxonomy (NCBI): domain Eukaryota; kingdom Fungi; phylum Ascomycota; class Dothideomycetes; family Pseudoperisporiaceae; genus Lizonia; species Lizonia empirigonia. The sequence continues at coordinate 671,754 of JAADKA010000018.1, forward strand.
AACCTTGAAAGAGGCGGGAAACCCCAGAGAGAGCCATCGATTCGAGAAGTTCCATGGAGCCTTGCCACGAGGCTACGTAAGCTCGAACTAGAGATGCTTGAGAGAGCTATGGAGGCTTTCGAAGACCAGGTAAGAAGCACCTTCCTCTACCCCGCGTTTCTATCATGAGCTGCTGCAGGTAGTAGACGCAGAATTGTTACTTTCCGGCACACAATACTGCAAAGCCTCATGACCAGCTTTCGAACGTTATAGTTCACTTGCGTAGATACTACGGCTGCAAGCACTATGGGTTCTCTTTGCGTCCAAGCATGCTCTGCTGCAAATCAATGCGATCGAGACTGCACTTGCTGCAGGCTGAATTGTCTCTAAGGCACTTTGGTACTTGGTACTTTAGCATGCACAGGTTGGGCTAGGCTGCTGTCCGGAGACTATCTGCATACATTTGCCGAGCCAGATCAGGGTTCAGCCTTGACCTGCGGGCGCTCCGCGGACCATCCACTTACTTCTGCTAACGTCTGTTACAGAAGTCAAAACTCCTTGAGTCAGCGATTGTTCAGCAATACCTGGGTCTTGGCGGCGAGGGAGATGAAGACGAAGAGGTCGACTTCACCTAGATTCCCAGGCTTCTCATGACTTGCCGCTTCGAAATATTGGAAGCCTTGCGCCGTACTTTATGGCTCTGGTTCATACGCACCGTAGCCTTCTGCAAGCTTGGCCATTTTGCAACAATCTTTCCAAGTGTCTTCACATCGTTGACTTTGCCTTTGAACAGAGCAATCGTTGGAGCTGTTCATCACCAACTCGAGCTCACAAGATTGGAACTTCAGGATGATGGCTGTGTCAGCTCAATTTATTTCATATACAGGCTTATACAGCCCTGCCAATAAGGCACTGTAAGGAACATCTACAGTATCTCGAAACCTCAGCCCAGATCTCACGCTTTCAAACTTTTGACACCCTGTTCATTAGTCGAGCGATCTGTCTAAGGCTCCAGGTCCCACAAGCAGACACTATTGGCTCGATGATGGTTGGAGAACCGTGAGATGCACGCTGCAGGCACACAGTCACACGACTCAACAGCTTGAACCGAAGAGAAGTCCAGTTATTGTGACGTGTGTGCTCTAATACCCACTAATGTCCGCCGAGCGTTCGTGTTGAAAGCCGGACCCTCCGGGAATATCGACCTCAGGTTTAAAGCTTAGCTGAACCGACAACTTGGCACAAATGACATATTCAAGGCTCCTGTCAGGACAACCAAAACTCACGATGTTCGCCTTGCCGAGTTCAGCCTGTGGAAACTTGATGGCTGTTACACCATGCTGTACCAGAGCTCAGCAAAAACGCACCAAATCCGTAACTTGAGTGATGGGTTGTGTCAAAATATTCCAGGGCTTTTTGACAGTGAACGGCAATCTCGCTTCTGCTACGTCGCCGGTCGACTCTCAGGGCATCATGATGCGCTTGTCGCAGCTTTCAATAGAAACGAGAACCCAAGGAGGATGGGCGATCACTCGGAACAGCGTCCATAGCAGGTGTGTCGCATCGTGAGGGCCACGCACCCCGCAAGTGACTACGAGCTGTCAGGCACTCTTTGGATGGAAGCGTTTGACGAAGGCTGAGGACACGCACTTGTTCCCCGCATATTGATCGCCTGCGTGATTGAGGGATAGCGGCACGCAGTAGACGAAAAAGCATCGGGCCAGGACCTGCGGCCGCCCCAGTTCGCCGGGGTCTCCACAAATCGTTGCCCCCGGCTCACTACTAACTCCGAAACCCACTAAGTTAGGGTAGAGAACTGACCAACAGCTCATTATAATGTGCCCCAGCCGTCCGCTCCTCCGCACGCCCTCTAAACTCTCCCGCTCCATTTGTACAGCCCTCATAATAATTATATTCTTCCGCTGCACTTTGTCACATCTACGATCATAACGAATACAAACGCCCTCGTTACTCGATACCCGAGGAGCCGGATGCTGACGGCTTGTGCCACGTTCTGTCAGTAATCGCCTCGTGGGCCCCGCAGCACCCAGCGAAACAGCGCAACCAATCGACAACGCCGCAAAAGAAATACACCGCCAACATGCCTGGAATATTACCTATGAAAGTTATCAAGGTCGGGTCGAGCTGCCAGTCCCGCATTGCACAAGCCTGTGATCGATGCCGTTCCAAAAAGATACGCTGCGATGGCATCCGCCCGAGTTGCACGCAATGCACCAATGTTGGCTTCGAGTGCAAGACCAGCGACAAGCTCAGCCGCCGAGCATTTCCCAGAGGATACACCGAGTCACTTGAAGAGCGAGTGCGACTCTTGGAAGGGGAAGTCCGCGAGCTGAAAGAGTTGCTCGATGAAAAAGATGAGAAGATTGACATGCTGTCACGACTCCACTCACATTCTCCGCAAGCATTTGCGAACGGACGACGACCATCTGTACAGTCACCAGCCGCCTCGGAAGCTAGAGAAGAGTCGCAAGAGAAAGACGACACTTTCAAAGTACAACACCCTCCGCTTCTCGTAGACGATGAGAACAGCGACTCGTACTTTGTTGGCAGCTCAAGCGGACGAACATTCGTTGGTATGATTAATTACCGGCTTGCTACATGATCTATCTAACACCTACCAGAGAGTTTCAAACAGAACGCGCAAGAGATCGGGCAACTCACTACGAACGTCAACTCAAACGCCTTCTTTGGAACAGGAGCAAGAACACCTGTCTCGGGCACTTCGAAGCCTACTGTTTCCTCCAAAGCCCCACCTCGTCTGGTGTCTGATCAGATGATCAACATCTTCTTCCAGGAGTGGGCACCACTATTCCCCGTCCTTCACCGGCCGACGTTCCTTGCTCTATACGAGCAGTATGTCTCCGACCCCGAGAATATGCACGACCAGAAGTCGATCGCCGAACTCAACCTGTGTTTCGGCATTGCTGCGCTATCTAGTGACGTATGTTCCCGTCTCTTACTTTGCAAAATCCATTCGACTAACATCGCGCCAGTCACGCGACAGTGGACACGTCGAGTCTTTCGAGGCTCAATGGCAAAGTGCCGTCGACTCGTTCTTGATGGACAACGATCTTGCGACTTTGCAGTGCCTTGTCCTTGCTCAGATATACTGTCTGCTCAAGGGCGACTATTCCCGTGTGCTCAAGTACAAGGGTTTGGCTATTGGTCTGTCGCAACGTCTTGGCTTGCATCAATCACAAAAGCGCTTCGCACTTGGTGCGCTCACTAGCGAAACAAGGAAAAAAGTCTTCTGGTCACTGTACACCGTGGATTGGTAAGGACCCTGAAGCCAAATGTCTATCTACCCATTACTAATTGCAACAGCTTATCTGCGGCCCACCTTGGCCTACCCAAGCTCATCAGAGAAGAGGATGTTCATTGCGAGTATCCCGTTGACGCAGATGACGAATACGTCACAGAGAAAGGCTTCCTGCCGACCCTGCCCGGCGAGTCGACCAAACTCTCAAGTGCACTGGCCCTGTTCCGCCTCTGCCGCATCCTCTCCAGAACTTTGGCCGAGCTATACCCGACATCATTGACACACGACCTTTCGTTCCGTACCGTAGCCTCTCTAGCCGACAAGCTCGATGAATGGCAGAACAATCTGGCTCCCCACCTAAGGTTGACGTTCGCACAAGACAAGCCCAGCACCAACGTGACCAGTAGCAGGGCGCCCATTCTGGTATGTCTCATTTTCAAGCAACCCTCCACTTGGCATTTCTAACTCGAGGCAGTCTCTGGCATACCACCACATTCGATCTCTTATCTACCGTCCTATTGTTGTTGCCAACCTTGGCGACAGAGGCTCATCTGCTCTGGTCGCAGTCGGCGATGCTTGCAAGCACATCGTACAGATCGTGCAATTGCTGGATGAGCGCAACCTTAGCTTCTCGTTCTGCCTTGATCGAAATGAGGTCCTCTTGCAGGCTGGATTTGGTCTCCTCTTCCAGACCCTTGATCTTGCCCGCGATGGCAAACTGATCAAGGACTGCAACCGCCTCGTTTGTTCAGTTATGGACATGCTCGATCGTGGCTCTGCTGCTGGAGCCACGGAGTTCCGGTACGACAGACTAATCCTCACTACTTCGGCTGCCTTGCTAACAGACTTTAGTCGCACTGGATGTTCAATGATTGCAGTTCCTCGAATGACCGTCCCTGCACTCTCACGCCATAATTCGGAAGGCAGCATGGGTGCACCGATGGAAACGCTGCGCGCGACACAACAGACACTCAAAGCCATTGCAGCTCGCTTTTCTCCAGGCGCCGTGAAGGTCGGTCGCCACGACGTACACGAGGCTCGACGTGCTACCTTGCCAACTATCTCGCCCAATGTTGCGATCTACAGCAACCCCTCGGTCACAAGCCTATCGTCTATTCACTCCGAACCGCACATGGCGCGGTCCGAACCTACAATGAGTCCGCCGACTCATACCCGCGCGTCCTTCTCCGTGCCAAACAAACGTCGTCCCAACGCAACATCTGCAGCACACAGGAATATTGACTTCCTCTCGTTTGCTATTGACCCTTTGACGAACTGTTCTCTAGGTCCTACGGGGGTCAAGACTGAGGTGTCGAATTCTGATTGGGAGCGTCTGCTCGGCTCGCTTGATGGAGGCCAGACCAACATTTATGACAACATTTACGGTGGCCCAGCAGCCGAAGCTCTTCTCGACGTCGGACCTCCTTCTACTGCTACTGATAGCAGCGCCAACTGGTCGCCCGATACGTGGGACTGGAACAGCTACGGTACCGCGGCACCACCCCAGAGTGTACTGAGCTTCAGCGACGAGAGCTTGACTAGCGGAGAAGAATTTAGCAGCAATCCGTGTGAATTCGGCACACCGGGAAGCGACAGATTGTACGCTTCAATTATGATACCTGATATGAGCACACCTACCGGGTTGGGCGGACTCGATGGTAATTTTGGCCTTTGAAGGGACGCGCGCGCTCTGATACCATTTTGGCAGTTCAGGAATGGCAATCTGGATAGGGAGTTTGGGGGATGAGGAGTTATTTGTCTCAGCGCGGTTACGTCTTTGTGCCTTGTGGTTACTGCTTTTCTTGCAGTTCGACCGCCTTCTGTTTGTGTTTACTTGAGATACCACCTTCCTCGCAAGAGCGAGATGTTACGCGATGATGTATAGGGGTTGGAATTTCCTATCTGCCCGCGAATCTGATCGTAGTTTACTTTCTTTGCAAAAGTACGTACATACATACACTGACTGGCTTGCTTTACCTACCATTCACCTGCACTGCATTGTGATGCATCTTGCAGCAACAATTGCCAAAATTCTTGGCCCAAAATCTCCTCTGCCGACTCATCCAGGTCTCTCAGCACGATCCCAGCCCTTCCGGAAACCAGGTCTGGGAACAACCGCGTGGCAATCTATGACGCCAGTCACCACAACCGAGATCCAAGCATCAAGCCAAAGCTCGCCCCGTCCCCGCAGTGACGCACCCCAGCTTCCTCTCAGGTCACCACCACAGTCACACCACCAGATTGGCGCGGGAATAGTAATCGTTGATCTAGAGCCTGCATATGCACGGGCGGCGACCACGCATCCGCAGCGCTGAAAAGCGCCACAAGTAGACACAGCAGAAAGTGCACGCGAAACGAGGCGCACAGCAGCACTGCACGGCCATCGCCCAGCAACCGTTGAATCTCACACAGCACGCGATGTGAGAAAAAAAAACAGGAAACACAGCACGTTTCTGCAGCCCCCAGACCCGCATCCTTGCGCTCCCACGCGTCTGCAACCCACACACACACAGCACCCTTGATATTGCGTATCTCCCCCAGATAACCCACACCCATCAAGATCTCAGGCCCCACAGTTGCAGCCCTCCCCACAAACGTCCGCGTCACCCCCCTCGGCGCAGCGGAACTCTGACCGTGCCCACAGACACGCCTTACTTCGCTGCCCGAATCGGGCCTAGCGGTCCCAGGTGTGGAGCGGTGGCACACGTGGGCCGATCTGCGGGGTGGGCTGACGCAAGGCAAGCGCAAAGGGGTTTGGGCTGGGGATTGGAAAGTCGAAGCAATGGAGAGGGAACGTGGGGTGATGGCGTGGTCGCGTGCGAGGAGGCGAGGGTCTGGGATTGGTTGTGCGGGGGGGAAATCGTGTGTGGGGATTAGTCAGTCTTCGTTGCAGCGAGCAGTTGGAGCGAGCGGATAGTGCACGCAGAAATCGCAGCGCTCAGATCCTCAAAGTTACCAGGTACAAGATTAGGTGTCACGAAGCACAATGCAAGCGCAGATTCGCTAGGGCGCGTGTTTTGATTCGTGGTTGTTCTTTGTGATAGTCATTGCTTGTCAGAAACCTCCAATGAGAGGCTCATTAAAACACCTTCCAACAGCCAAGTCTCGACCTGCAGAGCCGCTTCGTTGCTGGACTCGGGGGCCTGGACACTTGAGTCTGCAAGGCCACCAGACTGCCGATAGCGTGTCACGCCACGGCGTCCAAAGCTGAAACTGCCGCCCTCGTTGCATCAAAACGATCAGCAAGATCTGCTTCGCGGCTGAATGGTAGCAAAGTGTCGGACAGAGTCGGGACGTCCACCAGAATAATCGCAGCCTCCTATTTCGGCGGCAGGGATACAACGTACGTTAAGCCTCACGCCGTCTGTACCCGTGAACGGCGGTAAGGCTGCCCTCGGTGAAGTGGAAGAATCTGTCCGACACCAGCAGCTGAGCGCATATCATCTGCAGTTAGACGGGATGCCTGATGCATAACCTTGTGAGAGTTGCCGCTTGCTCTAGCGCAGGAACTCGCTGTTGAGGAAGTCGACGAAAACCTCCCTTATTCGTGCTTTCGAGAAGCTGTGCGATCGATTCATGGTGATGAACTGGCGACGTATGCGTTGTAGCTGCGGCAGGGTCATTGGCGTCGCAGGTAGCTCGAGAAGCCTCTCAACATCTTGGACTTTTATCTGTCCACCTCCTTCACCAGCATGGTCCTTTTGATATGTCGTTATCTGGGTGACGATGTCGGAGGTTGTTTTATCGAGTTCGTAGAGGTAGTTCTGCTCCGTCGCAGGTTTCTACAGGAGGTCAACTATGGCTGTGTAATGCAGCACATCGAGGTACGTACCAGCACTGTCGCCTGGTGAGGTCTGACAACCTTGGCCTTCCCGTCACTGCCTACGAGGGCGTCCCATACTTGGTCACACCAGGCAGTTTCATCTTCTTGCACCACGATGAACAGAGGACTGTCCCACCGTGTCATGCCATTGGGCTCCTCGTACCTGAAGATCAGGTTCTCAAAGTCCTCCTCTTCGTAGCCTCCATCCTTGTCCTTCTCTGCCAAGAGCGCAGTGTTGATCTCACGACATTTATCGGCGGGTGTACCTATGTGCACCTCTAGGACTGTCAGCAGTGCTGCTCCTTCGAGTTGAGAATATTATTGCCACTGACCACACAGCTGGGCGTCGACACAGCCTTAGCCTCGCAGTACAACTGGTAGCGGAAGCCCTTGATGTAGTTAAGACCATCGGCGATAACGATGTCATCCCGTGAAAGGACTCGCTTTACGGCAGAATATTCTTCCGCGCGTGCATCCTTCTCGGCCTTGGCGGTATGGTAAACTGAGCGCGAGACACCCAGCGTCTGATCGTTGATGAGATGCACCTTCAGCCGGCTGGCGTGCGAATCTGCATCGGCGCTGGTACCGGCGATCTTGGATTCGCAGTACTTCTTGAGCTGGAGGGCTCGTGTTGTTTTCCCCGCCGAGGGATATCCTAGCGCCGGGTCAGATTATTGTTTCTGCCACACAGACGGAAGAAAGCACACCTGAGATGAGGACGAGCTGCAGCGAATTAGTCACGGGGCCTCAGAGGGAAGGTGCAACGGGCGCTCACAGGCATATTTCTGTAACGTGTGCTGTGACCAGAAACTTGCAGCCACGCCGGTCGTTGATGTGCGATCGAATGACTCGATGATCTTTGGACGGTGGTGCTCGATGCGAAGCCGCCAGTGGTGCTAGGCTACGTTTTTTCGGTGGATTAACCGGGCGGTGACGATTCCATGAAGGCATAACTTACCAGCCTCGGCTTAGACGCCGCCGACAGGACTTGCCCTATCTCCTCTGCCGCCTGCTACCTCTGTCCTGCCCTCACTTCGCCCGCTTGCACTACCCACTACTTCAGCCTTTTCTGGATATATTTGCCAATACACCCGACTGCTACCAGTGTGTACGACGTCCTTTGGATATATTGCTTCGCTACCGCCCACCGTACACATCGGCAATACCACGGTTCCTCTAAAGCACCTGCAGCCGCCCCTAGTACGCCGGTGCGACAGCGTAAACAGTAGTCTCTCTCCACTCTTTCGAAACTTCTTCCATTGTCCCCATAAGAACCTTCGAAATCCTCCGAGTACGACCCGCCTCCACCCCAAAGACCATGTCGCAGCAAATTCCCACTCGCCCAACCTTCGCCCCTCTACAGTCCTCGAGTGCCTCCCAGATATCCAGCTACAGCAGCAGCTCAAGCCTAGCCTCGCCCTCTCCCCAGTCCACAGCGCCTCTCTCGTCGCCCACCATGCCAGACTCCCAGCAACAGCATTTCTTCGGCTCCCTCAACCAGCCGCAGCAACAACAAGCCCAGAAACAGCAGCAGCGGCACCCAATGCAGCTCCAGAGACATCCCAGCCACGAGTACCAGCCCAACAGGCAAGGAGCTGGCCAGACGCAAAACGAGACTACAGCATACCTCAACTCAGCAGCACTGCTGGCCGAGGCCGCAAAGCGCGCGTCGATCCAAGTCGTCATGAGAGATATCGAAGAGATGGAACTGTGATTGCAAAGTGCAGACCACGCATTGCGGCATTATATTTCGACTTTCACGCATTGCTGGATTCACAACAGCAATATCAACAGCCACATTCTCTCGCGTCGCGGCAGATGTCGGCCGAGTTCGCACTACCTTCTTACTCAAACAATGGAGTGGGTCCATGAACTCGTTCTTTCGGCGTCACAAGTCTCATTCGCGACCCGCCATCACCCAGAATCTTGGGATTCGGAAGTCGCATTGGGCCTCCCTGCATCGCCCAGACGTCTCGACCAATTCTGAGCTCAATCTTCAGCCCAACTAAGGATCTAGTGGGGTACCATCTTGATTTCGCTTCAGTTGTACATACTTGCTCGTCCATTTGTTTTCGGAGTCGCCTCAAGCGATATACCATACCACCCAACATCATGTATCTCTTAGCCAGGCGTTTCACGGTGCTCGGCATGCACCTAGGGTTTTTTTCCTTTATCAACATGAGCATTCCCAATGTAGGTCAACGCGCGCAGGGCGATATTTTTAGACGACACAGCGCATACATGTCCATTATGTAGCGAATTTGTAGAAATTCACTCATCATTTGTGTCTCTACGTTTTTCGATGCATTGGGTTGTGATGTGGGCTATCGAGAGTGATAAGACTCCAGCCCAACAGGATCACAAAACACCAACCTATTAGTGGTCAGTGCCTCTGCAGCGCGAAAGCACAGAAACGTCGCCGCATACGACACAGCACTCAAACACCATACTTCAGATCCTTTTGGGTGAAACGTGCTTTGCGCGATGATGCCTGGGACTAGAGGGTAGTCGGGAAGGATGATGGAGATGGGCAATGAACATCTGGCGCAGATAGGTAGATTGAGGATGCGTAGCGTTTGGTGCTAGGCCTTGGTGAGGATGTCTGTCGTTTGCCATGAATCGTACACTATCGGCGTTCAAGTCTGGAAGATACCAAATGCTGGGTAAGCAGAAGATTGGTGTCTGTGAGCGTAATGGAGACTGGCAATGCATTGCTGCGATTCAAATGCTCTCATCTGCCATAGCACGGCAGCTGCAAGATGGACGATGTACTTCGTAATTCGAAAGGAGTGGCACGATGCTCTGCCTGATCCGGGCTTTAGCCCTCTCACCCACTCCAACCTACTCTACCACAAGCTCGACTTCGTTCGTCATGAACGTCTTGCCTGCCAATGGACTCTCCGTGTACTCACTCGTATCATGATCGGTGACCTCACTCTTGACCTTATCCCAAGCGCCCTTCAACAATCCTTCAGCCTTGACCTTGTACTTTGCAGGCTTCGTCTCCGGCATCCATGGCCTGTCAAACACGACTTCGACACTTTCTTCTGCGCCTGGCTTCACGCTCGCCAACTGGTCCTGCCCGGGAGGCATCTTCCTCCTGATCTGCAGCATCACTTGTTCGATCTCTGCGCCGGATTCGGCATCGCGGATCTTAAAGACGCCGGTGTTGAGTGCTGCGGCGTCGAGCGGCGTGCCCCATTTTAGCAGGGTGTAGGTTGTGTCTGGGTGGTTGTTCTTCAGTGTGACACGCAGTGTTGGCGGTTCTTTGGAGATCTGCGATAGCGACAGTGAAAGACCGGGGACCTCGCTGGATATCTGCGACATGGTGAAGGAGCTGGGGCTGGGCGATTGGGAGATGTAGTAGCCTCCAAGAAGCGTAACAGCGACTGCGGCGATAAGCGTATTGCGGGCGTTGAAGTATCTTTGGAAGTTGGCCATGAGTATTTGGTACGAGTGGCAGATTTAGGTTCGTCACTAGGAAGTTTGCTAAGTTGCTGCCTCGTCGACTTCGATGGTTGAGACAACGTTTGGTGGGATGTTCCTAGGCAGCGGGGCGCCATACCGATTGGGAAGGAGTCAAGCCACCGTGGTGATCGATTTTGATTAAGTACCTTTATCATTACAAAATAAACTCTACGCGTCGTGTACTTCTGGTCTCTATTTGCCCTGAGCTTTGAGTATTGTCTCAGTCTGGTCTGTAAATACTGCCACGCCCAAAGCAATGACATCGTTATGGTCTTCTCGTAACGGTCCGGACTTTGAAGATGCATGTCGTAGCATTTCACATCAGACCCCGCCGTAGTCCTTGGCACAATTACAATGATACGTATTGTGAATGACCGGGCGAATGAGGATACGCGACGTGATACGGCCGTGGCTGCTTTCGTTGGCGACCTGCCTTGGTTGGTAAGAGCCGAGGCTTGCTAGCACCACCTAGAGACGCAAATTGTAAGTTCATGATTCGCCTGTCTCATGATCGGCTGCCGAGAGATGGAGTCGGCAGTGGAGTCAATGTTGTCGGCCGTGTTGATGTTTCATGAACGAAGTCTGGAGCCCCGGAGCGATGGCTCTTTGGCGCTGCCACATCCGCAAGCCTTAACCCGATTTGGCCATGGTGTGAGAGTAGCACAAGCACCGTCTTGATAATCTTGCGACATCGACTTCAGCCCTTCAACCTCCTTCCTAATTTCACGATGCCGACTGGCCAACTGCAGCTCTAGCTCGAAGATTTCGCCATTAATGGTTCTGTAGGAGCATACGTGCCGCCCTTTCCCACCCGCTGCACAGCGCCTACGGCAACCGGCAACTGAAACTGCCAGCCTCAGCCGTGACCGTGCTGTTAGAGAATTCTTCAACTGGATGCCTTGCAATGATATGAGCTCCATCCGATCAAGGGAAGTAGATCCAACTACTGCAAAGACATGACAGGTTGCTGTCAAGTTGAGCGTTCAGAACTCCCCAGCGCATTTGAACTGTGGTTAGCATTCTGTTACCTTCCAAGATGTCGTATCCACTCCGTCTAATGACCCATCCCAAGATTCCTTCTCCTCCGCCAAGACTTAGCCAATGTTCCTGAATCTAATCAAGAGTGATCGAGGTTGCCTTGCTTTTGCATCAATGCCACACACTTGTAGCTCCTTATCGTCTGGTATCCATGACCAAACAGCACTACCTTCCGCATATACGTGCTTTTCCGTCAGTTAGCCACTTGCATCGTCCGGTCCTAACGGCTGGCGACATTTGAGCTTCCAGTTTCGTTTTCTCCTCCCGTTTCTGGAGGAACTGTCTTGCAGTTTGACCCACAGTCTTCGGCATAGAGGACTTGGCAACCTTAAGCTTCATGCCCAGATGTTGCTGCAGCTGCCTAGACCAGTCAAGCTCCTACCAAGGCTTGTGCGGGAAGTAACGTACCCTAGTTGACGATGAAGGTCAGTGAGATGTTCAGCAAAAGTAGAGGACTCACAGCAGGTATATATATGAGCATGAGGAGTACCTCAATGTCTTCATCAGCTCCAGTTCAACAGCTCTTCCTTGCCTCTTCAGCCTCCAGCCTATCGCTTACGTCTTGATCCCTTTTGATCAGCCTTCATATACACAGTCACCATGAAGACATTCGCTCAGCTTTCAATCGCTGCTCTGGCTACGGTCGCCTCTGCCGCCTCTGTCGATATCAACAAGCGTGACACTCCTCTGAGCGTCAAGCTCGAGAGTGTTGGTAACTCTGAGGTCAAGATTGCAGTGACCAACAATGGCGAGAAGGCTTTGAACCTCCTCAGCAAGGGTACTTTCCTTGACGAGGTTGCACCCGTTGAGAAGGTCCAGGTCTACTCTGCCTCAGGCTGTACGCTTTCCATTCTCATACTACAATGCTACAATCGCTGACCGCAATATAGCTGCCAAGGTTCCTTTCGAGGGTATCAAGCTTCGTCTCTTGACCACTGGCTTGGGCGCCGAGGATTTCGTTGCCCTGAAGGCAGGAGAGACTAAGGAGGTCACTGTTGAAGCTGCCGCTCTTCACTCGCTGAACGATGGTGGTGACTTCGAGGTGTTTGCCAGTGGACTGATCCCATACGCTGAGGAGAACTCCACCGAGCTGTTCGGCACACTCCCCTACGACTCTGAGAAGCTTACTATCACTGTCGATGGTGCTCAGGCCGCCCAGGTCACCAAGGCTATCGACCTTCAGAAGCGTACTGCCGTTGGCTCCAGCTGCACTGGCACCAAGCTCAGCACCATCCGCACTGCGCTGTCCAACTGCAACAAGCTCGCCACATCAGCAGCATCAGCAGCTTCCGCCGGCACCAAGCTCAGCACCTACTTCAAGTCGACCACCACCTCCACCAAGAACACTGTGTCTGCTCGTTTGACGGCGGTTGCCCGTGACTGCAGCAGCACCAGTTCTACCACCACAACCAACTGCGACGACCAGTACAGCGGCTGCTCGTCCAACGTCCTGGCGTACACTGTACCCTCGACCAGCTACATCACCTACTGCCCCATCTTCTTCTCCGAGCTCCCAGCCATCTCTTCCACCTGCCACGGACAAGATCAAGCCACCACTGTCCTTCACGAGGAGACCCATGCCGACAGCGTCTACAGCCCCGGCACTGACGATCTTGGCTACGGCTACAGCGCTGCCTCCAGTCTGACCACTGCCCAGGCACTCAACAACGCTGACTCGTTCGCCCTGTACGCCAACGCTGTCTACCTCAACTGCTAGATGTTGCTGGCTTTTGATGGTCACTTTGGTTGGCTGGTCGAGTAGGCGATGCGGAAATATTGATTCATGTAGATACTTTCCTTTAGCGATGAGCGTATATTGAGCAATTGAAGTTGATAACCCAGCCCTGAAGCTGACAAAATTTGACCCCCTCCATAATTCATGCATGCAACTTAACCTAAGACCAGAATTTTTCAAAACATCCAAGTCATTCCAACGGCTTACTGGAATGAGAGAGAATTATGAATTCGAGCTGGGGAAGGAGGATTTTGTACAAGTGTCTGAGAGGTAAGCAGAGTCACACTGCGACCACAGAAAGTGCAAAGTCTTGCATTGAACACTTCTTGTGCTTATAGCTTTGCCTTGTCATCGAGTAACGTCATCCCTGTCGCCTCCTCCAATTCCCTCACTGCATCTTTCGTCTGCCCCAGATTCACTTTGATGGTCCTCAAACCCGTTTTCTTGGCAAACTTCAGATTGATGCCAATGTCATCCAGAAACAGGACATCTCCCTCTGTCACTTTCCCCATGCCCTTGGTCTCACTGATCTTACTCATCTCCCTGGTCGCCAACTTGTACGCCTCAGGATCCGGCTTCCTAACACCGACCGCCGCACTCCCCAAGAAGATATCAAAGTTGGTAGTCACATCTGTGGAATCATTGGCGTGCGGGTTTGGGTGCGGACGATGCTGCAACTCCTTGGTAAACAGCACACCATCATCATCGCGGATATCAGTCGGAAACGTGACATTATTGCTGAACGCGCCAAGCACAAACTTGCCGCTCTCTTTCAGCCGCCGTAGCGCAGGGTACATGTACGGATCCGGCTCGCGCGAGATCTTCATCATGCGCCAGAACAGCTTCTTGGCATCGATGTCTGGCACGCGCGGTGGTTGCCCGCCCTCGAGGGCTGAGCCGCCGCCGCCACCGAGCGCCTGCTGTTGTGTGGTTTTGGCGAGGTATTCGCGCCAGAGTTCGGGACGTGAGAGTTGCGCTTTGAAGGAAGCGAACCAGGCGTCGTTTAGCTCGACTTCGCCGCGCTCGATGAGCTGCCATGCGCCCGTGTCGTGGGGGCCGCGCTGGATCGCGTAGTTGATGTAGCCGATTGAGATGCCGTTCTCAGTCTCATAGTCGAGGATGGCTTGGAAAGGGCTTATGACCTGGCGGAGTATATGTGTTAGTTTGGATTCATCCAGACCTCAAGCTTTGTGGGTGGGAAGCTTGCAGCTGAGGACGTACAACTACCCCGCCGATGTCGAATAGGATGGCTTTTGGAGGCTTCTGGGATGGTGACATGTTTGCTACAGTCTACGAGGTATCTGTAGCTTCTATGCGGGTTTCACGGCGGTATGTAGTACGCCATGGTGGTGAGTGTCAATCTAATCGATGAACCTCGGCAATTGAGGGGAGCTTAATCGATAACGTGTTTCCCCACCGAGCGGCGCAACTCTACCAAGCGGCGCGCTCTTACCAACGTCGCGTCTATTATAGTCTACTACCTTTGCACCACAACAGTGCGCACAGATATGCTGTAGCCTATACTACTATTCAGAAGCATCGCTATTATCTAGATCTATAATTTCTGCAGTGCAGGTGCGCGTATTGTGGCCAGTCTTGCCGCAACGCCTGCAGTGCCTCTGCCCGCGCGCCCTCTTTGCAGGCTGTTCGTCCGCCTCCTTACCACCACCGTCCTTCTCAGCTATCAAATCCTGGACGTCACCCACTGTTAGGCTCTCCTCTGCCCGAATATACTTCCTCTTGCGTTTGCGCTGCTCTGTTGCTGCCTCTATCGCCTTGCGAAGACCTGCAATTTCCCGAGTCTGCAACACTGAATTGTGACCTATAATTGCTATACCTTTAGCAAGCGAATCAACAGCCTGCAGAAGAGGTGAAATAGGCGATTCTCTGTGCCTTTGTATGCGCTCACGAACTAGCGTTGATTGCGCCTCTATCTCCTGCAGGTTGCCTGGTGTTTTGGATTCCCATGGGGTGGCCTCTGGTGGTGGAGGTGTTGGCGTGCGAAGCACTACATTAAGCTTTAATAGCACTTGCTCTGAGTTATGAGGAACTAGCCCAGCGCCTCTGAAGCTTGCTAAAATGTTATCCTTTGTAATTGCCTTCTTAAAAGCAGTCTGGAAGGCTGGCAAGAAGGTCTCCTTCTTAACTTGCGTGACCAAGTACCGCGCCCAGCTGTTAATCTCAGCATTGTACGCCCACTTTAAGGGGGCAAAACAGCCCACGTCAAGCGGCTGCAACAGGTGCGACGAGTGTGGGGGCATGCAGAGAACAATGATCTTCTGTTCTTCACAGTACTTGTGAAATCCGTGACTGTTGTGGCTCTCATGGCCATCTACAATTAGCAGACGGTATGCACCCACAGTCTGCTCCTTTGTATGCACGTTAAAGTGTTTCAACCACCTTAGAGCAAGCTCATTTGATGTCCAGCCGTTAGGGCTTGTCTCAATTACCCAGTCGCGAGGCAGGCCTGCGTACCAGCTTGTTATAAGGACCTTGCCGCTGAAGATAAGAAAGGGTGGGATAGCTCATCCAGCAGCGCAGATGCCCTGGATGAGTGTGACCCACTCACGATTGCCTGGCTGTATCTTCTTTGGATTGCTTCGCTTCTCTGAGCCTGTAAAGACCATCTGGCCTTTAATTACGCCCATCATAAACCCTGACTCATCAAAGTTGTGTGTCTTCGTCTAGGATTCCGTACTTCTCCTTTGTGTTCCTAACCAGCTCGAACCAGGGCGTTATAACGCGTGTATCTTCGTTCAGGGCTCGTTGACGATCGTACGGTCGGCTACGTCGAAGCTTGATCTGTTGGGTACGCGTGTTGAACCTGTTTACCCAGAGCTTGCCAACAGGTCCTTCACCGCGTGCGGCAACACACCGAACATCAACTTTTCCAGGTCAGCGAAAGGTCGATTTCCATCGATTTTTCGTTCAAACACGACTCAAATGCCTTCTTAAATCTGTTTCCCAACGTCCTCTCCCCGCTGCAGGCGTTGTGGCAGGCGCGCTGCCCTCTTTTGTCTTTCAGCTCTTCGCTGAGCTGAAATCTCTTCAAAATGGCCCGTGCGCTACTCAGATTTTCACGTTCGGTCGAAGGCCACAACCACCACCAAGACAAGGAGACAGTTTTGCCACTCCTTGTTCTTGCAGTATAAGGGCATCGCCAGGCCTACCGCAAGGCTCTCCACGCGAAGAGCTACGGCGCAATTCGACAGAGCACCGGCTCTCCACACCCACAACGATGAGAGCTGCTTTCAGCTCTCTGAAGACCGACTGTCAGCGTCCCAGACCTGACACAACACGCAAACAAGGCAGCCAGCATGGCCTTAGATTTCACGACCCTTGGGGATAAAGAAGAAGGACAGGCCTGGCTCTGCCTTCCTACTACACCTATCTCCTCAGACACAGGCATGGCCAAGCCTAGTACAAAGGCTCTCCTCGCGCAGAGCCACGGCTTCGATTCGGCAGGGCACCGGCTCTTCACACCCACCTACTCTTTCCTACTCTCTCTCATGGCACTCAAACTGCCTCTGAATACACACAAGGGAACCACCCTGATGTACACACACTGCTCAGTCTCCCGAATTGGAAGGGGAGCTGTAGTTCTGAAATGGTAGCAATACCCGCGCAGGCAAGAAATGCTTTCTAAGGTAGTGTGGCAGCACTGTAATTCCATAGCTTAGCACGTCGTATATGCCCTTCGGGAGGCGAGATGGCGGACTTAATCCTCATCAACTAGACGTAAAATGAATACCAACCAACCAACCAACCCACTTGAACCTGACGTCATACTCGATCGCTTCAAAAAGTCAATACCACCACCACCTGTGACGCCTCCTAAGCAAACTGAGCCTCAGCCTGCTGCCTCCTCACCTAATTGGCGACGTTGTAGGTAAAATTTTGACCGAGCAGTGAGGTATGGGGATCAAAAGGCAGCCAATGAAGCCCTACAGGCTATACATCAGCTTCATGTGCAGAATGAGCTTAAGGATCACAGGATATCAGACCTTGAACAGGCTATACAGGCCAAGAAGAAGCGGAGTAAGAAGAAGAAGGTATTACCACTGTCACCGCGCGACCCTAATGTACAAGGGGGGCAGTCTTCTATGATCCTCTATCCAAGGCACGTGCTGATCGACGTATGAGGGATGCGGAGAAGCAGGAGATCGCAGAAGAGGCAGCAAAGGCAGATCAGAAGCAACTACGGTATAATAACAAGCTTCTAAGAGAGAAGACTAAGGCAGATAATGCTGAGAAGGCTGCGCGGAGGCGTGAGGAGACTGCTCAAAAGAGGGCCCAAGAAGAGCGTGAAAAGCAGGCTCGGAAGGCTGAGAAGGAGCGCGTGAGAGAGCTTAAGAACGCGCAGAAAGTATCCAAATTGCCTAAACAGGCAAGGAAGAAGACCTCAAAGAAGCCGCAGTCAAAAATATCAAAAGGTGGTGGTGGTGCAGCGAGGCGTCGTCCACAGGTGGCTCATGAGCCCAGCTCCGCACCCCGAGGAGTTGAGACCCGTAGTGGCCGCGTCACACGTCCTACAGAAAAACTGAGATAGCCAAAAGTTTCGCAATAGTTAATATTATATTCTGACAGCTTCTTGTATACTAATAATTACTCTACGTGGTGGTGTAGCCTCACTTCCGTGGAGGTGAGAAAGTTGGTGGGGTGACCCGTTCGTTGAGGTGGCCCGTTCATTGATTAGTAAGTAACGTAATCCACCATCGAGTTGGCCACACCATCGAGTTGGCCACTATATGCAGCTACCTACTGTACAACCTTAATATCTCAACACCACAATAAGATAAAATAGTGCACTATAGCTTAGATTAATCGCCTTATCTAGCTGCATATTTCTTGCACGTGCGCTTGTTGTGCCCTGCCTTACCACACCTCCTACAGTGGGGAATACCCCTAAGCTCGGCCATGTAGTGTTCGGCCACATATAGTGATCGGCCACCCCACCAAAACGCGTCACAGTCTTTGAAGTCGTGATATTTTCAGCTACAACGTCTCTAATTGCCACTCATTACACATAGACTGAAGCGTGAGAGCTGCTGCTGTCTCTGCTGCTTTTTGAGCTTCTTGTTCAACTGAACGTGATGCCTGCTCAGTCTGTAATGCCGCCGCTCGCTCAAGCGCAGCCTTGATAGCTTCAACGTTACTGAAGCGCTCATTTAGGTTAGGTTGAACACGATTCCTTGAGCGGGTAATCTTAGTACTATCTAGTTGATATTTGAGTCGTTGGTTTTCAGCTTGGAGCTCAGCTGCTCGAGTATTTGCCTTCGCTATAGCCTTGCCTGCCTTGCCAAGCACTGCCCGAGTGCTCCGTGAGAGAGATTCTGACTTTAGAAGCTGCCGGTGAGCCCTATATAGAGCCTGTGCGCTCTGAGGCGTGCTGAGGATCGAATTTGAGAGCTCTGAGTCCTGCGTATCACGTGGTGGTGGTGCTGGACGGCCGGATACCTGGGATGAGAGTAAGACGAGGTCTGGGTTATATGGGCAGAGCCCTGAGGCTCTCCACCCAGCTCGGATTACTCGCTCAGTTAAGCCTTTCTCTCTTGCCCTGTTGTAGGATACCACAAAGCGCTCTTTCTTGATAGGTGCTGCGTCATCAAGGGCAGAGAGAGCCCGGATCTCAGATCGATACTTCGTCTTGACGACAGAGAAAGGAGCAAGATCCAGAGGCTGAAGCACGTGTGAGGCGTGAGGGGGAAGGTAGAGAGGCCATATCTTGTTCTCCCGGCAGGTCCACATGAAGTCGATAGGGATATGAGAGCCGTGGCCGTCCAGAACAAGGAGTCTCCAAGTGCCTTGGCGTGGAGTTGTATTTGGTATAAATATACGCTGTAACCACTCCAATCCAATCAGATTTGACGTCCATCCATTGTCTGACGTTGTATATAGCCAATCGGGTACTCCTTGTGCTGGGAACCACGTGGTTTGGAGGTGCTTGCCCTTAAAGATGACGAGGCATTGAAGCTTAACGCCTGTAGCGGATATCGTCTCAACTATTGATACCCACTCACGATCCTCTGGGGATTTGATATAAGCCTTCTTCTTTGATGAGCTAGCGACGACTCTGGTGTTTGTACATACCCCGAGGGCGACCCCAGTCTCATCCATATTCCATATATCCTCATACTGTTTACCCAGCTCGATTCTGGTACACTCAAATAGCTCAAGAAAGGCACGAACAGTCTCATAGTGAGCTGCTGTAGTCCTCGCCGTCTCAATCGTCCGCCCGACGATAGAGGCGACCTGTGGATTGCGAGCAATAAAATGGGGTACCCACAGTTGACCGAGCGGAGCGTGGTCCCCATTCATCTGAAGTATTCGGGAGGCCATCTCTCGCACGCGCGGATGGGACGGGGGCTGAGCACGTGAGTCCTCTTCAAGAATCTACTCTACTAAGAAGCGCTCTTGCTCCGGAGTCAATCGCTGCTGTTGGTGATGTGCTATCGCGTTTGGTTGGCGACCTTTGAGGCGCTCCTGGAGCGATGATCTAGGGACTCCGTACGCCTTGGCAGCCTTCCGTTGACTTGTAAAAACACCAGAATTAAGATCACGGATAGCTGATTGTATAGCAGCTTCACGGGCGTCCATTTTGAGCAGGTTGTGTTGAAAATATCACGACTTCAAAGACTGTGACGCGTTTTGGTGGGTGGCCGATCACTATATGTGGCCGAACACTATATGGCCGAGCTTATTGCTAACACCTGCCTGGACCTTCTCTATACGCCTATCTACCTTAACCTGAGCCTCAGCGTCCCTTTGGGCAATTATTTCCTCTGCCTCTGCCTGTGATAGGTTACCACCCTTCTGAATCCGCTTCTTCTTTCGCTTCTTACGCTCAGAAGCAGCGTTGTTGGCTGCTTGAAGCTTGATTACTTCACTAGCTAAAAGCACCTGTGAATGTGCTAGTATTACAGCTCCTTTCTGCAACTGTTGCACCATCTCAAGTACTGATTCTTGTGATGAGCTCCGGTGGTCTCTTATCCTCTTTTCAACCAACGTTGATTGAGCCAAAATCTCAGCAGCGTTGCTTGGTGTTTTAGGCTGCCAGAGGGTTGACCCAGGTAAAGGTGGTGTTGGCGTACGAGGCTTCACATCGAGCTTTGATAGCACTGCTTCTGGGTTATGTGGGACTAACCCAGCTGTCTTAAATCCAGCTTTAATGTTGTTAGATGAAAAGGCATCCTTATGAACCTCCTCATACGCAGCCAAGAACGCCTTCTTGTCGATATGGTTGATGTGGCTGTTTGCCAAGACATTGATTTCCTTCTTGTACGCACGCTTCAAGGCGGCAAAGCAACCCACGTCAAGCGGCTGGAGGATATGGGAGGTATGAGCAGGCATACAGAGAGTAATGATCTTGCTTTCCTCACAAAGGTCTTGAAACTGGAGCGATTGGTGGCTCTCGTGGCCATCGATAATAAGCAGTCGGTAACCACCCACTGTACGGGCTGTTGTATGCTGGATAAAGTGCTTCAACCAGGCAAATCCAATCTCGTTTGTAGTCCAGCCATTATCGCTGACAGCTATTCTCCACTCCTTGTCTTTTTGGTGATACCAGGCTTGGTTGTGGTGCTTTGCTTTGAAGATGAAAAAGGGTGGGATACCCCACCCCATGGCGTTGATTGCAGCAATCAACGTTACCCACTCACGATCACCAGGTTGGACTCCAAGTGGCTTAACACGTCTCTCAGACGCAGTTACCACCTTGACCGACCCCCCAACACCCATTTGGAAGCCTGTCTCATCAAAGTTGTAGGTATCTTCATCCAGGATCCCATACTTGGCTTTGACGTTGCGTACAAGGTCAAACCAGGGACTAATAATAGCCAGATCGCTGCACAGGACCCTCTGGTGATCCCAAAGTCTGGTTACCTGAGACTTGACATCAGGTCTCCGGTTAACAAGACGGTATACCCAGTTGACCCCAACCTCACTACCATCACGTACGGCTAGGAGTTGATTGGCCATACTGCGTACGTGGGTGAACGTAGGGGCAAACCCTCGCGCGTCAAGCTTCCTTATGTATTGTATAATCGTCTCCTCTTCGTGCTTTGAAAGCTTTGATCGGTTGGGCTGGATATCGCGTCGTAAAGTTTGACCAGCACGTCGGTTGGAGAGCGTGCTTCGAGGAACGTTGTACGTGGCTGCAGCGCGGCGCTGACTCATTGACGCGTCGGATTTCATTACTTGGATAGCAAGGATGACTCTATCTTCACGGGGAAGTAATTCAAGATTAGGTTGTTGAGACATCACGATATAATGTAGGTAGTAGGTTGAGTTTTGGTGGGGTGGCCAACTCGATGGTGTGGCCAACTCGATGGTGGATTACGTTAACGTGGTTCACCAGCGAGCGGGCCACCCCACCGAGTGGGCCAGCAAACCCCACCAAAGCGCCTTCGCGACAACAACACGTAATGTCGCAACAACGCAAAGCTCCCAGAACCTATACTGAAGCTGATATACAGCTTGCTATCTCTGATATCCAATCAAACCAGTTCCAAAGTGAAAGACGCGCTGCAGCTATCTACAACGTCCCTCGAACAACTGTGCAACACCGACGCGACGGGAAACGCTATCGACGCGATTGCGAGCCGAATTCAAAGCGCCTTACAAAGCTAGAAGAGGAGGTGATTATACAGCGGATACTTGACGAGAGTCTACGTGGCGTACCGCCCTCGAAGCTACACGTACGAGCTATGGCTGATAGACTGCTGCGAGAGCGTGGCGGGAAGCCTACAGGCAAGAACTGGGTTGATAGGTTTATCGCGCGTACACCTGAGCTGCGCACGCCATGGAGTCGTCCGTACCATCGCCAGCGAGCTGCCTGCGAAGACCCAGCGGTTATCCGGCCCTGGTTCAGCCTGGTTCAATCGATGAAGGCGAAGTATGGTATCGTAGATGAGGACACCTGGAACTTTGATGAGTCTGGCTTCATGATGGGCAAGATATCCTCTCAGCTTGTTGTTACAGGCTCAGAGAAACCTGGGAAACAGAAGAAACTACAGCCTGGCGATCGCGAGTGGGTTACCCTGGTCCAAGGCGTCGCTGCGACGGGGCGCATTATCCCACCCTTCCTCATCTTTGCAGGCAAGGTCCTTATCTCCTCCTGGTTCACTGGTCTACCTCGCAACTGGGTTGTTGTTCATTAGATGAGCAGGTCAAGCAGCTAAGTAAAGGCGCTCAGCAGATAGCTTATAATATGGTGTTGGTGCAGGAGGAAATAGGCCGCCTTCGAGACGCTGTTGATACGCTTACAAAGCGCAAAACCCGTAAAAGGCGGTATATACGCGCAGAGGAGACTCTTACAGTTGGTGAGGTATCTGACCTGATTGCTGAAAAGGAGGGTGGTAGTCGTGAGGAGGGCGAGACGCCTGCGAAGAGGGTGCGCGCAGAGAGACGCTGCGGCCGTTGCAGCGAGGTTGGGCATAACTCCCGCACCTGCAAGGTAGAAATAGAGGACGTAGATGATAGCGACGCTTCTGAATAATATTACGCTATTATGTACAGTACAGTAATTTGTTGTGGTGTTGCGCTACGTCGCTGCGTAGGCGCTTTGGTGTGGTTTGCTGGCCCACTCGGTGGGGTGGCCCGCTCGCTGGTGAACCACGTTAAAGATCTTTATTAATAACAAAAGCACCCAAATTCTAGCAAAGAATCTAGAATACTATTAGAAGGCAAAATATATTAAAATTAAGTACTATATAACTAACGTAAAGCACCACCGAGCCGGACACACCACCGAGCCGGACACTTTTCCTTGGCATTGCAAATATCTTGTACAAGCAAGTATGCAACCACAACGTACGGCTTTTTTAAACCAGCAAGAAGGCAGAATTGTTCTTGCGCTTCAGGCGTATACCTTAGGACAATTCAAGAGCGTATGGAGCGCTGCTGCTGCCTTTAAGGTACCTTTCCAGAGGCTCTCTGATCGGCTGAACAAAATCACATTTCGACGCGAAACACCACCCAACGGCCGAAAGCTTTCTGCGATAGAAGAGCAAACGATCGTACAATACATCCTCGACCTTGATTCGCGTGGATTTGTCCCCCGGCTGTGTGAGGTGGCAGATATTGCAGATAAACTGTTGGCTATTCGTGGTTGGTTGGTTGGTATTCGATTTTCGTCCATAGGATGGGGATTAAGTCCACCATCACCGCCTCCCGAAGGGCATATAGGACGTGCTAAGCTATGGAATTACAGTGCTGCTACACTACCTTAGAAAGCATTTCTTGCCTGCGCGGGTATTGCTACCATTTTAGAACTACAGCTCCCTGTCCAGTTAGGGAGACTGAGCAGTTTGTGTACATTAGGGTGGATCCCTCGTGTGTGTTCAGAGGCAGGTAGGTGCCAGAAGAGTGGGAGAGAGGGAGAGGGAGAGTAAGAGGGGGAGTAGGGAAAGAGCGGGGCTGTTTTGCTGCTGTCGCAGCACAGGGTGAGCTACCGGAGGCAGACCTTGGTGTAGTACTGTGTGAGTTGGGAGAAGGCTTCAAAAGCCTCTGGATCCCCAATCAGCGCGGCAGTATACGCTAGGCCATCGCTCCGGCTGGACGGTGGTATAGGTGGTCGAAGTGGCCATCGGCCAAAGGCCCCTAGAGTCTTACGGCAGAGCGCAAGGTGCTCTGGCGTCTTGTCGCGCCCGCATGAGCAGGTGAGTATTGCGTCGTTGTGACTGAACTTTCGGTGGTACCACGCGAAGTCGCCGTGCATAGATCGGATCGAGAGCAGTCTAGCCAGGGTGGCTCTTGGTAGGTCCAACTCAGGTAGTCTGCTGCGTAGTGAGTAGCCCAACTCCCACCTTTTGTACCAGGTAGAGAGGCTTTCTTTCTTCTTAGACCACCAGGTCTGCTGTGCGGCGTGCAGTGCTTTGCGAGCGATGGATTTGATGCCTGCTAGTGTGGGAATAGCAGCCTTTCCAGTAGGGAGTGATGGGTAGTGGGCTTCTAGGTCTGCTAGCCTATCTGCTGCTTCGTTTCCTTCAATGCCTAGGTGCCCAGGGGCCCATTTGATAGAGACATCGTGGGTCTCCATGGCGCTGTGACACTCCAAGAAGGCCCATTGAGAGGTAGGGGAGGCGCTGCCCTTTAGGCACCATATCACTGAGGTGCTGTCTATGCACAGCCAGATTCGGCGAGTGTTGAGAGCTGGTTGTCTTATGATGTGCTGGAGGCCCCTCCATGCCCCTACTGCTTCCGCGTCGAAGACGTGTGAGGTAGGGTGAAGTGACCCGCGTCCAGTGTGAAGTTGTTTTCCGTCTTGATACACTGCAAAGCCATAAGTAACCTGCTTTCCTCCTTCCTTTGTGTACTGTTCAGAGCCATCTGAGAAGATAGTAACGTCTAAAGGTGGGAGCTGAGCCCACCATTCTTTAAAAGTCTTCGCTGCAGTCTTTTTGTCTATGCCCATTGTTGGGTCTGTTTGGCAGCCAGGCGAGTAGTGGGGGGCTGTCAGTAGTGTCCTAGGTATCTCAGGCAGAAGAGATCCTAGATACTGGACTTTGGTCCGCATTGGTTGCAGCTTTCCAGCTGACCTGCCTATGCTCATCCTAATGGCTACCATGCGGCTAGCGAGTGGGTGTTCTTCATCTACAGTGCGTAAATGTGTTGCGAAACGGAGTTTGGCTTCTTCTAAAGCAGTGGCAGCTGAGGGAAGTCCGCCGTCTCGGAAGAGAGTAGCAGTAGGGGTTGTTCGCCACACTGGGAGGATGCCTTTTGCTGCTATAGCCAGTGTTTTGTCCATGACAGCTATGTGCCACCCAACGTAGGTGCTGACTTCGGCTGGTCTGCCAGGTCTGAGTGAGCGTGGAGGTTTAGTGCGGCCTCTGTACCAGCATTCGGCCCCATACAGAAGGGACGGGTATACGCAGGCAATGGTGGCCTTACGGAGGGAGCTGGCTGGTGGTCCGTACGCCGTGTTTGCTAGGCTGCGGATGTGATAGGCTACCTTGGCCGCTCTTGCGTTGTGTGTGGCTACGTGCCGCTTAAAGGTAAGCTTGCGGTCGAACCAGATCCCTAGCCATCGGAGGGCTGGCTGGGTTCTTGACCCACTTGGTAAGATTGGGTTGATTGTAAGCTACTCGTCTACTACACAGGGCGGCGCGTAGCTGCTCTTTTGTCGAGTGAGGTGGATCATTTCTTGTTTTTCCGGGGCAAAGGTGACCTTGTTAGCTGTTCCCCATGCTCTGATCTGCCTTAGATCTGATGCTAGGAGCTGGACGTTCTCATCTAGGGGGTGTGAGGCCCGGTATAGGCATATGTCGTCTGCGTATCCGAACCTCCGTTGCGTGTCTATAGATAGTAGCTCGGCCAGATACAGTGTGTACAGGACTGGGGAGAGTGGTGAGCCCTGCGGAGTGCCACAGGCGACTGGGTAACTAGGGGTAGTGACTTGGCCTAGGCGGACTTGCACCCTTCGATCAGTGAGGAAAGAGTTGACAAAGAGGATGGTCCTTTGTGGCCATCCCTGTTGGGCCATCCGGTGCAGCAGGCGGTTCTTGAGGAGAGCGTCAAAGGCGCCTTGCACATCTAAGGTGACCATGGTAACGTGCTGGCCTTTTGCCCAAGCAGCCTCTGTATCGTGAGTGAACGCTGCGGTAAGATCTACGGCAGAGCGCTTTGGGAGGGCGCCTCCATGTTGGGGGCTTAGGATTTTGTAGGTCATAGCAGTCCACGCGATTCTCCTGGCCACTGTTCGTTCGAGCCCCTTTCCAATGCAGGAGAGGAGTGCTATGGGCCTCCAAGATCGGGCCGAAGTCCGGTCTTTCTTTCCTACCTTAGGTATCATGGCTACCTCTGCCAGCTTCCATTGTGCAGGAAAGTGGTTGAGTTCAAGGCACCGCTGGAAGATCCGTCGTATGAGTTCTCCAACCTGGGCCCAGCAGGCGCGGAGCAGTCGCACTGTAGAGCGGTCCGTGCCTGGGGAGGTGCTGGTGACCCCTATTGTGTTTCGCTCAGACTCCTCTAGTGAGATATGTGTGCGCCACGGCAGAGGAGCCGCAGTCTCCTGATCTGGGTGGTGGCTGAGATCGTCATCCGCTGTGTACCGATTGAGGACTTCCTGTCTAAGTGCCTCAGCCTTCTCTAGGGGGTCAGATATTGTCCTGTTGTCTATGATGAGAGGGGTGTCCTGGTTCTCTGGTGTGAGCTTATGCCAGGCAATGACCTTGAACAGGTCCTTGTCGTCCTTGGCGTTATCAATGACATGCCTCCAGTAGTGTCTTTTAGCCTGCCTGACTGTAGTCTTGAGGGCTCGTGTTTCTTCTAGCGGAGGTCTGCCTGAGCAGAGCTGTCGAGCGCGTTTGTGGGCTTGGTAGGCAGTCTTGCACTCCTTGGTCCACCAAGGCGCAGCGCGTCCTTCCTTGCGATCGAGCTTGCCTGCTGTTTGTATAGAGTGCTGCACGGTCTCTGTCAGCAGCGCAACACAGTTGTCTAGTTGTGTCGCATCCTGTGCCGTACGCGGATCTGGGATGCTCTGGACGCCTATTTCCACTAGCCCAGTGAACTTTGGTAGGCTTGCCTCTGGGACTCTATAGTGATACTGGCCTAGGTGCGGAGGACTGAGTGTGGAAGTGGAGACAGAGGTTACTATCGTCTCGTGGTCTGACCCGCTGTGCATGCTAGCATCTACAGCAGACTGAGCGAACGGGACATTAGAGAAGGTGAGGTCAATAACATGTCCAGCACAGTGTGTTGGCTGTCCTGGCACGCCAATATAGTCCATAGAGGCGGCGGCGGCCCACCTGGCGAGCTCTATGCCACCGCTGGCTGCAGAAACAGTAGGTTCGAAGGATTCGTGTCTGACGTTGAAGTCCCCTCCTATGACGCAGTGTCGAGGAGGTGTAAGGTGCGTAACGTATTGGAGTACGTCTGGGGTAAGTGGCTGTCTGTAGCAGTTCAGTATTGAGACTCCGTTCACAACAGTCCACAGCAGGTCCGGATGATTAAGGCTTTCTCTGGCCTGCAGTTTGAGGTGGGATCTGGCCGATGGATGCCAACGTTATCCTTCGTAGATTTGCCAGCACGCCAGAAGCTGAGAGAAGCTGAGAGAAGCTCATCATCAGGGCTCTCTGACAATGATTGGAGAAAGATGGATCGATTAGTTCGAGCTGTTGTAAAGGATACCGAACAGACTGAGTCAAAAAAGCTGCGTTCAAGCGTTCACCATCTCTCTGTGCAGAATGAGCTTTTAAAGCATGAAAATGAGGGCTTAAAGGAGGCTCTTCAACACAAAAAGAAGCACAAGAAGAAGGGCAAAGCTCTTGACCTTCAACAGCGCCAGGAGTATCACGGTAGTGCCGTCCACTGGTCTCCTCGCAAGCTGCGTGAAGCTCGAGCTAGAGAAGTAGTACGGGAGCGAGATGAGATGGAGGAGAAACTCCAAAAAGCACGGGCCAAAAAGCAGCGCGAGGAGGCTCAACTGCAGCGTCAAGTTGAGCTCGAGGAGAAGCGTGTGGAAAGGCAGAGGCTCAAGGACGTCAGGGAGCAGGAAAGAGCTGAGAAAGCAGCTGAACGCGCGCGCAAAGTTGAAGCTAAACACCAAAAAAAATCTATCCAATAAGCTCAACAACGCAAGCGTAAAGCCTCACGAGTAGTCTCACCAAGTAACAAGCGTCAAAAACACGCTGGCGCTGCTCACGCTGGTGTTCAAGCTGGAGATGAGCTATCTGCTACTCCAGCCAAAGTCACATCACGTGGCCGCAACGTCAATCTCCCACAAAAATATAGATAGTACAAGTTGATCGCAAGCATCTAATTACTACAAAACTATATTTCTATCAATATTAAGCTATTGCGTGGCGCTGTACAGCCTCATTTTGAGATTGGGCATGTGGTGTTCTGCGGGGCACACTGTGAATCCGGGCACACTGCGCACGGGCACGTTACCGAGACCACCGGGTCAATGCACGCGTCGGGTCAATGCACGATTTCCCCACTTTCTCAACACCACAAAATGAAGCTGTACAGCCACGTACAAAAGCGATCATCGCGAGAAAAGTTCGTGGGGTAATGTATTGATGTATGCAAAAGTCCTCTGTGAAGGGTTAATAATTGCGAGTTGCGGTGCGGCCGCTGCGGGTGGTGACTGTGCGGGAGGGTGGAGGAGGCTCCTCCACAACAACACCACGCCGCGCACGCGCAGAACGGCTCTTTTTTGTACAGACTTTTGCAGGTGCTTTCTGTGATGCCTTGCGCTTGCCCGATTGGGATAATTGTATAGATTTAGCAGCGTCGCGCTCTTGCTTTTTGCGCTCGCGATCGGCAGCTTCTTCTGCTCTCCTCTGCCTCGAGGCCTCAAGGCGCGCAGCGTACGCAGCAGAGCGTCTCTCTCTCTAAGTTGTTGCGTAGCCTTGCAGCAGCTCGCTCCTCGCGTCGATGGTGTTTTGCCACTTCCTCTTCGAGTCTCTTCGCCTCATTGAGCCTGTTGCGATGACGTGCGTCGCGTACTTTGCTGGGGGAGTAGAGGAGGGCTTCGCTGCGTCCCTTCTTCCGTTGGCGTAAGTCAAGAGTCTCCCGCTTCTTTTTTAAGGGGTTTTGTGCGGCAACTGCTTCAGAGAGTCCTTTGTTTTCAGCTGTAAGTATCCCACAAGAAGCAGAGAGGTGGTGGATAGTACGGCGGAGCTGCCTTGCGTCATCTAAGGTGTTTTCACCCACAACAGCTTTGTATAATCGATCAATTGAGCGCCAATCGTGGGCCTTAATGGGCGGAGGGGTCTCATACTCACTGTCGCTAACATCGTCCCATCGGCTGAGTACTACGTTAGGGTTGAGCGGCCATATACCCGTGTTCTCGAAGGCGCTGAGTATGAGCTCTTTGGTGAATGTTTGCTGCCAGGATTGCTAGAAGAGCATAAAGAAGTCGCTCTTAGGCACGTCTGAGATGCCTTGGCTATCGTGAAGGTGCTGGGTGACGGCACCGCTGTAGTTTTGAGCCAACGGAGCGAAGCACACAACGTCGAGCGGCTGCAGCGACTGAGTACTGTGTGGAGGGAAGATCGCTAGCAGAATCTTGTGCCGATTGCAGAAATCGATAAAGGCCATCGTTATATGAGAGCCGTGGCCATCGACGATAAGCAATCGCCAGCTTCTGCGCGCTTTCTTCTTGGTGTAGCGGTTGAACAACTGCTCCAGCCAGGCAAGCCCCACCTCGTCATTCGTCCAACCTGAAGGCGTTGCAGTAACAAATACTGAATGTTTTCCTGGCTCAATATCCTCCACCCAGGAGCTTTGTATGGTGTTGTCCTTGCCTGTGAAAATGAGACCCGGAGGCAGAGCGCTGCCATCGGCGCAGACGCTCGCCAACAGCGTCATCCACTCTCTGTTGCCGTCCTGTAGCGACTGCCTGTTCTTCTGCTTCTCGTACAAGCGCTTGCTGAAGATCCTCTTGCTCCTAGCGACAAGACCGATAGCGAAGCCTTTCTCATCCATGTTGTACGTGTCGGCCGCCCTGACGTTGTATTCTTTGATTTTGCTGTGCAGGAGGATAAAATAGGCCTTGTACTTGTCGCTATTATCGGCGGCGTGGCGTACTTTGTCCATTGCGGTGGTCCATTTGTAGAGGAGCGTCTCGGTGTGACGGTTGAGGAAGTCAGTAACCCAGGTCTCGCCAACGTGATCTTTGGCGATTTCCGCTGCGAAATTCTTGATCATCTGCCTTTTAGGTGGTAAGTGACGCTCAGTAAGCTCCTCTATGTAATCGCAGAGGTCACGCTCTTGTTGTGGTGACAGTTTGCGTCGTTGAAGGTCTGCCTCCGCACGCGGGACAGTAACACGTCGGTCATTGCGCGACAACGTCGACCTCGAGAACCCCGTCTGATCAGCAACTTCTTGGTAGCAAATTTGTCCGTCTAAGCTCACTGCACGTGCATTTTCAAGCGCATCAAAAACAGTTGACATTTCGTGGAGTTATGGTGTTGAGGAGAAAAGTGTGTTTTAGTGCTCGCGTGCATTGACCCGACGCGTGCATTGACCCGGTGGTCTCGGTATGCTAAGAGGGCTAGAGCGCCAAGTGCCAACCATATGCCGAGTTGCACGATGCAGCGCACGTTGCGTAATGACGAGACCAGATTCGGGGGTTGGTGATAACCGGTGACGAACCGATGCTGTACCTGCCGAGCTGAGCTTGATGCTCTCTGGGCAAGGCCTGCTGCACGTCACCGGGAATGCCTTTGCGAGCCGACATCTTATTGCCGCAGTGCGGTACTCAGTCCGTTCGCGATGTCGAAATCATCGGTGCCATTGATGCTCGTGTATTCGCGCCGACGACGGTAAGGTAGGCTAATGACAGGCCTGTGCCCTGTTGAGGCTATATCGGCGAAACAGAATCCATCAAATTACGGTCGCTTGGACCGGTTACTCGGGGATCTGTAGGATGCACTTGGAATCCCCCACATCAACAGTTGTCGAACATCTCCGATCTGGCAAGACAACAACGAAGTCGGTCGGCGCCGTGATAGACTTGACAGGGTGCAGCAGCTCCACCTCATGTTGCTTCCAATATCCCTCATAGTAGTCGCGCACGTCGCGCCATCTGAAATACAGAATGATGCGAAGCTTTCGGAGACCGGTCAGAGCACACAGAGCGGCCCAGGACTTCTCCCATGCTTCGAATTTGGTTACGTGTGGGGTGAGTCCAAGCATAGCATCGTAGTAGAAGTTATCCACTTCCCAGTCTATACGAAGGTCTCGAATCTGGGTTAGTCGATGTGGTAGAAAATAGTAGGAAAGATAGTCCATGGTTGGGTAGTCGTCGTCCCAGGTAGAGAGGGAGAATGCATTGCTGGTGTGCAGGTACTCAATCGCCTCGGAATATCTGGTCTGAGGTCAGTCTTTGAAGGATGGTGTCTGAACATAAGCATGTCACTTACATTTGGCGGCAGGTTCTCAGCATAGCTAGTCCAAAGCCAAGCTCTGACTGGGTTTGGCGTGCGTTGTCTCCGCATTGGCAGCCATAGCAGCGGAAGCGGTGAGCAACAGGCTTGCCATCAGAAGTTTTGAGTTGGATAGTGACTCCCCCAAGCATCTCTACGTATATCATTCGTCGTATCTCAAGAGGGAGCTTGGTGATGAACGATGATTGCGACTGATCAAGAGTCTTCTGTTGGCCACCCAACTCAAGGTTTGATAGTGTAAGAGATCGCAAACGTGGAGGAGGGGCTATAGGCCTTGGAGGTTCCGTTCTAATTACACAGCCTACTCTTCTTCGTTTGATCGGAAAGATCGCACACAAAACACAAGGACCGCAGCATACCCAAAAGATACATTTGCAGGTCACTGACCCTACCTTTACGAGCGCCTTGCCTGCCCGTTTCCCGGCTCTTTTGTAATGAGGGGGTCTTGTCATTCTTGAGTACGCGATGTTGTTTGACAGATCAAGGAAGCTGTGACGTGAGGAGCTGTGGCGGAAGCTACTGCCTGAACTAAAGTTATCTGTCCACCCAATCAGGGCACAACCTGCCCCTCAGCAATCGTGATTTACAGCAATCTAGCCCAAATTTGCCTCGGCCCGACTTCGATCCTTATGATAAGATCCTGTTTAGTGCATCCGCCTGCACGACTGTCATGAGGAGACGATGAGATTTGAGATCTGGTCCTCTGCATCTTTTATGTGGTGGGCACTGCAGTTTTGTCAAGGACGTCCTGATCTATGTTCACAGCTTGTTAACTTGTCTTAAGCCCTTACCGCCTGCTTGTTGAACAGCCTGATCCAGATTATCGGAGCCTTGGTCGACTTCGTCGAAGACAGAGTGAGGATAACCCTCGATGAGATGGTCCTAGCCGCCAGGAGACCGCTAGAATCGAGGAACAGTCGTGCGTTACCACGGTCCACCTTGATCTCGAATCTCGTGTCGGTTGTTGACGCATATGGCTGGATCCCCTTCTGGGTTACCGCGAAAACCTGGACATTTGAAGTATGAGACATGTCTAGAGCCTGATATCAAAACGAGGTAGTATTTGATGTTGGACTAACAGCCTCAAAATTCCCTAATCGCGCCATTTTCACATTTTCACATATTCTGACACTCACCTGGCTTCCGCATACATGCATTAGGGCGGCTACCATGCGTTCGCGGCATTCCCATTGGCTGATGGCAGCATGTAGCTTACAGCCTGCGATATGCGCAAGGCTGAGGCTGAGCATCGCAACGTCAACCTACAAGAGGTCACATCTCAAGCAGTCCTTTGTTTGCTTCTGAAGTAAGCTCATTTGTTCAGAAGTACCTCCCCGGATCCCGTCATCGCGGCATACAGTGTACATATGATAGTCAGACCTCAAACTGGGTCGATCCTTAGACTCGAACGTTAACACCCTGAGTCACCCATCGGCTTACTGTGGACCTTAAAACAACACACATGTCACGTTCGTTGGCCCGGCCTATATCGCCTCCTGCAAAGCGACGCAAGGCCGTTCTGCTCGACTCGCACAGAGCAGATCTTGTCCGGGAGGATCAAGCTTCGGGGAACACGCAGGCAGCACCAAACCAGACACCGTGGAAGCGGACGCCTCTGAACCCTAAACTTTCTGAAATCCGAATTCTCAGGCTGTGTAGAGGCACAGGTAGTGCACCTATCAAGTGCGAGCTGCTTGTTGTCTCGTTGGATGATAATCCATACTACGAAGTGCTCTCGTATGTCTGGGGCGACCACAAGAACACCAGACGAATCCAAGTCGATGGAACCCGTTTCGACGCCACGGTCAATCTGTTCGACTTCTTACACAGTCTGCGATCGTCTTCGAGAGACAAGTACATATGGGCTGATGCAATTTGCATAAACCAAAGCAGCGAGGAAGAGAATCGTCATCAGATTGGGCTTATGACAAAAATATACCGCCAGGCGAAGGAAGCACACATATGGTTCGGACCCTTCGACGTCAATTCTTGGAGCGAGGAGTTCGCGAGCGATTCCCAGTACACATCATATTCGGAGATGACGGCAGAGAAATGGAAAATCTATCAATGCGAGGGTACCACGAGCTTGGAATACTTAGTCCGGGAGGAGGGGTTCAAGGCGCTGAGCGAAACGGAACTCAAAGCCTTCACAGACCGCTGCCTCAACGATATCTTCTTGCAGACTCTAGCAGTGCTTGATGACATGGCAAAAGACGACCACCTGTACACCTATCCTGTTGTCGTCCTTGATGACATGAAAAGCGCCGGCGCTCGACATAAATTAAACATGTCATGGCTCATGGTCATGGACTGCATACGATGGCTCCTCACACGCCGTTGGTGGACTCGAGTGTGGACATTACAAGAGGCCTCGCTGCCCCGCGTAGACCCAACAGTGCAAGCTCCGCCATACTCATTCAAATTGTCCCGGCTGCTGAATGGAGTTGAGGCTATGTGGAACCATAACAACTCCATCTGCTGCAAATGGTTCGGACAGCCCATCACCACCTCGAACCGAGACGACCACGAGTTCGGGGAGTCATATACCCAGTGTCGTGCGTGCACCAACAACGAGCGGTGCTTGCAGACGCTGATCAAGAAGGAGGTGGGGTGCCTGTGGAACATGTCATCAGCGCTACTCAAGGCCGCGAGGCAACCGAGATCCGCGATCACTGGTTTGGCATCTTCGGATTCTTGCCTGAGAAAACCCAAGAGCAGTCGAAGCTATTCCCGACGCCCTCCACTGTCGCGGGGCTCTTCTCCCAGTACTCAAACACACTCTATTTAGAGAGCGAAGACTTGAATCAGCTAGACCTAGCTCGACGGTGCAAGAGCAGTCTCGTCGACGGTCTTCCGTCGTGGGCAATCGACCTGTCGAATCCGCGAACAGGCACCGAGGAAAACTGCCATCGCTGGACGCTCTACAATGCGTGCGGCAAGACAAAATACGACCGCGCCACGCAATGGCTGGAGCTGGAGCGCCCTGATTTGAACGTCAAAGCAATACATATAAGCAGCGTACAGGTATGCGCAGAGCACGCACTCCCCGTTTCCAACACACCCAAAGACGCGCGCAAACTCGTCAATGAGTGGCTTGCCTTGTATCGAAACACGGTCTGTCCCTTCGACGGCGACGCGTTTTGGCGAGCTACCTTCATGGACAGGAACGTACAGCGGCACTGGCTACAACGAAGAAAAGGCCCTCTTTCTACCGCTCGACTCAAGGAGTGGTGGGCAGCGTGGAATTCGACACGTGACCACCGCGATCTCTCTGTCGACCGAAAAGCGGGCGGGACTGTTCGAGGCCGATTCCACTACAAGGAGCTGCGGATGAACGCTGAGAAGTTGAAGTTCTTCGTCACGTCGCAAGGATTGCCGGGGATAGGGCCGCACGATGTTCAGGCTAGTGATAATATATACGCGATTGCAGGGTGTCAAGCACTTGTTGTGTTGCGACCGTCGTCAAGAGAGGAAATTGAAAGGCCGACGACAGTGGTGGGACTTTGTTTTGTCAATAGATGGATGTATGGCAGGGCTACACAAGGTGGGGCGGTGTGGAAGCCAATGCAGGTATACTGAGTCGGTTGGACAATGCTGTGGTGCTTGTTGCATGCTAGGGGCCAACGCGAATGAGTAGTTCTACGGCAACTCTACGGGGCTGTGCTTTCTTCCGTTCCTAATCAAATTCCATGTAGTGTTGTTACCGGTCGTTATTTACTGATCCAATCTATTGCGTTGTTAGTTGTCAACAGGATCCAATCCAAGGTCCCCCTTACAGCTTCAGAAGTCTCAGACCACGTCCATAGGATTATCACCTAGATGAGGACCCTCAAATACCCCTTCCCATCTGGTCCAGCGTCCCTAAGCACAACGGTGCCATGACCAACGACCTTCTCCAGTCTCTTTCCCGGCCCACCGAACCTCTCAAGCCACATCTCCTTCTCCGCTGGCTCCCATGCACGTGCGACGTTCCCCTGCCGCTCACGCAGAACAAAAGTCTTGCACAACTTGTCGAGCTTCTTATCCTCCTCGAGCGCTGTGGCGAAGATGTCCACAGGGTACGGCAAGCTGGAGGAAGGTGGTTTTGACGCGATGATCTGGTGGCTGAGTAATTTGGCAAGCGTGGTGGTTGGCGAAGAAAGTATCTTTTCGGGTGACTCCATTATGCCAGCACCCGGAGTTGCGAAGCTCGTCGTGTTGTAGTTGATATGCTCGAACCTCGAGCTCTTCAAGCAACGTAATGAGACGCTTCCTGCGATTCGCGTAACGATGCGCATTGGCAACGTGGTCGAAATAAACCGAGAAGACATGGTCTCTGATGTAAAGCAGGTTTGGAGGTATTGGTATGCTGTTCTTCGTATGATAGTGGCTGCGGCGATACTGTGCAGTCTTCCGAGTGTAACGTTGGGGAGCCGAGCGGACGGGGATTACGCTTTGATTGTGAGGATATAGCGAAACTCGCAAAATTCCGTGCTTTCTACTTGTCGTCCCACGGTACCGAAAATGTATTCACTACCGGTTTAGTCGCGTCAGGGTGTGCTTGCGTAGCATGGTTCGTCTGTTATTGGTCAAACTTTCTGGCACAGCAAGTCATCATTTCCACAACTCATCCATTGCGAGCAACAGCCAGCGCCATAGAATGAACAGCCAAGGAGGAGTCTTAGAATGATGCTGAGATTGCGAGAAAGTAGTGGTATCTTTGAAGCATCGCTCTGCGACACAAGCGGTCGTCTTTGCCAGCCCGAACGCCCTTTTTCGGCCTCAGGGGCTTATCCAGAGAACTCCAGTAAATTCAAGTGTAGAACAACGCCATCCATGCTATGCCTAAAAGTGATTCAACCCACTCTCTTGTCGCCGTCCTCGTCGAGGGGCGGCGTTTCCTTGCTCAGATAGTCGGCGTTCTCTGCATCTTCATACTCCTCGATCAGACCTTGAACGACTTCCTTAGCTTCGTCAAACTCGCCGAGGCCATCCTTAAAGGGTATTTCGCGCTTATAACTTTCAAGGAAAGCATTGCGCTTCCTGAGTGTGGAGTACTGCGCTACAATGCGCTTGAAAAGTGTTGCGATGCCGGTATGGTTTGCCAGCATGAGACCGGAAACTCGGTGAGAAGATTGCACGTAGGGCGACTTCTTTGTAAGAGCGACCTGAATCGAGGCAGGTCCCCAAGGAATAAAGGTAGCAAGTCGCCGTTCACGGATACGCATGAGCGATTTGTGAACCTGATAGTGTTAGCAGATGATTCTGTTGCAGGAGGGGGCCAACCTACGTCTGAAGGGTCCGCTTCTCCCTGAATGATGTTGAGAATAGACATGTAGCAGCTCTTCTTGGTGGGGTTTGTCGAGACCATGCGATTCTTGGGCTGCAGCAATCGCCTCATTACATCGAGCACTGTCGTCTTACGGACTGTCTTTGCCTGTTCTACATTTTCGCCGGAGAAAGGTGTGTACGAAGTCATGAGGAAGTGGCAGCGTGGAGTAGGGATGAGCGAGGCAACGATGCCGACCAGGTCGTTGTGCATGTAGCCTGGATAGCGCAGCGTGGTGGTGCTGGCAGACATGACGGTCGAGACCAGCTGGTTGGTCTGCTCAAAGGAGGGATTCAGCACGTGTAACCTGTCTGCAGCAATCTTGGACAGAGCGCCGTTGTCCAGGACCACGACCGAGTCTGCGTTCTGCGTCAGTCGGCGCATGCTGAGCAGGCTGTTGTATGGCTGGACGACAATGTCACCGTCCTGGGTGTTGGGAAAGACACTGTAGGTCTGAATGAGCTTCTTGGGGAAGCGGTCGTTCAGACGCTCGAGCATATAAGATCCCAGACCAGAACCAGTACCACCTGCAATCGAGTGCAGCATCATGAAGCCCTCCAGCGAGTCTGAGCCGTCTGCTTCGCGGTCGATCATGTCGAGAATCTCCTCGTGGACCTGCTCGCCCATGCTGTATCCCATACCCCAGTTGTTGCCTGCACCGGTGCCAGACTTGTGTATGTAGAAGTTCTCTGGGTTGTAGATGTTCTTGTAGGCACTCGACTGGATCGAGTTGAGCACTCTAGGCTCGAGATCGAGAAGAATGGCGCGAGGAATGTAGCGAGTATCGTCGGACTGGTAGAAGAAGACATCCTTGCGGTCGCCGCCTTCTGTCGCAAAGTCTTCGAGGTTGCCGTCCTGGTTGATGCCGTGCTCTTGACACAGCTGCTGCCAGAACTGCTGGCCGACGCTGTTGCCGCATTGGCCAGCCTGCAGCGTTATTATTTCCCTGGGACATGTTAGTAAGCTCCACTGCGCGTCATCGCGGTATACGGCTTGCCGTACCTGGGCATGGTGGTGTGTTGTGGGTGAGCGTGGGGTTGGGCGTTGACGCGTGCGCGGGGATCTCTTTGGCGCGTCGTCGCCTAAAACTCCCACGGGCAGCAGCTCTCCAGGGTGCAGCTGCCTCTCACTCGGACGCCAACGTCACTGCGACACAGCACAAACAAACGATTGCGACTCCAATATCATGACGTTGTATTCGTCTACAGCTGCAGCACTTGCGTTGCTGTGTCTTCCTACTATGCAGCCTGCTTCACCTTCACCAGCCGCTTGTCCAGCCCAAAGCCAAACATGAGCTGGAACAAGATGGAGTATATGAGAGCAAACACGTTCACCCTGATCATGTCCAACCAGTCTCGAAGCCGGAGCCCATGCTTCGTCCCTTCATGCCACCCCCGCCGCACTTCCAAGAACAGTTCTGGGTCATCGGTAACGACACCGTCAAGACCTTGCTGGATGCCCCAGCGCATGCGCCGCTCGTCGTTCACTGTCCACGCATACACAGGTCGCCCGTCTTCGTGTGCCTTGCAAATGAACGTCTTTCCCCACGGTGGCATCAAAACCGCCTGATTCATGTTGAATGACACGTTGGGAACCGTGAAGAAGTGCGATGCAACGAGCACCGAGAAGCCAATATGTGACACTGGGAAACCGGGCAGGTAGTGGGAGCACAATGGCAGGTACTTCGCCGCCCAGCAGCCCAGCACAATGCGGCTCTGCCACGGTCTCGATGGCGAAGGACGCACACTTCGAATCGTCTCACCGATCAAGCGCATCACATCGTCGGCGTTGTTGTCGAGCTACCAAAATGTCAACGCACTGTCCCACATACACCACCGTCGAAGCTTACCTTAATGTCAAGCATCACCCAGATTTCTTCCAACCCAGGTTGCGCCAGATACTCGAGCAGATCAGCAAGCCGAGGCATCGACTCATGCGGCTCCTTCAGTGTCTTGAGCTTGCTCACGAACTCGTAGTCGCAATGGATCAGCTTCTCTTTCCGCCCGAAGCAACGCTTCAAGTCTTTGTCGTGTGACAGGACGACAACACCGTCTCTGGTCAGGTGAATGTCCGTCTCAACAGCATCGGCGCCAACTTCTACGGCTCCTCTGAATGCTCCCATCGTGTTCTCCGGAAATTTGGCCTTGAAGCCTCGATGCGCAATCGCCTGCGGTAAACGTCTTCCAGACTCGTGCTTGCGCGCATATGCAAAGCTCGCTGTTCCTCGTCAGCTTTTGTCCCTTCCTGTCTTCCAAATGCGAGTTGCAAGTACCTGCGGGGAACGCTGCTCTGGGTCCAAGCAACGGCTGCTCAACGATCTTGTCGAGCTGCTTCGTCAGGCCCTCAAACACAGGTGGCACTCCAATAACCATGTTTTCGAGTATCGGTGTTTGTGCCTCGTGCACCTCGCGCACGTCGTCGACTTCCATGTCAACCATGACTATGACGACAGTCTGCGAATCGTATCGATGTGGTAAGGCGCGCCGGAGATAGCGGAGGGCGGAGGTAGTCTCACCACGAATGGACAGAAAGCAACGCGGGCGTGTAGTTGAAAAGGCGACGCAGCGGAAGTATGTCGCAGAGGATACAAGCGCAAGATGACTTCACGAGAACGGAAATTGCTCAAGTCACAATCCCATCGCAGCGTGGAACAAGTCGGGCTCTAGCAGACAGATCGCCCGTCGGACCAAACCTCAAATGCAAAGGCCTGAACTCTCTACACACGCGCCCTGTGCTTTTGCGCCGCAAGACGCCGCAAAGTGCATATCCACGCACTTAGTCCACGAGTCCTGCGCAGCTTGGCCCTCGTGCAGCGGTCTGTCTTTGGAAGCAGATTGCGATTTTTGGTCAGTGGGTCGTATGCCAGTGGTTGTAGGGCTAGGGGCTAAGCTTGTTCCAAGAGTGCTTCGGATGTGCCAGGTCCCGGGCAGCCACTACACATCTTGTCGCATGTCTCCGCAGCCTTATTCCCCACGCGCTGACACTTTGCGTGTCAGCTGCAGACCTGCATGGCATGGCAACCACGGCACATGGATGAGCGCAGTGCAACACGAGGCTGGGATTGGCTTGCTGCTGGAGGATCGCAGAGAGATTTGAGGACTTCGTGGGAGCCAGGGCTGAGAATCCGACAGCCTGGAATGATCGACAACGTTAAATGCGCCCGCGTGCTGCGGTACGCCCACGTCCGAGCTTTGCGGCTTGCATTCTTGCGTCCTGAGGGCTCTTTGGCAGCCACAGACACACCACAAACGTCGTGTTTGTGCCGTGTCGCGCCGCGGGACGCAGACAGCTGCGTGAGCTTTGTCGGTCTTTCAGCAGGGCCTACAGCAGCGTCAGACACCTGCATGCGCGTCAAAGGCGTGCTGCAGCGGGGCGTCATTCGGGAGCTGCCACTTCCGTAGACAAAAGTGTACGGTGCAGCATCTGCGCACTGCAATCGGTAAGCAAGTGGGGCTTCGTCCCACTGCTCGCTCGCCTGAACGTCTTGTTGTGAGTCCGCTGAGTGTCATGTCACGAGGCCAAAGAGCCTGGGTGTCTGCAAACTGCTGTCGTTGGACTCGTTGATTCCACACATCACGCCTGAGCATTGCAACAGTAGAGCGTATGATTTCTTTGTTTTCGAGTAGATCTTCTGGTCTGCGAACTAAGTGTCGATTCCGAACGCCTTCCATGCACCATAGCGTTAGCCTACTGTTCCTTTGCGCTTTGTCTTCGCGGGATATCCGATGCCTAGACTGGAACCGAAGTAGACGAGCTGTCATGACGGGAACTGTTCACGTTTGGACCTTCTCGGACGATGCCGTGATCAGGCCGTAGGTGGGCAAGGCTGCAGTCAGTAGCCGTAGGCTGTGACAGCGGGAGACTTGTGGAGGTGGTTTGGTGTCGTTGATTAATTCATTCCTTGTTTTGCTACGCGCTGGTCTAAGTGGCCAGGTCGCTCACACACGCTGTCCAGATCACATGCTCCAAGCCGGGATCTAGTATGCCATATTCCCCTCTAGTAAATGGCCTTATGCCGCGACCTCGAACTTTGGTGTGTACTTGGCGGCCGCCTTCTGGAAATCGCTCTTCTTCCCCGCCCAATCCTTAATTGCCCTGTGCTCCGCGTTTATCGACTGCAACTGCTGTTTCAACTGTGCTGTCTCTTCCGTCTTCCCGAGCAGTGTGTTCAGTACCACAAGGTTCGCAATAGTGTCTGCAGACTTCGGGTCGATTTCGATTGCCTGCTGGAGAGCTGCTTCAGCTTCTGGTAGACGGCCCAGATGCAGTTCTGAGACGGCTTGTGCGACGAGCGAGTGTGCTGATTGTGATTGCGATGTCTGGGCGAGCTCTTCGAAGACGTAGAATGCCGATTGGTATTTCTCACCGCCCTGTGTGTGGTCAGTATCGGTCTGGCAGGGTGTATAAGAAGAGATACATACCTCACGCATACCAACCCAAGACTCGGCAATGTTGACGAGAAGGCTGTCCTGTGCCCACTTCCGTGCGCGCTGAGCCTCCTTAGCCGCGAGATCTGCGCGGTTTTGTTGCAGGTGGATCTGTACAATGAGTGCGACACTATGAAATATTAGCCATCGAGGAATTCCACCACGCGTCTATTCACTTACGCATCCAGACTGCCCTGGTGCTTGCTCAGCAACACAAGAGCCTCCTCCGTCTCGCCGGCCCGCTCCAAGATGATACCCCCAATGATTTGCACCGTCAAGTTCTCCTGACCGTGTTGCTCCGCCAATTTCTTCGCCGCACTAGTCACATCTTTGCCCTGCTCGAGGTCTGCAAGCAGCTTCACTGCAACAAGGTCTGGTGTCTTTTCGCTACTGAGCTCCGAGGAGACGGCCTGTGCTTGCCCAAGGGCAATTTGTGAGCGTGCCTTCAGGACACGTACAGGGAGCGCATTGCTGGAGGAGAACGAGGAGGTATCGAAGTCAAGCACTTGTTGGTATGCACCGGCGTGGAACGCTGTGTGGATGTTGATGAGCTCTGGAGGGCAATTAGCCGTGTGTTCTGGGTGCATTGCAGATTCTGAACGTGCCTCCTTCTGGGGAATAGGGATCCATTGTGGGTCTTGTTAAGGGTCAAGAAAGCAAGAAAGACTACAATGGGTATGTAGGCGCTGTTTGTGGGGTCAGTATCGTGGTGCTGTTGAAGCCACGAATGTGTTTGGCCTGTTTGCTTTGGACCCTGGATATCATTGATTGGCTGCCACGCTATGTTTGAGCCAGCTCACTTGACATTTGGCAAGACACGTTCGCTGAAGAAAACAACAGTCTATACTCTATAGTCTATCTAAATGCACGCAGATAACAAATTAAACATTGTAGCGAACTTTCCTACGCCTTGCGGATGACGAACCTCATGAACTTGGTGTCGTGGGGGATGAACTCCGCCATACGGCCCATACCTGCTCTCTGGCGGAACAAATCGACACGGTCATCGGATTCAGCCTGGACCTTCCATTCCGTGCCGGTCTCGTCGCCGACTTGCTTCCACAGCTTCGCCCAAGACTCGGGGTTGTGCCAAAATCTACTCTTCGTTCGTTCAACTTCAGCAGTAAAGTCGCCAGCTTCGGCACGCCCAGCTTGACGTCCGAGGATCAAGTTGTCAGATGCAGGATTCAGTAGGCCAACGATCTTCTTAGCGGCAGCCACTTGACCATCCCAGTCGAATAAGTGGAAGAACAAAGCTGCATGCACAATGTCAAGCTTGCCGGCGAGCTGCTGCAGGCCGGAGTTGTCATCGAACACATCAGCCTCAATAAAGGTGGTCTTCAGAGACGACTTGTCGAGGAACAGATCGTAGCCAATGTCCCAGAATTGCGCCTTCAGATCTGAGGCATACGTGTTCTCAGAAGGGGCTCCATCGTGTACGAGCTTCCTAATGTCTTGACCCATCAGCAGCCGATGTCGAGATACTGCTCGCCGCCCTTGATGCGCTCAAGTACCTCATCGTATGCTGCCGATTTCTGAATGCTCAGGTTGAGGAAACTCCAATGACCGAGGCATGGGTACGGGAACTGGCGTTTCTATTGGTTTTGATTCGGCAGGTTTCGGGACTGCTGACTTACAATTTTGAAGGCCTGATCCTTAGTCTTCGTGATGTGAGAGACCACATCGTCTGAAGGAATCTTACTGTATGTTTCGAAGAGCTCCTTGGTTTTTGGCTGGAGATCTACCAGGTCCTTGACGTACCAGGGCGGGATCTCAGGCTCATCAATCCATCTCTTGTCCTTCAGGTACTGCTCAAGCGGGTTAGGTTTCTCTTGACTGGAGGAATCCGCCATGTTTGGTAAGAGTCAATGAGGGATTGATTGGGTCGAGCTGGTGCTGGAGCACACAAGATGGAGAACGCGTATGGCGCTTTTGTATGTAAGTTTGATAGGCAAGCAATGCAATCCTGTCACGTCAATCACTTCGCAGCCACAGGCTGATGACAGCTCCAATCCAGATTCTGGGAATAAGGCGTCTCAAACCCCGCTTCGGCACTCGCGGTGGCGGACTGTACGAACGCACCAATCATTCTCGCAGTCGACGTGTTGTGAAGTTGAAGTCCTAAACATGGTTCACAACCTACACATCCACCATCATTCTGTTGGAACAAAAGCCAAGACACATAACGTAAAGCACCACCGAGCCGGCAACACCACCGAGCCGGCAACACCACCGAGCCGGCAACTTTTCCTTGGCATTGCGAACACCATGTACAAAACAAGCAATTACTTACTACCCTCTGCAGAACCCGCGTACGACGCACTTGTATTAGATGCAGAATCTTCTTCTGCATCTTTTTGGCACGTACGAGCGTTGTGCCCAGTCTTTCCACAGTTGCCACAGTGCCGTTGACCTGGCTGGGCTCTTTCTTGACCACTACCACTGCGCGCTCTCTTTGACACCGTACGAGCTGCAGCTGCGCTCTCAGCTACAGACAACGCTGCAGCACCATACTCTATTGTCCCACCATACTGAATCTGCTTTCTTTTACGCCCTTTGCGCTTAGTAACCTCTGCTAATTGCTCCTCAAGCTCTCGTACACGAGCCTTAATAAGAACATTTTCATGCAGCATCTCCTCAGCTCCTTTTACTAGCTTTGAGAACCCTTCCTGAGCAGATGTTGGTGACCGTACGAAGCGCTCGCTTACAAGCTTTGACTGCGACCCAAATTCGTACGTATTGCTTGGTGTTTGGGATTGCCATAGTGTTTCTAGTAGAGGTACTGGTGGAGGGGTATGAAATCGCACTTCAAGCCGATCAATGACTACCTGCGCGTCAGTAGGCACTAGTCCTGATGCCTGAAAGGCCTTCTTGCAGTTATTGTACGTAAACACGTCGAAAAACGCGTCTCTAAAGGCTGGGAGGAAGCCTTCCTTGTTAATGTGGAAGACGCGTTTGGATGCCAAGGCTCGTACGCGTTGGGAGTACTTCAGTTTCAACGGTGAGAAACACACCACATCAAGTGGCTGAAGTATGTGTGATGAGTGAGGAGGCATACAGAGGGTCAGGATTCTGTTCTCCACACAGTAGTCCTTGAAATACTGGTTGAGGTGGCTCTCATAGCCGTCCAAGATAAGCAGCCTGTACAACCCCTTCTGACGCGCTCTTGTATGCACGTCAAAATGCTTCAACCACTCAAGACCAAGCGCGTTGTTTGTCCATCCGTTCTCAGAGACAGAGAGCTTCCAGTCGTACGGTATATTAGTCTCCTCATACCAGGCAGAGATGTGGACACGCCCCTTGTAGATAATGAAGGGTGGGATAGCATACCCAGCAGCGCAGATGCTCTGGATAACTGT
Organism: Lizonia empirigonia; assembly: GCA_009982855.1. Taxonomy (NCBI): domain Eukaryota; kingdom Fungi; phylum Ascomycota; class Dothideomycetes; family Pseudoperisporiaceae; genus Lizonia; species Lizonia empirigonia. Next base: position 716,065 of record JAADKA010000018.1, read on the forward strand.
AACCCACTCCCGATCGCCTGGCTGAATAAGGTTTGGTCTTGTACGCCTCTCTGAGCCTGTAACAACCTTCATTGAGCCAATAACTCCCATCTGGAAGCCGGTCTCATCAAAGTTGTGGATGTCCTCATCTAGGACCCCATACTTGTCTTTTGTCTCCTGTACGAGCTTGAACCACGCGCTGATAACCTCTGGATCTTCCTGGAGTATTCTCTGACGGTCCTTTGCGCGATTGAAAGCCATCTTGAGTTCTTCCGTACGCGACACAAATCGCTCAGCCCAGTTCTTGCCAATAGGTGTCCCACCACGTACAGCCACACCGAACATCAACTTTTCCAGGTCAGCGAAAGGTCGATTTCCATCGATTTTTCGTTCAAACACGACTCAAATGCCTTCTTAAATCTGTTTCCCAACGTCCTCTCCCCGCTGCAGGCGTTGTGGCAGGCGCGCTGCCCTCTTTTGTCTTTCAGCTCTTCGCTGAGCTGAAATCTCTTCAAAATGGCCCGTGCGCTACTCAGATTTTCACGTTCGGTCGAAGGCCACAACCACCACCAAGACAAGGAGACAGTTTTGCCACTCCTTGTTCTTGCAGTATAAGGGCATCGCCAGGCCTACCGCAAGGCTCTCCACGCGAAGAGCTACGGCGCAATTCGACAGAGCACCGGCTCTCCACACCCACAACGATGAGAGCTGCTTGCAGCTCTCTGAAGACCGACTGTCAGCGTCCCAGACCTGACACAACACGCAAACAAGGCAGCCAGCATGGCCTTAGATTTCACGACCCTTGGGGATAAAGAAGAAGGACAGGCCTGGCTCTGCCTACCTACTACACCTATCTCCTCAGACACAGGCATGGCCAAGCCTAGTACAAAGGCTCTCCTCGCGCAGAGCCACGGCTTCGATTCGGCAGGGCACCGGCTCTCCACACCTACCTACTCTTTCCTTTTCTTTCTCTCACGGCACTAAAATGCCTCTGAACACACACAAGGGTCCCACCCTAATGTACACACACTGCTCAGTCTCCCCAATTGGAAGGGGAGCTGTAGTTCTGAAATGGTAGCAATACCCGCGCAGGCAAGAAATGCTTTCTAAGGTAGTGTGTCAGCACTGTAATTCCATAGCTTAGCACGTCCTATATGCCCTTCGGGAGGCGGTGATGGTGGACTTAATCCCCATCCTATGGACGAAAATCGAATACCAACCAACCAACCAACCACGTACAGCCAACAGTTTATCTGCAATATCTGCCACCTCACACAGCCGGGGGGCAAATCCACGCGAATCAAGGTCAAGGATGTATCGTACGATCGTTTGCTCTTCTGTCGCAGAGAGCTTTCGGCCGTTGGGCGTAGCAGACAGCCGGAAGGTGATTTTGTTCTGCCGATCAGAGAGCCGTTGATGTGGGACGTTGTATGCTAGAGCAGCAAGATGCACGCTCTTAAATTGACCTGATTCGTACGCCTGGAGTGCGAGGTCTATCCTGCCTTCTTGCTGGAGTAGCTTAGCTTTGCGTTGTTGAGCCATTGTTGTTTGTACGTGGTGTTCGCAATGCCAAGAAAAAGTTGCCGGCTCGGTGGTGTTGCCGGCTCGGTGGTGCTTTACGTTAAGGGTATGCTGAGATTTCCTAATGCCGCAGCAGCCTACCATCTTGAGGCTAGTGCGGGGGCCAGCGCGAAATTCGATGGAGCGCGGGGCATGACGCGCCAAAAATTGTTGCCCAGTGAAGTTTTGCAAAACGCCCAATTGACACCGCAATCCTGAAGGTCCCCATATATATCCGCCATCGACCTGTCTCTCTGTTTGCAAATACTCGCAGAGCAATCTTCCCACTCAGACTCACTACCCGTCACTTCACACACACTACATTCAAAATGCCTGCTATCGAGCACCCCACTATCAAGGGTACGTCAATCATAGGCGCCTCAATTCTTGTCTATCGCGACAACTCCATGTACTGATTGCAATCGCAGATGGATGGTTCCGTGAGATCTCCGGCATGTGGCCTGGTCAGGCCATGACCCTCAAGGTCGAGGAGGTCCTTCACCACGAGAAGAGCAAGTACCAGGATGTTCTCATCTTCAAGTCCACCGACTATGGTATGGTCCTCGTTCTAGACAACGTCATCCAGTGCACCGAGCGTGATGAGTTCTCGTACGTCTACACGTAGCAAGTGCACAGTCGTCAGATTGACTAACGTGGGTACAGCTACCAGGAGATGATCACTCACCTCGCCATGAACTCTCACCCCAACCCCAAGAACGTTCTTGTCATTGGTGGTGGTGACGGTGGTGTCCTCCGCGAGGTTGTCAAGCACGACTGTGTCGAGAAGGCTGTTCTCTGCGACATTGACGAGGCTGTCATTCGTCTCTCCAAGAAGTACCTTCCTGGCATGTCCGTCGGCTTCGACCACCCCAAGACCGAGACCATCGTCGGCGATGGCTTCAAGTTCCTCGAGGACAAGAAGAACGAGTTCGACGTTATCATCACCGACTCCAGCGACCCAGAGGGTCCAGCCGAGGCTCTCTTCCAGACACCATACTTTGAGTTGTTGAGCGGCGCTCTGCGCGAGGGTGGTGTCATTACGACCCAAGGTTGTAAGCCCCCTTCCTAGCCCTGTATCACGTTTGACTTGCAGAGACTACCCATGCGCTCATTAGGCGCTTAGCAGAATATCTACTCACTACTTCACAGCCGAGAACCAGTGGTTGCACCTCCACATCATCACCGACCTCAAGAAGTCCTGCAAGTCAGTCTTCCCCACCGTCGAGTACGCGTACACCACCATCCCTACCTACCCATCTGGCCAGATTGGCTTCATGGTCTGCTCCAAGGACGCCGAGCGCAACGTCAAGAAGCCTCTTCGCAGCTGGTCGCCTGAGGAGGAGGACAAGCTCTGCAAGTACTACAGCAAGGAGATCCACGAGGCTTCCTTCGTTCTGCCCACATTCGCTCGTAAGGCTCTCGCCCAGGTTTAAAGCACTTAAGCTTGATCTTTCGCGCCCACTACGATATATATTAGATACCACGACATTTGAACGATCATCAAAAGTACGATTTGCGATTCTGGCTTATTACCATTCATGCACAAAACTACAATACCAATGATATTGAAGCGCCTCGCAACCACATGTTGAACAGCTCGTGTTCCCAATTATTCAAAGTGCTTCTCCCTGCTTCAGAAGGCGATAACGGCACTAGTCACGATCGTGAGGGAATCGGCGATGCACAGTTGCACCTGGCCACCGAGACATGGGAGTGAGGCGGCCGAATTGGATCTGAAAGTACGCATTACGCGTGCTTCTTTACGCGCCAAGGCAGTATTCCAGTCTGTCACCGCGGGAAGATAGTTCGGCGCCTGCTCTGGACGACAGAGACAGCGCCACAAGGTGCTTGATCGCGTCTCGAGACATGTCACTGGCCTCTCAGATTGCAGGTGTGCCAAGCTGCCTTGGGCAGGTATGTATGAGGTCCTGCCCAGCTTGCAGACCAATACCATGTGGGAGCAGGCCAAGCTCTATCAAATCCAAGACGTGCCACGCCGTACCTCCCGCTCCTCCGACCCCATTCTGTGTTACATGTTTCTGAGGTGTATGATTTACGCATGCATCGGCCCAAACAGCAGCGAGTTCATGCACCATCCACTGGTCGATGGGTTAATCGTTAGCGAGGCTCCATTCGTCTCGTCTCCACTTACTCTGTGTCAAGCCAGAGGTGATAGGCATCTGCTACAGGCTCCACAAGCTAACCCATTTTGGCTCGTTTCGTCCTCACACCTGCGAATTGCTCTCATTTGTCCTCACCAGGCGCGGGCAAAGCGGCTTTACTGCTCCAGCATCTGGGACAGAATGACATCCGACATCGATAAGTTATGCGGCTAAGAAATCACTCGGTGTCAAACTGATGGGGTTCGTAATGGCGTGTGAAGTTATGGCAGGGGTGGGCGATGCGCACCAACAGCACTCAGAAGGATTGCAACGGAACCACGCAATGACCTCGAGAGGGACGATGCCTCAAAGATCAGGTCGATAGCACGCGCAATACCGTTGCGTCTGACAGTCCCCTCCTGCTTGCATATCACGGTTTGAGGAAGGCTTCAATCTAAGTTTGGATGAAAGGCTGACGCTGACTTGTGCTTCAAACACTGCGGGTGTCACACCCTTTGAGCGGGCTTACCGCCACGGACGTCCGGTATCTGCGTTTGAGGCTGGCATGTAGAACAGTTCTGCATGTGGCTCGTGAACTCAACAAGGAGCAACTAATGACAGCGATGTTGTGCAGATGTCAAAATGAATATAGATCAGATGCAGCAGGTGTGTTTAGTGCCTGCCGCGAGATTCACGTCCTCCCACCTTCCCCCATTTGCGCCTCGCATCTCGACGCATTCTCGAATTTCCTCTACGTCTATTGTCTTCTTCTTCGTTAATAATTGAGCCGGTCTCTTCAATCACAGCTTTCATTTGACTTCATCGGCGGTTACGCAGTCTCACTAGCCATCACATCGCCAGCAATCAGCATTACCGTCACTGCTTGCAGCCATCACATCTCCGAGTCCCGAAAGCACGAGTCGCCCCCATGCAGTAGCCACAATCCTACTGCCCCTGTTCGTATCACGTCTCATTGCCAGCCTGGAGCTCTTTATAATAACTGTAATCAACTGAACGTCTCGTTACGTTGAATCGCCGGGTTGCCCAACATCTAATAGCCCGAGTACCGGCGCATTTCGCGGTAATACCCAGCTCCTAAAGGCAATATCCAGCGAATATTGTCGTCATTTGCGCAATCGCATCCCGCCGATGATGCCGAGTACGACTAAGAATGGGGAGCCGCTTTCATCGACCAATATTCACCCGCTCCTGTCTCCACAAAGGCCGCGGGATAACTTCTCCGCCATTAACGCCGCCGATGCATCATCAATAAATCTCGCTCACCCTGCCCCTTCTCCGCAGCTTCCGCAGACGAGCGTTCACTGGCCTCAAGGCTCCAAAGATAATGCCTCTCCGGTAGCAACGACAGAATTAGTCGGTGCGCCCGCAGCCTCCGATTCCATACCATCCTTCGCGACAACGGACGAGTCACTTCGGCTCGAACATTCGGCTGTTATTAGCAACTCGTCGTCGATCGAAAACCTTACAGTCCTGCCACAGCTGCCGTCTTTTGGTGAGCATCGCATTCGGAAACATCGCAAAAACGCAGCTTCGTTCGATTCGGCGATACCCCGCCAGACGATCCTCAAGGCCCTGCAATCACGACCACCAACGTCACAGTCGATCGACTCCTTAATGATGGAGGACAAGAAGAGCGCCACTGTGGGCAAGACCCAGCGATCGAAGAGCATCACCCATAAAGCGTTTGCAGATGCGCTCTCGGAGCTCAACCTGGCTTCGGGAGACCTTGCTGTCAGCAAGATGGCTGCGCTTGCATCGCCTTGCTTCTTCCACAAGAAATTTGATAAAGCCGTCAACCTTGAGAAAGTGCTGGAGGAAATTGCAGACGACGATTCGATATCGCATTCGCGGCTCATGCAAACGGCCTTCAGTGTGCGCGAAGTATCCAAGCAACTCCAGCGCCGACCAATCAAGATGACAGTGCGCAATGTCATGATCGTCACCAAAGCGCGAGACAACGCATTGGTACATCTCACACGAGAGTTGGCAGAGTGGCTACTCACAACTCCACGATACGGGTCAGATGTGGGAGTAAACGTCTACGTAGACTACAAGCTCCAGCGATCCAAACGCTTTGATGCTGCTTCCCTGGTATCTAAAGACAAGCGTTTCGAGAGCTCTCTTCGCTACTGGACTCCGGATCTTTGCTGGGAAACACCAGAGAAGTTCGACCTTGTCCTCACGCTCGGTGGTGACGGCACAGTCCTTTTCACATCGTGGTTGTTCCAGCGCATTGTCCCACCAATCCTCTCCTTCTCGCTCGGTAGTCTCGGTTTCTTAACAAATTTCCAGTTCGAGCAGTACAAGGAAGCACTCAGCAAAATCATGGGTGACGCCGGAATGCGGGTAAATCTTCGCATGCGCTTCACCTGCACAGTTTATCGATACCAAAAGAATGCTGCACCTGGCTCACCTCAACACATCGAAGCTGAGCAATTCGAGGTCCTCAACGAGCTCGTCATCGACCGCGGCCCGTCACCTTACGTATCCAACCTCGAGCTTTACGGCGACAACAGCCTCCTCACCGTCGTACAGGCGGATGGCTGTATCTTTTCCACGCCCACCGGCTCAACGGCATACTCGCTCTCCGCTGGTGGCTCCCTCGTGCACCCTGACATTCCCGCCATCCTCCTGACCCCCATCTGCCCGCACACCCTCTCTTTCCGCCCGATGCTGCTCAACGACAGCATGCTCCTGCGCATTGCAGTCCCTCTCAAATCCCGCGCCACAGCCTACTGCGCGTTCGACGGCAAAGGCCGCGTCGAGCTTCGTCAGGGTGATCACGTCACCATTGCTGCCTCGCAATATCCATTCCCTACCGTCCTATCGCAACCCAACGAGTGGTTCGACAGCATCAGCCGCACGCTGCACTGGAACAACCGCGGTGCTACACAGAAAGCATGGGATGGCGACGAGGAAGAGGAAACCGAAGAAACCGAAGCGGCGTTCGATATTGACATCGATGATGATGTCGATCGCGACTCCGGATATTCTGCAGAAAGTTCAACGGCCGACGGCCGTGGGAGTCCAATGAGGAAGGGAATCGTTCTGCCCTTCTTGTGAGCAGTTCTCGTGTTTACTGGGTGGCGCTGAACGGTGTTCTGGCGTTTTGAAGCGTTTTGAGCTTTCTATTTCTTCACCAACCACACTTTGGGTATCGGCAAGCGCATCGCTGCTTGGGCGGGTCCCAGTGGTTTTGGAGCCCTTATTGAGGGTCGAGGGAGTTTCTGTATTCTGCCTACATGCAACTTTTGATCTATTGAGTGATAGAAGTTTGTAGCAGCTGAGTGAAGCTGAGTAGCAGCTGTTGATTAACGGCCGTTGAGCGACAACTACGATATCCTAGAAAGCCATGTAGATACTTGATCTAGCATTTGATTTGAAGCCGTTGGCTTTTACTTTTACTAAGCGCATTAGTCCAGACCGTCAAGGGTGACTGGAAGATCGTTGTTTAGTACACCGTGTCGCTTTTAGAAGAATATGTGGCCAATGAACACTATGGCCTAGTAGGGTTTAGTACCTATCGCAGAGCTTCGATGAGGAGGAATTGTGGGTGATGTAATCAAGGTAATGATCAACATCTCCATAATACCGGGTTTCTGGCCAATTGCAAAGACTCCTTACGCTAGTATGTGGTATTATTGGCCGCATATTCTTCAAAAATCAACACGGTGTAACTGTGAGGCGGTGTGTAATCGCTTTCCTAATGCACGACACCGTGCATTAACATGCAGATCGGTGTACCGCTCGGCCCGGCGTAACGCTCGGCCAAACACCAGAACACCAAAGTGACGCCAACTTCAACACGCGACAACTCAACTAATATGGTCCCAAAAAGTTGCTGAAAAATACAATGTGAGCAGACACACACTAGCCAGAAGATGCAAAGGCACCCAAGCTCCAATGCAAGCCAAGGCAATCAACCAACAACGCCTCAACCCACAACAAGAACAAGAGCTCATACAGCATATTGAGAGGCTCACAGAAAGAGGCCTTGCGCCCACAAGAGAGATGATAAGAAGATTTGCATCAGGGATAGCTCAGGGGCATGTGGGAAAGGGGTGGGTGACGCGCTTTATCAACAAACACCATGACAAACTTGTCTCACGCTGGACATCTGGGATGGACTACACACGCCACCAGGCTGATTCAGAAGCAAGATACAAGCTATACTTTGATCTGGTCCACAGCAAGATTGAAGAGGACGGAGTTCTGCCTGGAAATACATACAATATGGATGAGAAAGGCTTCATGATTGGACAGGTGGGAAGGACTAAGAGAGTCTTTAGCAGAGAGACTTGGGAGAAGAAAAGGAAGACTGAAGTCCTTCAAGATGGCTCACGTGAATGGATTACTGTCCTGGCTTGTGTGGGAGCTGGTGGAGATGCTCTTCCTCCTGGCCTCATTTTCCAGGGTTTAAATGGCAACATTCAGTCAGATTGGGTGCAAGATATTGACCTAGATAAACACCAAGTCTTCTACACTTCAGCTCCATCAGGCTGGTCTAACAATGACGTTGGGTTAGCCTGGCTTGAACAGGTATTTGACCGCTATACCAAGGTTAAAGCAAGAAGATCTTGGCGCCTTCTTATTATTGATGGCCATGGATCTCATGTCACGCTGGATTTCATCGAGTATTGCTATCAGAACAAGATCCTCTTGTTGATCTTACCTCCCCATTCAACCCACACGCTTCAGCCACTTGATGTGGTTATGTTCAAGTCTCTTTCATCTGGATACACAAGAGAACTCACAGACCTTACCCAAAGGAGCCAAGGCTATGCCCGCATTAAGAAAGGAGACTTCTTCTTGTTATTCTGGAAGGCCTGGAAGGCCTCCTTCATCAAGGATCGCATCTTGAAGTCCTTTTCAACCACTGGGATCTGGCCAAAGAACAGTGAAGCAGTTCTCAAAAGATTCCACCATACAACCACTAATAAAGCTGAGGTTACAAACAACCCTGCAGCTCCTCTTGAGACTGATTGGAGAAAGATAAGAAAGCTCATTAATGAGTCTGTGAAGGATGGGGCTAAGAAAGAGGCCAAAACTCTCACCCAAGTCTTCCACCATCTTTAAGCCAACAATGAGCTTATTTCTCAAGAGAATGAAGGCCTAAGAGAGGCAGTTCGGAGCAAGAAGAAACACAAGAAGAAGGGCGTAACTCTTGACCTTCAACAGCGTCAAGAGTATCATGGTGGAGCTGTGATGTGGTCCCCAAGGAAGGGCAGAGAAGCAAGAGTGAGAAGGACAGTCATGGAGCAGCAAGCAGCGCAGGAGAAACTGGACAAGGCTAAGAGGAAACAAGACCAGGAGGATGCGAGGATTCAGAAGCAACTTGAGCTTGAACAGAGGCGTGATAAGAGAGAGAGACTCAAGAAGGAGAGGGAGAAGGAGAAGGCTAAGAAGCAGGCTGAACAACAACGCAAAAAAGCAGAGAAAGAGGCTGCCAAAGCGACTCAAAACACCCAACAAGGGAAGAGAAAAGCTCCCCAAGTACCCTATGTAAAGAACAAGCGTCAGAAACAATCTAGGGGCGGTGCATCAAAGGATGCTGCCCCAGGGGCTGCCCTATCACCCCTAACCAAAATTACTTTACGCGGTCGCAACGTCACGCTTCCTAGCAAATTTAGATAGAACAGATTTATTGCATTGCCTTTCTTAATTACCTCCTTTATTTTTACAAGAGTGCAGCGACTAAATGTGGCGATTCAATTCAGTGATGTGGGTGGGCAAATTCTGGTGTTTCGAGCGTTACGCCGAGCCGAGCGCCACACCGATCTGCATGTTAACGCGCTGCCGACCATCCGAGTCGGGCCTGTGCGTCAAGGCCCATGCAGAAGTGTTGCGATGCTGGGACGATGGAGCTGTGCTACGGTGAGACACACGCGTGCTGATCGTCAGTGGTACGTGTTGCGTGACAAGGTGACCTCATGTTTGCGTGCACTAGCTGTGCATGCTGGGTGCTGGCTTGATGAGGTGTGCGATGTGCTGTTTGATGCGAAGTCCTAGTCCGATGTTTCTCCTGGATATCTCCTAATGTGCCAACGGTGGTAGGCTCGTAGGGACGTTCCATGGTTTGTACCGGGGCAGTTGTTTCCGTCAATTCTGGACACAGACGTTCAATAGAGACACACTCAAACAGTGGTACAGCCCTGGAGTACCCTTATACGGGACGCTGGGTCTCTCGTGAGTGAGTAGCTGTCCAATGGAAGAAGTCATTAGGCATATGAGGCTTGCTGTTAGCGGTCATTGAGCGCTCATGTCGGCAGATAGTTGGAACTGGATCTAGCTGCTGAAGTGTCAGATGAGATTGTATTAAAATAGCAGTAGATTGTTAGAGTTCTTGACACTCCAAGTCGGAAACGAGCGTGTAAGTTGGAATTAGAGGGCAGATAGTTAGAGCTTCAGGCGACCAACCCAGTGCCAGCCTCAAACGTAGCTACTCAACCCGTTTCCCAGGGTAAATGTGCTCTCTGGGCGCGACTTTCCTATCCGGATGAGACTTGCGCGTCGATCATTCAGGGTTCATGTTCCTTTCGCCCTCGGGAAATTTGTTGTTGCAAGAGGAAGGTCAAGTGTTGATCTTCCAACATCCACACTGGCCTCCGTGAAGCTCGAGACGAACACCAGACACCAATTGAAGCCAACTTAAGCGCTTTGCCAGGACGTAGTCAGTACGAGAACCGCTTCTGTGCTTTGTCGCTTTTCTTGTCTCTCCACGGATGCATCAGAAGACTAGAGAGATCGAAGATGGGACGGTTAACCTGCCCTCCGCAATGGGGCGTGCGGAGATCCCTGAACTAGTGCTTTAGGAAACAGTTTAATGGTGAAAGTCGCGACTCGAGTGGAGACCGTGCGATAGTGTGGCCAGGTAAGGTAAGTCGTATACCGAATCTTGGTCAGACGATAGCACACCTGGGCAGCTGAACACGATTGCCTGTGGCAGCAGATGCTTCCGCGGACACTTGCGCATGCATTTAGGGGTCTGGAGTGCATTCAAGACTCACGCCCAGGCGGTGCCGCGTAAGTCTAGATCCGGCTGTGTTGCCTCTGCCTCCATGCAAGACAACGGCGACCTCAGCAACATTCTTCTCATCGAGAACGGATACGCTACTTTCCACGGAGCTTGCCATGAGGCTGAACTCAAGTCCACGTCTGGCCACGCCAAGGCTCCACACATTGTCTTTCACCACGTGGACGATTTGCGCCCGGCAAGCGCACGAAATGTACAATCCAATGAACAGGGGCGTTTTGCGTCTATTCTTGGTGTGGCGCCCGGATGAGCTGCCGTTCTAACGCATCTGTCGAGATCACCGATTGGTGGCTGAGTCAATTCGTACGAAATTAATGGCCTGAACCGAGCGTCACTAACCTGTAGCCTTGTGTAATCCGGGTAGTGCCCGTTCATGGACGGCCGCAAAGTGAAGCTACAAAGGTACCAGCCAATTGCTAAGCTGCAAGAGGTCAAGCTGTGTGGACAGCGAGGAAGATGAGGCACGCTTGCATTTCATGACTCCACCAAACACGTTTGGCATTTGCTGGGAGTATGGCAGTAAGGAGCGTCGAGCGTCACCGGAAAACGAGGTGTGAAGTCGAGAGCGGAATTGCAACCGCGTTCTTGAGCATCATGGCTACGCCACGAATACACGCCGCACCTAATAGTAATGTCTTGGTTACTCAACCACTCGGCATTCAGATGCACTTCCAAGAACGCGCTCATCAAGTTCCCATAGCTCAGATGGACGTGCACTTTCAGAAGCGCGCTAGAACAATTGAGGTTTGGCACCTCTGGGCATGGGGATTTTCGCGCTGTGATCCACTGCTGATGCAAGCATCAACCACACACAATCAAAAGCCTCGTTAGCTTCAACAAGCAGCACTAGATTGCAAATTTATAAGAGAAACTCTGGGGCTCAGGGCGAGAACTGAGAAAATTCGAAACCAAAGACACAGCAAAGATCTCCCTAGCGGTCCTTCTTCGGTAGTTCCCCGCCTTCCGATTCGCACCAGTTGCAGCAGGTCCTATGACGACGTAGAAAGCTAATTTCTTCGTTGCGGTTCCTCTCCGCTTCATAGCGAGCTCCCTCTCTACACTTAAATGCCTTTTTTCGCCGATTGATAGCGATCTGTTGCTACTGTAGGGCCGTTTCAGTGCATACCGATTGTGGATACCCTAGGCGAAGGAATTCCGATATGACAACCCCGAGGCGGAAAGCATGTGTTGAATGCCGACAACAAAAGGTACAACCCCCACCCGTCACCTGCCCCAAGCACAACAATGGATGCGATGACTGATTTTTTAGATTCGATGTGATGTTGAACAACACAAGGTACCACACGACCCATGTGGTCGATGCAAGAAGATGTGCCTTGAATGCAGAATACTGCCAACGTCGACGAGGAACCTTCGACAGACCAAGGCCGAAATGCGCAGAGAGTTAGAAGAGCTTCGATGGAACATGAGACATAACGGTGCGCCCGGCTCTGCAACAGATTCGAATTATCTTCATTCTACAGCATCACCGAATGTCGACATGGGCGACCTTAGCCCCCGTGATCACTCCGGAACCTATTCACATCCTTCTGGAAGGACCGACGGATCCCATTCATTGTCTCCAGGGTTCGAATCAAGGCCACCGACAAGAAAAGGATCCGGTGCGAACGGCACGATTCCACGTATGCTGGAAGGTTACGTTCTCGATCCAAAACGGATCGACGACTGCTTCATGCTGTACTGCATCCCATTGTTCTTGACCTTTCATTTTCTAACTTCCGTTCCAGATTCTTCACGCAGTATCACCCTCTCTTCCCTATTCTCGATGCGTCATTGGGTCCAAATGACTACTTTGAGTTATCACCATTTCTGTTCTGGACTATCATTGTTATAGGATCGAGAAGATACACCGATGATCCAAACGTCCTTGACAAATCGAGTCAGCTGATCACACCCCTGGCTTTCTCGTCAATGGCGTTGCGATCATCTCCGATGCCTGTCATCCAGGGCCTTCTGCTTCTCTGCACATGGAGGTTACCGACCAACTCGATGTACAAAGATATGACTCACCTAATGTGTGGATCTGCAGTCCATTTAGCCACTCAAATTGGGCTTCACATTTCAGGTGTCGGACAAGACTTTGCCAGAATGCCTGTCAAGAAAGACCAGGAGCAGAAAGTCTTCCGCGCGAGGCTGTGGCTATGCTGTGTCATTGTGTCCATAAGGTATGACCGACAAAGATGCAGTGCGGACCATAAAACTGATAACCTACAGGACAAGTTGCGCTGAGGGGATACCACCCCTGGCAGAGTCATTCTTTGATTGTGACGAACGAGATCGAGAAGACATGATTCCATACCTGCCGACCGATCTTCAGTTTCTTCACAAAGTCTACATCATTCTTCTCCGCGCCATTGTTGCTATGGGTAAAACCAATCTGCAATCAATCAAATGTGACGTCCGTGTGCTGCGGTCACTCATCAGCATTTTCGACTCTCAGCTTCTCAGCCTGGCACCTTCAGCCCCCAGCGAGCTAGGTAAGTAAGACGTTCCATGTAGGTGTGCAACAACTGATCATCGTAGACACCCTTCAACTTAGCTGTGCTCGCATTCACGTGATGGCTTTCCACTTCTTTGCTCATCCCATGAACGCTGACGCTGATGGCTTATCTCGATTCTACTCACTTTGCGTCACGACAATCAACACCGCAACTGCCTTGGCCCAGCAAGTCCATTTTGCGTCCGTCTCCCAATCTTTTGTTGACAGGACAATTTGTCTTGCTGGTTTCTCTATCCTCAGGCTTGTCCGAAGCCCGCTAGCTCAACATCTGGATCTTGCTTCCGGAGAGCAAGCGTTCTTCCAGGCAGTCCAGTTCCTCAAGAATGTCTCTTTGCAATCAGGAGATATTGGCATGCGTACAGCCTTGATCATGAACGACCTGTGGAACAGCAGCAAGGTCTTCCGCAGGAAAGATGGACGCATTGAGTCGCTAGGGTTGAGACTACGAACCAGGCTTAGTATGAGTGTAAGCTATGATATGTTCTGGTATTGGAGGGAAGAATTCGGCAACATGCAGAACCCGTATAACGGAGATGAGACAGTGCTCACTTCGAACGAAGCGACTCAGCCTAGCACACCTCGTAAGCAAGCCCTTCCGGATCATTTCCGTCCTGTATTAACACAACACCAAGCATACATCCGCAATCACGACCAGAAGTTTCCGGTCACAGCGACGGCATTGACTTTGCCAACATCCCAACAGCCTCTTACGAAGTTTGACCCAAGCCTCATCAACCCCCAACTGCAAGTAGACCCTACTACAGCAATGAGCTTTGACACCTGGGACGGTTCCGATTACAGTGTGTCTCCAATGCTGGACCAATTCCCAGATTATGATTGGGCGGCAGGATTCGAGTTTTCGAATAGCGAGTTCTCAAATGCGACCCTGGGCCCTATAGGTGGTCCGATGATGCCCCAGAATGTCGGAAACATGGGCTACACCTTTGGTTGAACGGTTGTATTTGGACGTAAAATGTCGATTCGAATATGTATTCGCATTCGGCCTTGCCAAAGCTTCTCAGAGTGAAGAGAACCGTCTTTTTCGATCTGGAGTCGAATAGAAGGGCCAAACAATGAGAAACCAGCGCTCAACACAGCGCGTCTCGTTGTGTCCAGGGAATCGGGAACAGAGCCTCTGTTGCTAGGTTTTGATATCAGACCTCGTGCCAGCAATGGTTGATCTGAAGGGCTGGAGTCGAAAGTGCTTCAGAGTGGTGTAGCACAAGCGGCGCTACCAATTAGCGACATATCCTTGGTTTGCAGAAACATAGCAACGCGAGAAGGCCTTGAAACGATTAGGTCTTCGTCATCATCGAGACGGCAGCAAGAATCGTCTCGGAATGGAGTGCTTCGTCGGAAGAGTCGGGATGAGGAAACAACCCGATACACCGGTCACACCCATACATTCTACGTGGATCAGCATCTGGCCTGGTACCTGATAGAAAGCTAGGTTGGATTAGCGAAATGAAACAGCCATCCGCCAAGATTCGCTGTCCGAAGGACTTCCAAGAAAACAAGTGTAGCACATAGTTGCAAGGTTGCTGTTGGCGATTGAAAGTGAAGCTGTGATATGAAGTGACCAAGAGCAAGGGCTTGCCACGTTCATAGATGTCGGGTACCTAAGAAATGAGGCCGAGTCCGCCAAACTTAGGGGATTGGGCGCACGAAGCCGATGACCCATGTCGAGGTGCGAGCTTCTCGGTAAAAAGAATGCTAGACGGGTCACACATGATAAGTTCTGCAAAAATCGACCTTGTACTTGCTAATATTTCACAGTCGGTACCAGAACCAGAGGCTGTAAGCGTACCAGTATATCGTAACAATATGTCACGGTTTGAGAGTCTCTCTTACCGAACGTGCAAACGCACCTCACCTTTGCTAAGGCGCGACTACCCATATACTGTACTAGGACTTTAGTCTGTTCGCGCGTGTGCACAGACCATTTCAACAACGCGAACTCTAAAGAGGGGTATCTTCTTCAACTACACACGACTACATCAATATGAGAGCTTTTAGCACTAAAATTTCATCAAATCGAGTGCGCGGAGGTGAATTATCAGAAGCCCAACGGATATACTGCTTAGCCCAGGTTGAGGCTGGTGTGTCGACAAGCGAAGTTGCTGACGCGCTGGACTGCTCGCAGCGGTGCGTACAGAAAACAGTACTCCGATGGACAACCAGCTGCAGCACCACAACGCAGCCTCGGACAGGCCGGCCACCTACATTGACTAGTAGAGACCATCGCCGGCTGCTACGGATTGCTCGGAAAAACCCAGGTATTGAGTACCACAAGCTTATGGAGGAGGCTGGACTGTGGGACGCCAATACTACCTACCCCAGCGTTTCTAAGCGTACTGTGCAGCGCGCAATGGCTGACGAGGGATACCGCAAGTTCAGAGCGAGACGTAGGCCAAAAATCAACAAGAACACAGCTGCGGAACGCCTCAATCTTACTAATGAATGGCTGGGGTTTGATTTTGGGAGGCGTACTATCAGGTTCAGTGACGAGTGCAGCGTTGCTCGTGGATCTGGCCACAACACGCCCTGGGTATGGCGACTACCTGAGGATAAATGGTCGCACGAGATGGTTGAGGAGGTCACCACTGCTCGCCAACCTGCTCGTATGGTATGGGGCTCAATATGGATGACTCCAGGTGGCCGAGCAAGGCGTAGTCGTCTAGTAATTATGAATCGCGACACATCAGCCAAACGCAATGGATACACAGCTCAGAGCTACATACGAGCACTTGAGGAAGGTCTCCAGGACAGCTACAGGCCAGGCGAGTGGTTTATGCAGGATTACGCACCTATCCACACTTCCCAGGTCTCGAAGGAGTGGCTAGAGGTTCATGGTGTTGCTACGATCAAATGGCCACCATACTCACCTGACCTTAACCCTATTGAACACATGTGGTGGGCACTTAAAAAGAAGCTCCATGAGCTGCATCCTGAATTTGACTATATGGGAGACTCTCTAGCTGAGTGGGAGGCGTTCGAATTGGGGTTGATTGAGGCATGGGCTGCTATACCTGACGCACTGATCAAACGCCTTATTAGGTCTATGCCACGACGCCTAGACGCTGTGCGACGTGCAAAGGGCTACCAGACTAGATACTAAGCGTAATGCGATTAATTTGCAACCCTAATTGTCTTATTTGGTCTATGTAGTAGAGAGTTATACTGCTTTGAAGTTGGTAATCAAATGTGGTTGTGGTGGTCCATGCGTCAACGCGAACAGACTTTTGGCACCCGATTGTAACTGTTGTGCTTCTCATTTCGTGTACTGTGTTCGCCTAACTCGTCGCCTGACATAAGGGACCATCGAGGCATTTGTAACGTGGAGGTAGTGCATGCTAGGGTGATTAACAAGTCACCAACGGGCCAATGGCGCCTGTAAAGGAATTTAAAAGGATCCATAGATTGCTACTGACGTGACTTAGCCCTCGTATTGTCAAGTCCTTTCCTTCCAGTTACATATCCACTAGTCTTCCCAAGTCACACGTGCTCTCTTTATCTCGCGTCGTGTGTAGCCTGCAAGCTGATACCCGTCGTCTCTTTGCCCCTTCACTCTCTTCAGAATGCCTCTTTCTTGTTGACATCTCTGAGACAGGTCCTTCGTTTTGCTGATATAATTTTTTATCTCATCTTTCAACTCTTCCAAGCATTTCACAATGTGTTCAATGCGATTCGCCGTCTCCTCTGCGCGTTCCTTTAGCTGAGTGAGGTGCAAGTCGAGCTGAGTAACGGACAGTAGCACCCTCTCTTTCGCAACACTCAGTTAATCAGAGTCTAAAATTGTTCATGAAGACATACCAAGCTTAGGGTTTAGGGCTGACTCTGCCATATGACGTGACTGGCCTCTTATACGCTCCTTGTCTTCTTTTGTCACGGTTTAGAGTCTCTCTTGCCTGTCGTGGCTCACCTGCCACGAGAGTGACTGCCTCTTCGCACTAGCGTTGTTTACTGTCACTCACCTACATATACTGTTCGTAGCTTCACACAATACAACCTCAGTTCAATCCTTCAATTCTTCTCGCATATGCGCTGTTTCCACACCGCAACATCTTTGTTATCTTGTATATACCTTTTGTTTTCTGGTGGTGACTCTAAAGTGCAAGAAATTGATTGAACTGAATGCGGGTCATCCTCTATTACAACCGCTTCATTTAACTTGTTGGAATCAAATGCAGGGAGCTAGTATACTCAGCAGTAGATCACATTCGTCAGCATTGATATACATACCATGTCTTGGTATAGCGTCGGATCTTCGATAGTATCTTGAGAACTCATCTTGAGGCAGCAGAGGCGTTTTATTGGGTTGGAACGAGATGGTGCTTGAGGAAATGGAGAGGTGGTAGACTCCATAAGATCAAGGTAGGAGACTCCTTTATATATCGCTTTTCGCTACTCAGCTAATGTCCACCAAACCTGTGCCTCACTGCTGCAATTTCTGGAGAAGTAATAAGTCTGTGACCTTTCATGGGAGCTCATCTGCGTCATGTGATAACGCACGCTAATCAGGGATGTAACATCCGCCCCTTTCTTTCCTTAGATAAACTCCACGTAATAGTGCTAGATCTCTTGTGACTACGTACCGTTCCCTCTTGTTAGTTTCTCATCACTCACTGATCCAGGACCATTTCATTCTTCCAAGGACCGAAAATACTTTGCCAGTCAGTGACTGCTGTGTCCTTGTGTATAATAAATTTTACAATGCTACCTGACATTAGAAAGTATGTCACTCAGTCGATTGACCATATTGTCTCTCTTCAGCGGCAATCAATGGATGCGCCAGCTGCGGCATGATCAAGCATGGCCGATCATGACGCTGCGGTCGCTCCGATCTGGCGATAGGTAAGCCAGTTACATTCCTGGGTCGCTCTACGTCCGGACCTTGCAGGATGCAGTGGGTTCCACACTTCATCAAAGATCGTAGAGACGTGTCAAGCCCGCATAAGCACTCGGTGGAGGAGCCGTCTTCCTAGAGGGTGTGGTAGATCAGGCGCAACGTGAGTAGAGCACCGCAATACACCGCACAGCCTATCCCGTTCGTTCGTGCGATACGCCTGTTGGTGCTGGGATCTGAACACTTACAGCGATCGTGCCCCCCATGTGAGGCAAAATGATTCCCTGAATCCAGTATATTAGTAGGTATCTTCTTGTGCAGATACTGCACACATATTTCCCTTCAACATGAATTTTTTCCTTGTCAGCTTTGCTATTTGCTTTACGGTTGGACTCGTGCTGAGCGTTGTGCTCATGTATCACGATGTGAAGTCTCGCAAACCGAACGGGATAAACGAGAGTTTAGGACACCCCTATTTCTGGGAGAGAGTCCTGGCTACTCTTCTTGGCGCTTGCCAGGCCGGTTTATCAGTTGCTGGTATAACTGCAATTGTCTTTGCGGTTCGCTCAAAAGACGACATGTACTGGGTTGACATGGCTGTACGATGTAACCTCCAGCTTCTCACCGGCACCAATGTAAGAAGATCCATAGAAATTCTTGGGGATTGCTGATTTATGGGATGATTAGCTGGCCCGAACACTACGTGTTTTGATGTTTCCCCACTGGGCTATATGGGTGGCATATCTCATCGCCCTTTTGACAGCACCGAATTTTGTTTATCCTTCCAGGTAAGAGATGTGATTCAAAGTTTCCTGTTTCTCTAACCAAGACAGGGGCAACAATTGCTGCTCTGTTTACGATTCAGGACCACTTTATGTCCTTGCAGTGGTATCGTTCCTATCCTCAGCAATTTCACGCGGACGGCTAGAGGACCATGAGACGGCAGGATCGGAACAAGACAGCTCGGGATATAAGCGGTTGTTAATGGTGTTTATCATCACAAACGCAATTGCGGCGTCATTCCAGCTGTGTGGAGGGATCGTCATTTACGGTATATCGCTCGCTAAGAGCAAGGTAGACACCAGCCTTCACCAGGGAGTCTTTGTGGTAAGTCTTGATCATCGTTTTTATGCAATCTAGCTGCGGATAGGCCTGTACAGCGACTCAGTTGCTGTGTCCTCTTGGTTTCTGCTTAGCTGGGATCAAACGCCGAATCATCGAACCTCTCAAAGCTTTAACGCGCAAATTACAGTCGCCTGAAATAGGTGATAGGAATATCGAGGGTGCAGTGAGGTTGGAAAGCCTATAGAACGTTGCGAATTTGGCACCAAGACTGGCACAGGGGTTGAGAATGCTTTTGGAAGATCACAACGTACTTTGATAGAAGGATACTACTGCACGTCCGTGAGCTCTGAGCCAAGTGTCCTGAGAATGGCGATTTTGAATGATGTCAAAACAGAGATTTAATTACTTACACGACATGACTGTGTGGTATTCACGCGAGTGATGAGAGCGAATCTTATAGTTAAACATATCTGCTTGTTCATCCGATCAACGCTGCTTTGGTACAACTTATTCAGGCCACTGATAGTTTTGAAATCATGCACAAAATCCCCAAACATAATGTAATACAATGAGTGTTTGATCCAATTCGACTTGTTGAACCGAACTCATACAATGTCCGTCGCTTGGGCCAGGAAGAACCCCTGCACAGGAAAATTGACCCTACTTTCTGCCATTACGCAACCACCAGCAATAAAGGACATCAGTATCTCTCAGATTAATTACTCGCAGCTTAAAAGTATATCTCTAGTCAGTCCCTGAGAGAAAAAGGCTTCTGCTTAGCCTGGTATCCTAGATATCCTGGTAGCAGCATTCAGCAGCCACGCCTCAGGCAGCCTCCGATTCAGTCAAATCCTAGTCTGCCCCCCCCCTCCTCCAAATTTTGTGGTGTGTGTAAACCGTCACAGATAGTGCATACCAAGCGCCGTGTCATATCAGCAATTGTTAAAAACGCTTCGAGGGCTGTATTGTCACTAGATAGACACGGCTTACTAAGGTGGCAACGCGCAACAAAGTCGATCCAGCGGGATTTAGACGTACGGGATATTTAGTTTAGGCACTCAAGATCACATACTGAGGGTTTCTTAACATATTAGTCGTTTTGGACGTGGTTGTGTGCAACAACACTAGCGATTTTCTGGTAGGCAAGGTCTTCCGGCCCATAGGGGGTGATTTTACATAGGCAAAAAATTAACACCTATAACAGACTACACTGTACGTATTAAATTGTTTTAACTTCAAATTGATAGATATTCTGCGTGCATTGCAACGTTTGCGATAACCCTCTAAGTGAATCTGGCTAGCTAAGAGTCGTCCTCTTACCAAAAACACACCTTATGCACCACAGGGCAGTCTTCAAGCTGTTACTACTGTTGCAAGCCCTAAATCGTTCTTATCTAAGCTGGGAAAACGAACAGCATCAATAATTCAATTGCTGCAGATCTCTATTCCTTCTCGCTAGGCTATACGGGTGGTGACGATTTCAACTATACTAGATATAGTTTCCGCAGTAACGAAGGTAGCCTACGCCTGTATTGGAAACTGTCTAATCGCAAGTAGAGGCAAAGCGACATCTTCTGCGTACGAGTCGGCACTGTTTGCTTGTCTTGCTACTACATCACTTTTATCTCCGGCACTCTCGCGCAAGCAACTAGAGACCCACAAGAACTTAAGATTTAAGCGGAGAGACAAAGAACATGTGCAGTTGTTGCATATCATTGTCTTCGCAAACGCGAGACTCAGAAGCGACGCAATGCTAATGTGACAGCTGAACCAAGCAAAACAGTCATGGCTGGCAAACGTTCAGTGTTAGATGAGAAGCCATTTTGCTATACATACAAGTGCACCATTGCCCCTGTCTTTGCGCACAAAGAAGACACCTTTTACTAAGCTTTTAAAGCTTCGCTTAGATTGTCTACAGCCATCTTTCTAAGCCCCTACTTGAGCTATTTCACAATATCGTTATCGGTCCTTCTTATGTAGCATGTAGTAGCGCAATTTTACTGCGCCCGGCGACCGACTTGGAAAGCGTTTACACACCTCCTTCCATTCCATACCCTGTTTATCTTTTAATGACAGCAAAAGTGCTTTGTCTGACTCTAGCCAGTGCTTGTGCATTCGTCAGCTGCATGATTCTGTGCCTTGATCCCCATCCTCGTCCTCTTCGTCCCAGTCGTCTTCCGAGTGGTCCGTTCCATGACTAGCAGCATCGCTATGGGAATTGCTCATCCACTCCGCATTTAAGCTTCCGTGATTGCATAAGCCTAGGGCACTATCGTTACACCTGTACCCTAGCAGTACCCACGAATCCGGCGATAGCTGGGTCATGCGGATGACTTTTCCTTGTTTGCCCAGGAACTTGTGACCTAAAGCTACCGGGTCGAGAGACTGATTTAAGTCGTGATAACGGACAGTTGCTGCCACAATCGACGACCCATTTGGGATAGCGCAGAATGTGAGATCAGTTATCTCACAAGATATGTTGTGGCTGGGTCTATAGTTGATGTTGATTCCATCGCTAGCTGTTGTGCCTGGAGAGGATGATGGTGGGGAGCAAGATCGAAGCCCCCTATCGATCCTGGGCCGTCCCGGCATTGCCTTTTGTCGTGGCTGGCTCGTTCTTACTTGTTGCTGTGCCCTCATGGGTACCTGATTGTAGTACAGTGGTCTGAGAGCAGTGTTTGATAGCCCGCGTTTCCTCTTGGGCGCGCGGTCCCTGCCTACACGTTGTCGAGGTTCCGCTTGAGGGATGCCGTATCTTTCCTTATTATGGCTGAGTTTGTCCCTAGGGCTTTCCCCAACTTTATCAATACTATCTTGTTGATTCATCTCACACCTGTTGGCATCCTGAACGACATCTTCTTCACCTTCTATCCCTTCAAAAGAAGAGATAGATGTTCTTGACTATAGTAGTTCATTAATTGTTTCCTGGAAATATGCGATGTGTTCATCCTCTTCGTCGCGGAGATCGCTTGGAGGCAGAACTAGGTTTATACCACCATCGTCTTTGCGGCCAGCGGCTCGAGGGCTAGGAATAGAACGGGAAGCTTGGCCGCTAAGGTCTAGTGAAGACGTGGAACTGGGCTTGGATGCAGGCTCAAGCATAAGGCTCTGTATCTGTCGTTCAGCCAGCCTTTGCCGCTTGGCTGGATGAGCATCTTCCGGCTCTGGCTCCAATATAACGTCCGTCGCTGCTGCTGCGGTGATTGTTGTCGCACCAACAACTGAAGAATGACGCGACTGTCCACGTGTTGCGGACGGAATGTTTGTCACACTAATGTTACCAGAGAATGTTCTGTCCTCCGCCGGTGATCCCTCTTAGACGGTGTTAACGTGACCCTATTGAGCGATTCGGCGGTACTCACCATGACAAGAACTTTCCATATCCCCTACAGAGAAAGCGTGCTTCACAGTTGTCTCATGATCACTGCGCTGGCTGACATGGTCTCCTTCGTTGCCGGCAGTTGGGTTGTAATTGTTTTCCTGATGGTCAGAGGCCTTGTTGCTAGGCTGAATATGCGCAGCGCTGTCGCGTTCTTCAGCAGTGTCAGTTGGATGAAAATCTATGCCTGTTAGTGACATCAGCACCGTAGCACACTTAAATACTTACCTTGATTGCTTCCATCAAGCAACCTGTTTGTAGCCGAATCCGATGTTGCAACGCGTGTGGCGTAACCCATTCCTCCCTCATCAAGCAATTCACAGCCAAACTGGTAGTGACGGTCGCCAGACGCGATATCGTACTTGCTTTTGCTATGGTCTTCTCCAAATAGATCGCAAATTGCTGGGTCCATCTCCTTAATAGGGCCTGTTGCCTGGAACGGTAGTGTCTGTTGAGGGACGGCGTGAAGGTCGCCCTCGATATCTGGACACGAGTCAGTCTGGTTTGAGTCGCTCGCATAACTGAAGAGCAAACAGTACCTTGATGTAGCAATCCTAGATTGTGAGTCGCCTCCACTGTATGATTTCTACGAAGAGTGTGCCCTGTAACCTTAGCCTTAGCCTGAGATTTTGTACGCTTAAGTAGCGTAGGGTCGTAATGTTTGAACTGAGATAAAGTGGTCTGAGGAACTGAAGTAAAAGTAGCCATTGTAAGATTGTGATAAGATCTGATGGATTCTGGCTGGGGAAACAGTGCTGTATCAAGGAGTTTAAATAGGAAACAACTCACCAAGCTAACGACTTCTCCAGGGAAAAGGATACTAGATAATGACGCTAAATCAATTGTAGTACCCATCCTGGGTGTCTCCGACATGACCCTTGTCATTTAACCATATCTTACTTTTAACCTGACTATTGCTGTGGAAGCTACCAAGGGTACGCATGACTCTCTGAGCGCCACCCTGAGGTTTTTTCAATCTCACTTTGAGAGAGCCCTCGATCGCCAGCTATTTCCTCGATCACCAGATCATCAGCTGCAGCATGTGCTAGAAGAGGTCCAACCCTGACGTCTCAAACAAGGCGGAGCATCCTGCACAGAGTTCACGAGGTCCATGCGGTATTCAAGTGCTTTGCCGCGTAATGCCGCTGGGTCTAGCCCCAGAAGAACCAGTGACACGAGAGAGAGTGGCCGTGGTATCCATTCGACTGAAGGAATTTGGGTGATGACACAGGGGCATCAGGCCTGAGACATGAGAGTGGAAGCTATTCGCCTGGCAGCGCTTTCCCCTCGGCCATAACGGTGGCAGAGAAAGCTCTGCCAATCTCTCACGGATCATACTAACGCCAAAGCTAACGCCGACAGAGACGACAAGTGCTTGACTGCGTCATCACTGACGATCCCAGCTCCAGCAAAACGCGAATAACTGAGCCCGGATTGGCGAGCGTATTCCGCGGAAGAACCGAAGGTGGGAGGAGGTGACGCCAGGTGACCAGACCTGAGACATAGGCGTGATTGACCGGAAAGTGTGTCCTTCTGGCTATAGCAGAATGAGGGCACGGTTCTGTTTATCTCCCACTTGCTACGCCAACGGCCACGCCGAGTCGCCAGCTGGCTGCCTCCTGACCTCTGCCCCTTGCTCGTTGCACTGCAACACTGCAACACTACAGGCACTGCAGACACGCTATGCGTGGCAAAGTATAGTCAGAACCCGAGCGCGAGACTAGCACCTCATGCGAGTGAACGGCTGCGTCCAAGATAGAGAACCCGTCCGGGCAAGACGCATCCTAAGAGAGCAGATTAGAGGCCGTGTTCCACTAAAGGAGCAAGGTGCAGGAGGCGGAGTGACTAGAGCTGATACTACGGCATGAAAGACCATGCAGTCTGTCTTGACTCAGTTATACCTGAGACAGTGCGTTGCAGAAGCACCAAGGCCCTGGCGACGCCGAAGAAGAGTGAGGGTAAACAGGCTAAGCAGTCAGCACTGTGAGGGGCTAAATCGTACAACGGGCGAGCATCCCTCTTTCGACCACAGATGTGTTTCGGGTGTAGCCAGCGCAGAACTTGGGGACAGAACTTAGAGAGAGGGAATGAGAGAGGCATCCTGCTTCTGTATTCTTCACCGTTGTGTTGCGGATAGTAGTTCAGAGATGTGTGGACTGCCGGGCCCAGCGTGTGCGAAGGCTGGAGTGGCCAGGCTCTACCAGGACGGAATGAATCCGACAAAAGATGCCTACAGAGAGAAACTGGGCACCGTAGCAAGGCGGTCTAATTATTCCAAGCAGGCAGCATGAAGGATGGTTAGGTTGTGTAGCAAGGGGCGGCGACCGGGTGTAGACAAGGGGTTGCGGATAGAAGGGATGAGAGTAGAGAGTATTAGGTAGAAGAATAAGATAGAAAAAGACCATAGAGGGAGGACTTTTATGACAGACATTAGAGGTTGATTCCCTGTTCAGGCGTAGCGCGAAAGCCGTACGCGAGGCCCGGATTACCCAAATAGGGTGCCTCTATTTCCTAATGCAGGCTTGCCGTCTGATTGTTTACTATAATAAAGAAAAACTCCCTTCGCATCGAACAGCCAAATCAGGGATCACTTCCACTGCAGCCATCGGTAAAACCGCCGGAGCCCCCGACAACTTTGTTGTTCTGAAAACATCTGGCGTTGACAAAGACCGGCGTGTTGAATGAGGCTGACCACTCATTGCCGTTCTCGTCTGGCTGGTCGAAATAGTCAAATTTCCAAGCGGTGACACCAAGACCCAAGCAACCTTTAGTATCAGGGAGAATGGTCTTTTGCCCGTAGTCCCAACTAGCAAAGCCAGCACCTATCGTACATGTTAGTGAAAACGGTACACATCTTTCTGCAGAGACAAACTAACCCTGGATGGAGTAAGAGCTAAAGAAGAACTTGTAGTTTCCCTTGCATTTACCATGTGTCGATTTGATGGGCGGCCAAGGCCGATTGTCGCGCTTCACATTGATCTCATAGGTGGTATCGTCTCGAAGCCATCTCCCACCGAACTTCCAGTTGAGCGGGTTCTCGGGGTCATTACCATCGCAGCTGTTTACGATTCTTGTGAAGGACGCAACGCATGTGTCCTTGTTGAAGTCGCCAACATCTTTGCCCATCTGCAAGACGAAAGTGTGTTCATCTGGCGTGCCTGCAAAGTACGTGAACTCGCGCTTCCAGCCGACCTCATGATCAGGGACGTTGACGTCTTTGCCGCAGAAAGCCTCAATATTTTCGTTCATCTTGTCAGCTGTCGCGTAGCCCTTGCGGCCTTCTTTTTGCCAACACTTGAACTCATCGGTGACAGCACATGTCTCGGAATCTTGACCTAGCACTTTTGCGCGCAGATCGATACCTTTCGCTAATGTGAAAGAGGCGATGGTCTCATGCCCAAGTTCGTTAGGATGGAACAGTCTGCCCCAAATGTCTGGCGTGTATTTGGACAAGAATTGAGTTACTGCATCGGTGTCTCCTGGGCAGCCGGGTGGCGCAGGAGCCCGTTTGTTGAGTCTGTGAAGTGCCTCTGCTCCAGGGGCAGGCGACTTCCATAGAAGAGTGTTGTAGATGCTAGGGTCAATTCCATCTTTTGTCAAAGGGAGTGTACCATTCTCAATCATTTGATTGAGGTCCAGTTCTCTCCTTCTGAGTTCATCGTGCTCCCACCCGGCAAGGTTGGTGGATGGCTTGAAGAACTGCAAGTCTGGTTGATCGTCATCGGGATATGCTCCACTTGAAGATGGGTCGCACATCTGCCCTTTGACACCGTCCCGTGGCCAAGGATCCCAATTTGAGAAACCAATCTCATATGTCAAAGTTCCTTCGTCGCGAAGAATATATATGACTTCCCTGATAGCATTGTTGATAGCCACCACGAGATTGTTGAACTTTTCTCGTCGTTCGGTAGTGAGTTTGAGTGCAGTCTTGCCCCAGTATTGAGGAAGCCATCGCCCGAAAGGCCAATTTTGCTTATCGGCGCAGTCGTTGTTTTCGGTGTTGAAGTACTGAGCATAACCATTGTACACGACAATGCCATCATCGCTCATCTTGTCGTTGAGAGCTAACAGGATTTGCTTGAGGTTGGATTTGAGGATTGTTTGGATATTTTCCTCAGCCTTCTTGATGACGGCATTGCATGTGTCTTCTCCCTCATAAGGAAGCATGACACACTTCATGATCATTCCAGACTGCATAAATCGTCAGTATGTCTAGAGGATGTGCGAAATCTTGCGGGTACAGCACATACCAGGCAAAGATCATTCCCACCAGCAGTCATGATGACCATGTCAATATCGTTTTTGAGATTACTGACTTGGTCAAAGATTTGTACAGAGCGATCTCCACTGCATGCTGGGTATTGGAAATTTTTGACAGAGGGGCCAATAACGTTGTTCACAAGGATGGGATACGACAAGTCGTAGCGCGAGCATTTGGTGCTGTCTCCGGCTTTATTGATGTCTTTGTCGTAGTAGCCCGCTCCAAGAAGGTTTCCAGCGCCAATTCCAGCCGTGAAGCTGTCCCCAATGGCAGCGAGATTCTTCACCCACGAGTAGTCTGTTGGATCGCCATCCTTTCGGGGACGGAGCACTGGTGGCGGTTCTGAGAGCTCCAGATGCTTGAAGCTTGTGCGGTTATTCCTCGTTTGCTTTGGGCGTTTGACGACATAAGCAGCCGTCTCCGGCAGTAATGATGTGAACAAAAGCGTCCAAATGATCAGGGAGGACATGATGCCGGTGTACTGAATCACCAAACGTCTAGGACCTGGCTGCAGGAAGTTAGATATCGCCAAGATCTGTGTTGTAGGATAAACTACCTCAGCGGAAAGAATACCGAGCTCAGTCAAAGACAAAATGAAGGTAGGACAAACTGAATCCAAATCGTTATCTTGGATTCGAGGAAGGAGGACGGACTTGGAGAAAAAAACGAATCCTGCCTGTCTCGACCGCAGTCGCAGTATCGGCCCAAGTGAGACCTCAATGCAAGTCAGATTTAGCATTGAGCTCTATGCCGTGCGCAATATTAGATGCTATCGCGCGAGCTCGCTCTTTCTTGGCATTCTGCGGCCTAAAATTGACAGTGACTAGCGGGATGATGCAGCCGGCAGACGGATCGCCAAGAACGATAAAAGGGTCAGGCGTTCAGTGATAGAACTGCGCTAGCGCAGGGGTGTGCCGTTGAAATGCGGGTAAAGTCCGAGAACGGCTGCGGACCGAAGTGGGGCCATGGCCCGCGTCGAACTAAATTTTGAGACCCCTGTGAGCAATCTTATCTCTGAAGTTTTCAGCCGCAGATTCCTTCAAGAGGATGCGGCAGCACTGTCGAGATTATCCGCACGTCTTGTGGTTGGCTGAACATTCACATCAGCGACTCCACTTTGTAAAGTACCAGGCATTCCAGTTATAATACAGTATCGTGTATTTTTCTAAAAGTAAGGCTCCGAGGCTACTAAGGTCGCAAAGCCGGTGAAATGTGGAAAGATGCTGTGTGCTCTAATCTAATTTTTGCGCCTTCTTTCCGACATTGCGCTAAGCTTATTGTATTGGAACGCCTTAATATCAGAACAATGAAGATCCTTCGAGAATGGCACGAGGTCTATCTTGATGACCTGCGTGTTTTCAGGATTCCGTCCTTCAAGCAGCTCCAACTGTGGCATGTCGTAAAGACTTGCCTAAACACTCGGTATGTAGGAAGTCACGTACATGGAGCATGGCTGACTCGACCACAGTTTGATCCTCGCAATGGCATCTTCAATTCTGACACTCTTTTTATCTAGCATTCTGGTGGCGAAGCCTGTTTTTGCAGGGAGCCGAGCCTGGGAGTCTTCAATCGTCTATACTCAGCCTAGCAACACTGAACTTCATGGCGACCTCTTTGAGTCTGAGCATAGGAATGGCACAATAAGCTCAAACACCACCAAACCTGCATCAGGACTTAAGAAGCGTTATGTAACTATCAATCCCGGAGATGGAAATGCCGATGACCACCTATGGCCCAATGGCAAGATCCAATACTGTTTCGAGTCCTCAGAAACAAAAGAACTCTTCTTTGAGGACCTCCTTGAAGCCCGAAAATTGTGGGAGAATGCCGGACTTGGAAAGGAATTTGAATGGGTTGAGAAAGACAGCTCCTTGTGAGTCAATTACAAGCATCTGCCCGCAAATCAATCCGAGTTTCGATGCTGACACAGCATCTACAGCTGCAAGAACAATGCCAATAGACCAGAGTTCCTCTTGATTACCAAGAGCGACGGTCTGTCATGCACAACAGGTGTACCTCCTCTCAACAAGATGAGTGGAGACCCGGAGAACAGAGGACCTCTGATGAGATTGAAGGCTGATCTCGACATTGGAAAGCAAAATCTGGTAGCCAACTATGCTCACCAGATGGGTGTGAGTAGCTCTGTCCCTTCTCCTGATGTACCAGCAACTAAACAAAAGCTTAGCATGCGTGGGGCCTCTACCATGAGCATCAGAATCCAGCGTGGTGGTCATCCGACTATGCTGCTGCCGGCGGAAGCATCTTCAGTTCCTCAAACTTCAAATGCGAGAAGCTACCTGATTACGCTAGTGTATCACAGAAACTGACAGCCGAGCAAATGAAAAAGGCGTGTACCTCAAGAGCATATGCAAAGACCTACCGATTCAGCGCAGCGGAGTACCTGCCAATCACGGATTCCACGGCATACAGAGCGAGCAAGACGGCAACTGAGCCTGACTGGAGTTCTATCATGATCTACGACAGCCAAATGGGGTCAGCATTGACCAAACCAAATGGGGAAGAAATCACACAAGTCCTGTTTCCCAGTCAGCAGGACGTCGACGGTCTGAAAAAGCTGTATGGCGTTTCTCCGTCGTCAAAATTCAATCCACTAGGAAGCAAGTCGAACCCAAAGAAGAACGCATTCAACGATATTCGGAAAAAGGAAAGAGACAGTGGGTGTGGTGAGGTGCCAGATGACGATCCTACTGGATTAGTTGAATGTAGCCCCAAGTCCTGTGGTGGTGGCTCTTGTTCCCTCAAGAAGAGAACCTCAGCTGTTTCAAGAAATGCAACAGTACGCCGAGCAGTCCCAGACACTGCTGATCCTACGTGGGGTTTCTTGAACAAACCAACGGACAGTGGACTGGACGCATTCACCAAGGAGTTCTTCAACCCAACGCTTCCTATCAAAGAGCCCTTCTTAGTCGACTTGACCGATGCTAGTGAAGAGCAACTTTCAACTTCGATCTTCTTGGAATTCAAAGACGGCGCCTTCTTTTCCGGAGTGATGGGTTTGTTTGGCTGCACTTCTGTTCTTGTGACTTCACAATGCGGAATGTTTATGGTAAAAGTATCAACTTCCTCAGAGCGTGCTATTACTGACTCGTATAGTCGCATCATTGGCAGAAGTGGTGGAGATCCAGCAAAATCACCGACGAGGAATTTCAAGAGGCAGTCATTGACCCGCTTGTCAAGGGTGGCGGACACAACCCGCTTTTCATAGGCTTCCCTAATATCACGCCAACGGACTGCTTCACAAAGGAGAAGAATGTCCAGGTAAGAGCTCCCCTACATTGTTTCGAGATGTTCGAGGTCTGATGATTCTATCAAGGTAACAATCTTCGCACCAACCTTCAGTGCAGGCGTGAAGCCATATTTTGCGGACCGTTTAGCTGTAACTATTACAGCTGTCGCTGGAGCTCTAGGGCTTTCTGAGACAGATGTAAAAACTCAGCTATACGACGCGAAATGGTCTGATACCTGGGTAAACGATGACTATACGGAAGAGAACCTTGAAACAGCCAACGGCAAAGTCTTCTTGACCTATAACCCAGATATCTTCAAAGATGGGAAGACAGCGGCTTATCAAGTATGGGCTGGTGCTCAAGTCAATAACGTTGATGGGGTGATGCAGAAGCAACCAAACAGTGCCATCAAAGCACCTTTTATGTCGGTAAGTCCAGCTCCAGGCCCCTCATTCCCAGCCCCAAGAACTCGGTCGATACTATCCCTACATATTTTACGATGTGTCTTCTGCTGACTGAAAGCACGCAGGACCGCTGGGCCCCGAACTTCTCTTCAAAAAGAAGATCTCTTTTATCCTACCTTGGCTGGACATAGGATAGACTTCCACTTCCATTCGTTGATCGTTACAAACCACTAAATACTACTGATACTCATGTGAGAAACCTTTGTGGGCATGAACCGCGTCTTGACCGGCACCCAGTCTCATTGTTGTATTTAGATATGGTCAGATGGGTGATAGTTGATCATGGTGGGATTCGAGATGTGGTAATCAAGCATTGTTGCTATGCCAGTATGATGCGAGTATTCGATGAGTTGACTTCCTGTACATTGATACTGGCCACATTATGGCCTGACCATGAGCTTGCGGTCGCAGTATAGTTGTCATTTCCGACCGTGTTGTTCAGGAAAGCAGAAGACACGGCAACTACCATAGCCTTAGGCTTCCGAACCAAGACCGAGAAGAAGCCGGCGCTGCCTGGCTCACAGCTTGCGCAGTCGAAGCCGCATCTTGTGCTGATGTGATTGTGATGTTAGCGTTTTTAAGAATGGTTGCGTGCGTTATATGCTTACCATCTAGAGCCAAAGCAGCTTTCTTCAGAGTCTCCAACGCTGCTTCGAAGAACGGCTTCGATTCGAGGATCTCTGGTTCCCACCTTGAATGACCGGCCTTGTGATATTCTCGGAACCACGCCTCGAGCTCCTCAATCGGCGACTGCCCGTGCAAGTCTGGAAGCCTTGGGTCTGCTCCTGCTTCGAGTAGCAACTCAATAACAGGAAGATTCTGTTGCAGCTGTGCCTGATCGTGCTGCACACAGTCACTTATCGCGTAATGCAGCGGACGAGCAACACCGGGATTGGGCCAGCCTCCAAGTTCGTTTGGGTCCTCTCCTGATGCTAGGGCTTCTTGTATAGCCAGCAATCTAACTTCCAGAGGGTCGCCCGACATGCATAGACAGTGCAATGGTGGTCTGGGTCGGAACTTGGAAGGCAGAAATTTCCCCATGACAGAGGCAGTATTTGCGATGCTTGAGATTCGGGCTTGCTACTGCGTGTGTTGAAGCTGTATAGCGAGAGTCGGGTTTACAGGTGGCTGTATCGTGTGTTCTCCGTTTGCGGCAAGCGACGCCTGTGTCCTAGATCGCGGCGGGCACCGGAGTTTTGATAAGTGAGGAAACGCGAGAATGACGGCACATAGGGGTGGTCGCAAGTGATCACAGCAAGACCAAATTGGGGCTGGTGCCTACGCAGGGAACAAGGTCTTAGTTTTAGCGTGTGCACGGGCCAGACGCACGGTGAGATGACACTAGGTCAGCTACCCGACTTGGTGCCCGCCGTTAAACACCGAGGTTGACTTGAAATTAGTTGCAGTATACCGGAAACGGGACACCGCAACCTCAGAGCAGTACCTTGACAGACGGCGGGTCGGGCAGGAAAACTTGTATTCAACGTCCTATGGTCGTATGTGAAGGATTGGCACAAAATAGACAAATATAAACTCTTTATTGTCTCCTGCACGCGAATTGGAACGGTTCAGCGTCAACACTTCAGCGTGGATGTCGTGATGTGAGAAAAGAATGCCAGCGTACAATTTTGCAAGCGCTATGGTATCCTAAACAAGGCCAACGCCCGCTAAAAGAAGTCTCAACTAAAACCAATGCCCTGCATCCCTCACTCATGCCCCCTTTGCATACGAAGTGCCGCCAGCTGCCCGGTCAAACTCGACCAAATCATCCAGACCGCAAACCTGAAACAATTCCTTGGGCCGATATCTCCGCCCCCCTTCCTCTGCAGGCCCCACGTTGCCGAGAGTCTTCAGCTGCTGCACAGCCTTCCGGACTGCAGGGTACACCATCTCGAGTGCCAGGCACGGGAAGATGGCAAGCTTGTATCCGATGTCCTTGCATTCTTGTACGCTAAAGTCTGGCGACACGCCGCCGGGGACATTGTTGAACAGGCACGGCGTCGGCGCAAGATCTTTGCATGCTCGCGCGGCGTCCTCGCGAAACGTAACGCCTTCCAAGAAGCACACATCTGCGCCTTCGGCAACCGCAGCTCGCAGGCGTTTAATGGCTTCATCGTAGCTGTAACCTTGAAGAGCGTCGGTTCGTGCGATAATGACGATGTCGCCGTGCTTTTCGCGGGCCATGGCTGCGGCCTTGATTCTGGATGCATACTCGGTAATATCGACTAATTGCTTGCCGTTCAAGTGGCCACAGCGTTTGTTGACAACCTGGTCTTCGAGATGCAGTCCCGCTACGCCAGCGCGGATGTACTTCGTCACTGTCCGTCCAACCATGATGGGACCTCCGTATCCGGTGTCTGCATCTGCGATAAGAGGGACGCCGGGATCAAGGTTGGCTATCATCTCAGCATTAGTGTGCATGTCGTTCAAGGTCGCAATGCCCATGTCTGCCATGCCCAATCTGCTCATCGTAGTGCCTGCGCCAGTCTGCCGTGCAGTTGTCAGTCTAATACTCGTGACTTCTACGATCTAGCATTGTGTAAAGATGATAACGTACCATGTAAAGACAGTCCACGCCTTCCTGCAGCGCTATTCGAGCAGTGAAGCCATCATACACACCCGGGCATGCGATGAATTTTTCTGGATCTGCCAACATCTTCCTCAACTTTTGGACCGCAGTCATATTGCTTCTGCCTTGAGTTGTCTCGATGGAGCCCATTTTGAAATGTGTGCTGTCCAGATTCCTCAAAGTTTGCTTCGTGAAATGTTGGGGGTGCGGTGAATTCAACACAACAAAAAGGCAATGACGTTGGACTTGAGAAACCAGGCGAATAGGACAGGGACCTAGGAGTATTGTAACCTGAAGCTAAGGAGCTATTGAGCCGAACTCTGTTCTTAAACTTATAAACTATGTTACTCTTCCGCATGCTTGTGACGTAGTGCACAACGCCGATGTTCGCCGGTGTTTTCACCGATGGACGCGGCGCCATGAGCCGTCAGTGGCTCAAAGTGAACAACCTGAGCACGAAAAAGGCGGTTCGCAGTCCTTGGCTGATGATGAGGCGGGGGTGTCCGGAGTGTTACATGCGAGGGGCGAGCCGTGTGTGGGGTCTTGACATGGTTTTGTGGGATGATGGCGCAGTGGTGAAGGATTCACAGCCTGATAAGAGAGCCTAGTAGAAAGATCCCATGACATGCTGTAGTGGTGGTATGCTCTGATATAGTAGGGATGACGATCTTAATTGAGTCGCACATGCCACGAGTGAGCATTGGAGTGGGCCTTTCTGTCCTTGAAGAGCACTGCTGGCGTACCCGGTTCACGTTAGGAAGAAGAGATATTGTGTCGCGGTGTGTGGACAATGGGTATGCAGGGAGAATTGAAGGATTGAACTAAGGTTGTATTGAGTGAGTCTACAAACAGTAGATATACATGAGAGGCTGTAAACAGCGCTAGTGCTACAATCGGGTGCCAAAAGTCTGTTCGCGTTGACGCATGGACCACCACAACCACATTTGATTACCAACTTCAAAGCAGTATAACTCTCTACTACATAGACCAAATAAGACAATTAGGGTTGCAAATTAATCGCATTACGCTTAGTATCTAGTCTGGTAGCCCTTTGCACGTCGCACAGCGTCTAGGCGTCGTGGCATAGACCTAATAAGGCGTTTGATCAGTGCGTCAGGTATAGCAGCCCATGCCTCAATCAACCCCAATTCGAACGCCTCCCACTCAGCTAGAGAGTCTCCCATATAGTCAAATTCAGGATGCAGCTCATGGAGCTTCTTTTTAAGTGCCCACCACATGTGTTCAATAGGGTTAAGGTCAGGTGAGTATGGTGGCCATTTGATCGTAGCAACACCATGAACCTCTAGCCACTCCTTCGAGACCTGGGAAGTGTGGATAGGTGCGTAATCCTGCATAAACCACTCGCCTGGCCTGTAGCTGTCCTGGAGACCTTCCTCAAGTGCTCGTATGTAGCTCTGAGCTGTGTATCCATTGCGTTTGGCTGATGTGTCGCGATTCATAATTACTAGACGACTACGCCTTGCTCGGCCACCTGGAGTCATCCATATTGAGCCCCATACCATACGAGCAGGTTGGCGAGCAGTGGTGACCTCCTCAACCATCTCGTGCGACCATTTATCCTCAGGTAGTCGCCATACCCAGGGCGTGTTGTGGCCAGATCCACGAGCAACGCTGCACTCGTCACTGAACCTGATAGTACGCCTCCCAAAATCAAACCCCAGCCATTCATTAGTAAGATTGAGGCGTTCCGCAGCTGTGTTCTTGTTGATTTTTGGCCTACGTCTCGCTCTGAACTTGCGGTATCCCTCGTCAGCCATTGCGCGCTGCACAGTACGCTTAGAAACGCTGGGGTAGGTAGTATTGGCGTCCCACAGTCCAGCCTCCTCCATAAGCTTGTGGTACTCAATACCTGGGTTTTTCCGAGCAATCCGTAGCAGCCGGCGATGGTCTCTACTAGTCAATGTAGGTGGCCGGCCTGTCCGAGGCTGCGTTGTGGTGCTGCAGCTGGTTGTCCATCGGAGTACTGTTTTCTGTACGCACCGCTGCGAGCAGTCCAGCGCGTCAGCAACTTCGCTTGTCGACACACCAGCCTCAACCTGGGCTAAGCAGTATATCCGTTGGGCTTCTGATAATTCACCTCCGCGCACTCGATTTGATGAAATTTTAGTGCTAAAAGCTCTCATATTGATGTAGTCGTGTGTAGTTGAAGAAGATAACGTAGTTTATAAGCGAGTGAGCCGTACAAGCGAGTGAGCCACCCCACCAACTTTGCGCACCTCTACGATCATATATCTCAACAACGTGATGATACAATATATAGATATGTATAGAGTGAATTAAGCAGTATCTAATATATCCTTTTTACATGTACGAGAGTTATGACCAGTCTCTCTACACCTTGTGCAGCGCGCTAGAGCCTGGCGGTTGCGGCCTGATCGCTCTCCTGTCCGACGCTCTTCACGAGCAATCTGCTGATCAGCCTCACTTTGAGCGAGTATATCCTCTCCAGCTCCCTTTGTTAAGACTCCACGCTGCTGTATACGCTTTTTCTTACGCTGTTTGCGCGCTGACGCTGCCTCATTAGCCTTCTCAAGGCTGGTAATCCGATCGCGCATCAGCTCAGCTGAGAGCATTACTACCTCTGCTCCCTTCTTAAGCTGCTTAATTGCTTCAATGATTGAAGCTGGTGATGAGCTCTTATGCTTTCGAACGCGCTCACTTATCAATGTTGATTGGGCTTCAAGCTCGCGTACGTTGCTCGGGGTACAAGCCTCCCAGACAGCCTCTGGGAGAGCAGCTGGAGAAGGTGTACGTAACTGCACGTCAAGCTTTGATAGTACAACGTCTGGTTGGAGAGGCACAAGGCCTGCACCTCGAAAGGCTGAGCAGATATTGACTGAGGTGAACGATCGATTGAACGCTGTCTTGAAGGCTGGCAGAAACTCGAGCTTGGTGATATGGTTGATGTGGTGGCGGATTAGGCTCTCAACCTCACGGCTGTACGCGCGCTTCAACGGCGAGAAGCAGCCAACGTCAAGCGGCTGCAGCAAGTGCGATGAGTGAGGCGGCATAGAGAGCGTGTAGATATTGTTCTCCTTGCAGAGCTCTTGAAACTCAAGAGAGTGGTGGCTCTCGTGGCCGTCAAGGACGAGCAGGCGACGCGCACCAACGACGCGAGTCTTTGTGTGAGCGTTGAAGTGCTTCAGCCACTCTACTCCTAGCTCGTTGTTTGTCCAGCCATTGTCGCTGACTGCGATCACCCAGTCGCGTGGGATCTCTGCTTCCTCGTACCAGGCAGATAGATGATACTGGCCAGCGAAGATGATGAACGGCGGGACTGACCAGCCAGCAGCGTTGATCGCAGCGATCAACGTCACCCACTCGCGATTGCCTGGCTGGATAGCCTTTGGCCTGCCTCTTCTTTCTGACCCTGTCACGACGAGCTGAGTCGTGATCTTGCCCATCATAAAGCCAGCCTCGTCAAAGTTGTAGACGTCATCATCGCAGATGCCGTACTTGGCCTTTGTCTCCTCTACAAGCTCAAACCAGCTTCTGATCAGGGCTGGATCCTCGCATAGAGCTCTCTGCCTATCGTACGCTCGATTGAAACGCGTCGTGAGACTGTCTGTACGCTTGACAAAGTTGCGCGGCCAGTGGACGCCAACCTGACCTGCGCCGCGCGCAGCGAGCAGCTTATCAGCCATATCACGTACAGCTGCGTACGTAGGCGCGAATCCACGTGTATCCAAGTCGAGTATATGTCTGACAATCTCCTCCTCCTCTCGCTGAGAGAGCTTCTTTGAGTTGGGCTGGCAATCGCGTCGGGTAGGCTTCCCAGCGCGTCGGCGGTGGAGCGTTACTCGAGAGACTTCAAACGTGCTTGCAGCACGTCGCTCAGTCTGGATTTGATTTGTATCAAGAGCTAATATCGCAAGACGTATATCAGCCTCATGAGAAGCGTGTTGAGAAAGAGTTGGTTGAGTCATAATTAATTCAAGTGTAGAGGTGCGCAAAGTCGGTGGGGTGGCTCACTCGCTTGTACGGCTCACTCGCTTATAAACTACGTTACCCCTCTTTAGAGTTCGCGTTGTTGAAATGGTCTGTGCACACGCGCGAACAGACTAAAGTCCTAGTACAGTATGTGTAACTCTTTAGATCAAAGATTACGTTCGCTTCGGCTCCTAATAAGCAAGGATCCTTCGTTCTCAGTTCCCAACTATGCCGAAACAGTATAGCCTGAGATGGTTTGTCCCGCACTTGCTTACCTTATGGGTTGTTTGCAAAATGTTGCACCCACCCCGTGATTTAGCGCGGGAGGTAGCGCTATGACGCTTAGATATAATTTGTTAGCAATTACAGTACAAACAGTATTATACATACATTTTGCACCTTTGTAAAAGCTTCAATAGCCTAAATCAGCATCTCGTGATATTTTTCTAGTGTTGTACTCTCAATGGGTGCCAAATCAAAGTGGAAAAACGTACCTTCAGCAGGCAACACACCTGTTCAATCTGCCAAACGTAGGCGTACAGCGACTTAAGTATTTGAGCAAGGTGTTAATCCTGCGCCACCTACTCCACCGCCAATAGTACAGCGTCCTGTACACTCACGAGAACCGAGTCTGCCGCACAATCGAGATACGCCGAGCCCGCCGGGCACGCTGTTTGTAGCGGAGGATGAGGATGAGGATGAGGCAGCGGCTGACGCTGGGTTGGACGATGATAACTGCGAGGTTGAACAGGTGCAAAACGCGTTAGCTGCTGCTACAGCTGTAGAAGAGGTTGCTGTAGGCTCACCTGGGTCAGCGACTGCGGCGTCACTGGCTCACTCGAGCCAGCCGCAGCGTCCAGAGTCGCATGTTGAAGCGATTGACGAGGAGCCACATCTACACTGGAATTACCGCGCCTAGTGGATGTCGCTGGGGAAGAATCCAATACCTTCAGCAGCTGTTTTAAAGCGTAAGAAGCTGCTGTACTTAGTTGATGACAACAAGGTGTGGCGATGGGCGGATGGTGTAGTAGAGACGCAGCTGCCGCGTGTTGCAATAATTGACAGCTTGACAGCGACGCTCTACTATACTAGCGGCCGCCAAGCTAGAGCTGATAGGTGTACTATTGCGCTACAGCGCTCGCAGAGTGCCGCTGGACGGGGTGTTATTACTGGCAATTGGTGGGAGTTCAAAGAAGAGTTGACTGAGATGGATAAAGGGAGCGGGCAAATAATAACCTGTGACTTTGACTTGGTGTTGAGAGAGCAACAGGTGCCTCAGCCAGTGACTCAGCCAGCATCGCAACCAACTCGAAGCACTGCTCGCACGCGGCCTGGCATCGTTACAGCGATTATGGAGGAGGGGCTTGCTGGTGTTGTTACTAACGAGCGCTTTGCGTCAGGTCATGCTATTAGTATAAAAGACTACTAGAGGTGTCAAAATGAGCGCTGTTCAAACAACCCAGGCGTGTGCTGGGTGCGTACTCAGCCAGGTCGACAAGTTGAGCGTTCAAATGACCATTATCCACTGAATGGCAACATCATCGCAAGCTGGTCAAGCGCTATTACGCGGCAAGAGTGTACTATTGAAGAGCCATTGCAGGACCTCCAGCTGCAGTTTATTATGTTAAGAGATCGTACTGCACGGGAGAATAAGCGGCGGCGGCGGAAGAGCTCACCAGCGTCATCAAACTCTAGCATTGAAAACCTCACAAAGGCAATACTTGTTGGACATCTTACTCAGTTGAAACAGCCACAGCAGTACTGTCAACATCTATCAACAGAGCCATCACAGCGGCGGAGATGGGTTGACATTGAGGCATCAAGAGTAGAGATTGTTCAACACACTCGCAACTTCTTCAATTACTGGAAGCTCAGTATGCCTCATGTTAAGGATAAGATTAAAGCTATCTACACGCTGTGTAAAGATGAGGGCTTTGATACCAACATGCTCATAGACCTAAGCAATGGCATGACATTTGAGATGTGGACGTTCTATGAGATGCCTCCAAGTATGCTCTCACATCTCCAACGCAAAGCTCACAATTGGATGAAGGATTACACTGGCTTATCAGAAGAAGACGCAGCGCGTTGCTAGAAGATGTTAAACTTACAGCATGAGCAAGTAAGCAGTTCTGCAGCTGAAGGGCGTATACCATTAGAAGAAGTCAGTGGAAATTGAGACTACGACTCATCACTACATACATACCCACACTTCCTGTACCAGCTTCTACAGTTAACATTATAGCAGCTATTAAGTACAGCGAGCTCCATGAAGAAGCGAAAGTCAAGCCAATCATCCTGCTGTTGATAGTGCCGCTTCATCCAACTCTTCAGCACCTTAAAGGTCTTCTCAATAGGGTTGTAGTCAGGTGAGTATAGCGGGAGGTACTCTAATTGTATGCCGAAATCTCTGCAAAGCTGTACAATTGCTGGCGATCAATGAATAGACGCGTTGTCTATGAGCAGTACGTGGTACCCAGCTGTAAGGTGTGGCAGCACATCTTTACGCAAGAACTCCTCCATTAACTCAGCAGTAATTGCGCCTTGAAAGATGCGATGCGTAAGGTATCCATCTACTGTCATCGCTGGCAGCAAACTCTATCGCTCTGACTGTTTCATAGAGTAACTCAGTGACACTGATTCACCAACAGGACCCCAGCCATACTTGCGATCGCTAGTACGCTCATTGCAAGCGCTCTCATCTACTGCAACAATCTGCTCTGCTGTATATTTCTGCTGGCACTGTGCCTGGAACACTCTCCGCAGAGCGTCAGACTGCTCTGCTGCCTTCTTTGACGCAATTTTGCGACTCTAATTTATCCGCTTCAGCTCACAAGACACAGTGGCAATGCTCACAGGTACACCCCACTCCTCTAACAGCCAGTCTCTAATCTCTTTGAGGTATGCCTGCGGTCGGCCAGCTAAGTACTCGCGCAGCTGAGTCCTGTGTCGCTCCCGGAGCGACAGTGGCCGCCCAAGTCTGACAAGAGCTGGAGCGTATGGTTGACCCTAGTACACCGAATTTCGTCGCTTAGTCCTTGTACACTGACTCCAGACTCCAGTCTCTGTGTGTATTTGTACGTCGTTGACGCCGGCGGCAATTCGATCGAGTACGGCTTCTAATACGGCGGGTTCTAAGCGGTGACGCGGAGTGTGGTAGACTATCGCTGCGTTAACTACAACACCAAGGAAACAATCGCGATAGCTCAATTATAAGTAAGTTGCAGCTTCATGCTATATTGCACTGGCGCAGTTGCTCTTAATTCTTAATTATCAACGTTTGCTATACAAAATCGTCCGTGCGCGCGAACACCCCGCGAGTCACGGGGTGGGTGCAACATTTTGCAAACAATAACGTACTCCACAAGCGAGCCGGTCACCCAAGCGAGCCGGTCACTCAATTTTACACCAAAAATTAAGATTTTTGCACCTTAATAACTCTACAACCAGATAATAGAATTGTCTAAAACTTGAAATACTATGCTGCATCTACGTAAAGATCAATTCTATAGAAGCGCTAGGATCCTGTATCAGTCGCACCGGAGTTATTAAACAAAAATCAAAATACAGGGATTATTTTAGCGTACTTTCTAATAACTCTACACACGTTAAGGATAGAGCTTAGATCTCCAGGGCAACTGATCTTGACATAGGTAAAGCATAGCATTTTGATTTTTAGACAATTCTATCATCTGGTTGTGGAGTTATTAAGGTGCAAAAATCTCAATTTTTGGTGTAAAATTGAGTGACCGGCTCGCTTGGGTGACCGGCTCGCTTGTGGAGTACGTTAAGGCTTAATTAGCGATGGGGTAATAACGAGCATCCTGAGTGCATATGAACATATCTTGCGAGCACAGAAGCCGTAAGTCGCGGTCAACGAAGTAGGACACATGTGTGATGAGACATGGAGCCTGCCAAGTGCAGTGAGCCACAAAATGGGTACCGGCGCAAGCGCCTTACACATGGCCGTGCAACAGACACTGTACATAATCACTCGGCATTATTCTGTCAGTTGCATCTGCAGGAGAAGCGCTGTTGTGAACGCATGCAATCGCACAAAGACAGTCATCTAACAGCCTAGGTAGTACGATGAGGAAGCGAGTAAGCTCCCAGACGCCTCCGGGCTGCCGCTCACGGGTTGCTTATGTTAGGGATGGTTAGGAGTTGGCTTGTCGTGAGTAGCACAGCTGCTCAGTGCATCTAGCAATTAACGTTAGTAACGCCATGTCAAAAAACCTGTGTGAGTACTGCTGAGATAGATCGATACTGTGCATTTACCCCCATTACTCTCTAGTAGGGCCTCACATACAAGGATCGTCTCTGGCCTCCCTGTTCAGCCCTCTTCATAGCGGGTGGTGCAGGTTGAAGTCACCGAGTAGCACTTGTTCGTCTGTGTGGTATTGCCTGAGCGCCTCTCGTACCTGCGGTAATGTGCTCTGTCGGTTGTTCGAGGTCTTCGGCGGGTTGTAGACGTTGTGGACGATGAGCCGCTCTCGGCTTTGCTGATCGTCTGTTGGGTCTATGTTGATGATGATGGAGCAAATGTCTCTTGTTCGCTCCTCGAAGCGCCACTTTGTCTGGTCCATTCTCTTGTTAACGAAGAAACAGACCCGAGCTGGGCCTTCCGTGTCCCCCGTTGGGTAGCA
Source organism: Lizonia empirigonia (assembly GCA_009982855.1). Classification (NCBI taxonomy): domain Eukaryota; kingdom Fungi; phylum Ascomycota; class Dothideomycetes; family Pseudoperisporiaceae; genus Lizonia; species Lizonia empirigonia. Next base: position 757,710 of record JAADKA010000018.1, read on the forward strand.
GAGGTAGAATCTGTCCTTGGCCGGGTGATGAGTGGTGGCGGAGTACGGATGAGGATGGTGCAAGGACTGAATAGTCTTGTCTTGTGCCAGCACGTCTTCGCCAGTAGTCACCCACCTACCTACCGATCCGCCCGTACGTCGCTCAACTAGGGCTTCCCGTTCGCTCAGCCTTATTCTCCTGCCCATTGAACACAAAAGCTGCCTATCTCATTACTTTCCATCTAATCTCCTCTGCGAGTCCTTTCCACAAAGCGTCGCATCTATTGTTCTTCCAAGGTCCCTGCGCGTTGCTGGGAGTCGTATCTCACCCGACTCGGGTTGGATGGGTGTGGCAACGTCCATGCGTTTGCGTGGTCTTGCAAGATGAGTGAGCTGGAACTGGTCAGTGAGGAGACTGATACGTATGTGCTGGGCAACGCTGTGCCTGCTTGAGGATCCTAGGCGTTTTGCATGGCTGCTCTGTTGTCCGCCGCACGCAGGGATGCTGGTATCGTGTGTGTAGCCCGTGGATAGAGCGCGTGTGAGACGTTATTGAAAGCTCTGAGATATCGAGCAGCAAGAGACTCGCCACTTGTGCAGTGTCCTGGCTGCGTGGTTCGTGTATCTTATCTTATGGGTGATGGCGTGGAGGGCGTGCTCGGGCGAGCGTATCTTCTTACCGCCCGTGTGTGTCGGCGGTAAGACGTGATAAGTCTTGGCTGGGTAGCTGAGTTGTTGTGCTATGCTTGCGTCGATCATGCCTGTGATGTTCATCACTGCGATGGGTCTGGGCGACTTCGGTGCTGTGTAGTCGCCTACGTCTAGTATAGCTCGTTTGCCACTTGGTAATGCACCCCCCGGCGAGCCTTGTCGTGTCTATACTGGCTTCTGCGATCCATTCGGCGCCATCTTCGTAGGTTTCCTTATGATGCGGATCTCCCACGTAAGAGGGCACCACAGCATCGCTTCTTGGAGAGCCCTCGTGTTCGGCGCTGCTTTGACGAAGGCTGCAAGGAATTGTCGCAGTGTTGTGTCGTTTGGCACGGTGCAGATGCGGGTATTTCGTCCCCTTTGTATCGCCGGCCGCCTTCTTCCTCAATCTGATTGTTCATTTTTTCGTCGTGGGAGGTGGTTTCCAAGGGCGGGTTTGCAGATCAGTCACCTCATAGGCCCTTGTGTGGCGCCCTTCGCTATTGGGTCGCATGAAATACCATTGTCCTAACGGGCTAACCATGTGAAAAGCGACAATGAGACTTTTGAGCATTGGTCAGGAAGTAGTGCGATCATCTTTGGGCCAGAATAGTGTTGCTTCTACTACTATACGCAAATGAAGCCGTTGAAGAGATGAGAGAGGTGGTGTAGACTGGTACTGAAAAGGTCGTTGACCGCTGTATTTGTCAGATCAAGCTGTGTCGTACAATGGTCGATGTTTGGACTCTGGTCCAGGTCATGTAAGAATTCAAGACGAATTTCACAAAGTATATTAGGCAGATGTGCAGACAGGAAGGCTTTGGCGACGTCTTGTCTCACGTCCTGGCGTGGTCCAGCCCAGTCGTGCGTGAGATATTGTGCCGCTTCTTGTTAAGCCTTCGGCGGCCATTCATCGCACCCAACTCGACAGCCCCACTACTCCAGGTTCGGCAGCTTGGTGACAGGGTCAACCATCACGGGATACCTAATTTCACTGGCGCCAGCTTGAAACCCGAATCGTCTGCTCTTATGCGTTACGATCTGTTCCACGCGTCTCCTATCTCAAGGGAGCGAACTGATCTGAGCAATGGCAGCGCCTTTAGATCCAGTAGATGAAGTAAATGAAGTAAATGAAGTAAATGAAGTAAATGAAGTAAATGAAGTAAATGATTGCGCCAGCTCAAATGGTCGTGGTACGAGAGAGAACGGTCGGGACGAATTTGTCGCCAGAAAGGACTTATCGCTAGTCGGACTGTTTTGGGCTCATGCTGATTTCCTGCACTCTCTCTCCGACGGTCTTTAGGTTCTTGAATAGAAACGTGATCTGTTAGCAAAACTCTGGTCAAGCTTGCGTAGGTCGTTCACATTATCGCGAAGGCTTCTGTCTATATGTGGTGGAAGGCGGGTCTTGAATTCCAGGTTTCGCAGATACGAAAGCCAATACGCAGACAAAGTAGAATTGAATTTTCCGTTGGTATCATCGTTCAGTTCAAACCTTAAAAATGCCCCGAGTGTTTCTCGGCATGATGGCGAAATGGATGAGATAGTAACGTTGTGTTCTTCAAGCTTTCGGGAGATGAAACGCTGATGATGCGATCAGTCAACTCCTGTGAAAGCTGATCCATAGTTGTGAAGCATTTGTAGATGGGGGGAAATGCAAACGCTGGCTGAGGATCAGGATAAGACAAGGGTGGATTTCATTAAACGCAAATGGGGTCGGCCAGCGTGCGACACGTGGAAAACATGTTGCACAGTCTGGAGATTGACCACTTCCAATACCTCGTTCGATTGCGTTACCAGACAAGCGCAAACTAACCACGACGTTGCTCGAAGTGACGGACGTGCGATTCTGGCGGGACCGTATGTGTAACCAGGCTTCGTGTGCCCTAAGTATGCCCTCTGAGGTTCTCGACGTACTGTTTGTAGAGAGGCAGATCAGATACAATAACACAGACTGTTATTTTGAAGAAGGGAAAATCCTTCTTCTTGTTATCTAGCTCTCTATAGCTCGTCTCTCTTGACGTTCTCGCTCTCAGGAATAAAATCCCAGTTAGTACCGAAATCAGGAGTGTCGAAATCCAAGTTCGGTAGCACCTCTTCCTTTTTCTTGGTGCTAACAGAGCTCAACGCTGCCAACAATGAGCCGTCGTCTAGATCAATTGCCCACACCATGGTTCTACAATTAAGAATGTCAGCATCCAAAGCACAAACATGCATAGCAATGGTAAAGCAGGAAGTGCAAAGAGATTTGGAGTTGAACGCACCCTCCCAAGCATCGCTGGTTAGCGTAATCCAGCTTGATTTTGAGCGTCTCGGCATCATCGAAACTTGCCCATTGGTCACTATCCCACGTGACAATCTTTGCTGCAGCTTCAAGATCATGCGAGACAGTCGCACCGTTGTCGATGATCTTGTTGATCTCCGCTGCAGACAGTACACCCGGAGTTCCGGTGCACTCGCCGCCTTTTGCACCCTCAGTGAACTCGCATCCGGCGACCATACAGTTAGGGTCCTTCATCGTGAAAGCTAAGATAAGTGTTAGTGACAGACAGGAGATAGATGGCAATTGGAGCGTGTACTTCGACCGTAGAAACCCAGGCCCATGACTACACGTGCAGGGTTGATGTTGTTCCTCCACAACAGCTCAAGGCCGAGTTGGATTTCCGTGAGGTTCGTGTGTGCATACGCGTATGGTCCGATCGCTGTTACTGTACTATCCCATACACCGTCTGGTAGGCAAAAAGCGTTAGCGTTATGTGAGGCTTGTAGGGAGGATGAATGTGATCTTACGAATATCGTATGTCATGATGTTGAACCAGTCGACATATTTCTCTAGATTGATGATGTCGAATCCCTTCATGTACCAATACGATGCCGGCTCAGACAGAATTAGCATTATACATTCCAGAGGGAATGTTGACTTACAAGAGTAAGGGAGACTCCATACTGTCGGCCGCTGCCATTGAGATGGTTGCGTAGATTTTTCAAGAAAGTTACGTAGTTGTCAAAGTCCTCTGGTATACCCCCACGGTCTTCTGCGACAGGATATTCCCAGTCAATGTCGACACCATCAAAGTCATTCGCTTTCATGAATGTCACCAATGACTCGAAGAACGATGCTTGCGCAGAGGTGGACTTTGCGAGATCGGAGAATGTGGTTCGATATGGACCGGGGTCGTTCATTGCCCATCCACCAATGGCTGTGTTTTCTTGGATTAGGAACTTGTTGAGTACTGGTAGGGATTCACTGACCGATCCAAACTTTGAGGCCTGGCTGTCTCTCTTTAAGCTTTGTTACTCTTTTGTACATTGTGGCAGTATCTGCATCCATGGCATCCATGCGGAATGTTTTGGGGTTCACAAGCGCAAAAGCAAAGTTGATATGCGTGTATGCTCCAAGTGGGATGTCTTCAGGTTCCATCGCTTTGCTTCTGTTAGTACAATTTTCAAAGCTGGGAAATATGGGTACTGACTTCCGCATGACCTTTGGAAGTTCCATCCTTCGTAATAACCGATAAGCTTTTCGTCTGCAGTCTTGGTGCTACATTGAGGCGATGGGGTCACAACTCCATTGCAGAAATCTGTAGTTGTGCCACAAAAGCCGAACTTGCTGCAACAAACATTGAGTGGGCAATCAGTAGCATTGGACCACTCCAGCCCCCAACCAGGATCGCATTCACTCTTGTAATCGCATGTTGAGATGCAGCCATCACCGCAAAAGTCTGGCCCGAGACCACAAACGCCTTTGCCTGTCGTCTCGTCCCTACGCTCTAGTTAGCAGGAGCCTATGTTGCCTTGATATCATACTCACAGGGCTCCGCAGCAACCGATCTTACAGCCTTCAGTTTTGCTACAGGTATAGTCGTCGTCTTCAGCTGCTGCTTTGAGCCCACCCTCGAGAGCGAATGTTCGGAGGTTGAGGTCTTGGGCTGACAAGGTCTTGATCCCCAGTGAAAGAAGACCAAGACCAAGGACAAACCCCTTCGAAATCGATCCAGCTACCATGATTGAAAAAATTGAACGCAATAAGCTGGGCTCTCGAACATGGAAGATATGGATGGACTTCCAGTTCAATGAAAGACAGAAAGAAGTTTGGGGGGTCTTCGCATACCCTACTTCGATGGCTATGCCCCGCGATAGTCTAGAGTGTCAATCACCACAATCCTGACAATGTGAGCCAAATTCGATCAAGCTCAGCAGACCGGCGGCACGCAGATTAGTCGGTTCCTGAGGCTGAACTAAAAATATAAGGCAACCCATTCTGATGGAGACAAACCCGAATGGGTAGACGAGATAGATTCGATGGTCCGTGGGTACTTTGAGCGGGACAGATTTTGCAGCTTGGCACGAGAGGCGTCCAGGGCCAAGAGTTGCTATCGGGCACCTGTGGGGTTGTGCACGTCCGCTCCGACGCTATAACGGGTACTTCCGCCGCGAACCATTAGACTTCCGTTGGTCGCCTGTTTGTCGATTCCCGTGAGCATGTGGCAAGTCTTCGCTCAGGGTTCAGGTTCCCCACCCAAACGTACCCGATGTCAGCAATTCCGTACAGCTAGCTATTTTGGACGTATTGTAACATCTCTCTAAGCAGGACATCTGCGACAGGGCTCGTGCAATCTGGTTATCATGTGCCTCTCGAACGTGTTTGCAACCCACCTCCAATTAGAGCCCGCCGTTCTGCCGCTTGACGCTCAAGGCCACCAGCAGCCGCGGGAGTCATGTGTAGTAGACCCTTACCACTCACACGGTCCGCCACAGCCCCCAATATTGTTTGGAAATTATCATCGGCTTGATGCAGACGTGAGCAGAATCCCAAGATCAGTCGGAAAAACTGTAATCTAGCACGGATTCTCAATAGCCAATTCCGTCTGCTGAACCTTGGCGTCTTCCACAGTTCGAGGTTGCCCCAGCTCAAGTTGAACTTTCCATACGAGCTCTCACCTTTTTCAGAGACAACAACAGGAACTCCACCATGTTTGCGATGTCTTTTTGGAATGCGTTCATCGCTGCATCGTTTCTTTTCAAGCTCGTCAACGCTCAAGACAAGAGTCCAACAGGCCCGACACACCCCAACATCGCCAAAAATTGCAACGCCTTTCATACCGTCGTGGATGGGGACGGCTGTTGGTCGGTTGAAAACAAATATGGAATCTCACACAGCGACTTCATCACATGGAACCCGGATGTTTCTGATGACTGTCTGACCAACTTCTGGCTCGGTTCCTCCTACTGTGTCGGCGTTGGCGCAGTCGTGAGCACCAGTACTGCGAGTCAATCCACAAGCCTGCCTGTTCCAAGCAGTAGCAGCATAAAACTCAGCAGCAGCAGCAGCAGCAGAGTCTCTTTAGGGAGCTCTTCGACGAGGTCTTTCAGTTCCAGTATCGCTGCCACTACAACAGCCCCTTACTCAATTCGGGAGCCGATTGTCACCTGGAATGTATCGAGCACCACGGTTGAGTCTATCTTCCCACCGAAGAAGACGCAGGAAGGACAGCCGTCTTACTGTATAGACTGGCACTTGGTAGTAGCCGGAGAGACCTGTCAGCAGATTGTCGGGTCGGCCACTTGGGCTACAATGGCAGAATTGTGAGGAATTCCTATCCTCAATACTATCTGAAAGAAGCTGACTATTGTGTCGTAGTCTCTCATGGAATCCGGCATTAGACAGCGACTGCTCCGGTTTGTATGACGGGTGGTGGGTGTGTGTCGCTATACAACCGCAGTCTGTGACCGTGACGTTTGATTACACAGTCACCACGACTCCAGTAGAAGTACCTGACCCTACAGCATGGACGCCGACCACGTTTCCTGCTGTGAATGCCAGCTTCAATGCTACACCGACACAAGCTGGTATAGCCTCTGATTGCAAGGCCTTCCACCAGGCAGAAGATGTAAGTGATGTGACCCTTCTATATCTGCTGGATCACACTAACGAAGGTGCGTCTTAGGGCGACACATGCAGACAGCTGCTTCAGTATGGGTTGTTCTCGCAGGAGCAGTTCTTCTCTTGGAACCCCGCGTTGAGTGGAAATTGTGACGGATTGTGGTTAGGCTACTACTATTGTGTGGCTGCCGGCGACTCTCTGCCTGCACCCCCAACAGAGACGAAGCGACCAGCCTCAACGCCTCAGGGCCAGATCAGCACTTGCACCTCATGGTACCAATCCGATGGACTGGAGACTTGCGAAGACATTGTCGGCATGTTTGGTCGATTCTCGCAAAATGATTTCATCAAGTGGAACCCCACTGTTGGGTCTGACTGTACGGGGATAGTTGCTGATCAATACCTCTGCGTCGGTATCCCGGGGACGCCAACTACACGCACAGCTGCTGTACCGAGCATGACCGCTGCTCCTTCGGATATGCCAACGCAAAGCGGAATAGCAGAAGACTGCACTGAGTTTTGGTTTGTTTCCAGGTCAGCTATCACCTGTCTCTTGACGCAGGCCACCTATACTGATTCCATAATAGATCAGACACATGCTCCTCGATAGCCAGCAGCAATGGTGTTACCCAACTTCAGCTTCTCACTTGGAATCCAGCATTGGGCACTTCCGCTTGTTCAAACCTCCAGCCCGATTTCTATATTTGTGTTGCTGTCGCGGGAGGAACGGCAAGCACCACGACGAAGCCTTCAACTATCACTTCCACATCTGCAGCCAAACCCTCCACGCCTGCTGCATCAAGTACGACAACCTCTGCCGGTGCAGCAATTGTGACCCCATCCCCGACGCAAGCTGGCATGGTCTCTAGTTGTAGACGATTCTATCTAGCGCAAGATGGCGATGGATGCTGGGCCATTGCCAACTCTGCTGGAATCGATCTGAGGTAAGCAAGAAGATGTAGCTCTCATCTGTACAGAGATTCGCTGCTAACTCACACTCTAGCCAATTTTACGAATGGAATGCTGCGGTTGGCACTGATTGTGGAGGCCTGTGGCTGGGGACTTATTATTGCATTGGTGTTGCTGGATCGGTCACCACGATTTCTCGCGGACCTCCTGTACCAACTTAAATTCCAACCTCTGTTGGCCGTGCGATCTTCCATAGTATTAATTTTCTATTGCCGCGGTGCTGCTCGCACGTTCTGTGTTTGCGTGTATCTCTTGCGTGGTGCCGAAGGATCATCCTAAGATCTTGGAACTCACTTGTGATTTTCACCAACGCCTACATCTAAAGCTATGCTGGCATTAACTTCACCTATGAAGATGTTTCTCATCATGAACTTCTGCAGCGTAAAGTAAGTGTTTCTAGGGACTTCAGGCTGGGTGTTTTGCTTTCTCCTGACTTGGGAATGTTTTATAATTGACAGGTGTTGTGAAGGCTGGAAGGTCGTATTATCACCTCGAGAGCAGCATGTCTGTGCTCAGATCATCGAACAGGTGGACTTGAAGGGTCACTCTATGCAGCGTAGAGCTCATTGCTTGAATAGTAACGTAATCCACCATCGAGTTGGCCACACCATCGAGTTGGCCACTATATGCAGCTACCTACTGTACAACCTTAATATCTCAACACCACAATAAGATAAAATAGTGCACTATAGCTTAGATTAATCGCCTTATCTAGCTGCATCTTTCTTGCACGTGCGCTTGTTGTGCCCTGCCTTACCACACCTCCTACAGTGGGGAATACCCCTATTGCTAACACCTGCCTGGACCTTCTCTATACGCCTATCTACCTTAACCTGAGCCTCAGCGTCCCTTTGGGCAATTATTTCCTCTGCCTCTGCCTGTGATAGGTTACCACCCTTCTGAATCCGCTTCTTCTTTCGCTTCTTACGCTCAGAAGCAGCGTTGTTGGCTGCTTGAAGCTTGATTACTTCACTAGCTAAAAGCACCTGTGAATGTGCTAGTATTACAGCTCCTTTCTGCAACTGTTGCACCATCTCAAGTACTGATTCTTGTGATGAGCTCCGGTGGTCTCTTATCCTCTTTTCAACCAACGTTGATTGAGCCAAAATCTCAGCAGCGTTGCTTGGTGTTTTAGGCTGCCAGAGGGTTGACCCAGGTAAAGGTGGTGTTGGCGTACGAGGCTTCACATCGAGCTTTGATAGCACTGCTTCTGGGTTATGTGGGACTAACCCAGCTGTCTTAAATCCAGCTTTAATGTTGTTAGATGAAAAGGCATCCTTATGAACCTCCTCATACGCAGCCAAGAACGCCTTCTTGTCGATATGGTTGATGTGGCTGTTTGCCAAGACATTGATTTCCTTCTTGTACGCACGCTTCAAGGCGGCAAAGCAACCCACGTCAAGCGGCTGGAGGATATGGGAGGTATGAGCAGGCATACAGAGAGTAATGATCTTGCTTTCCTCACAAAGGTCTTGAAACTGGAGCGATTGGTGGCTCTCGTGGCCATCGATAATAAGCAGTCGGTAACCACCCACTGTACGGGCTGTTGTATGCTGGATAAAGTGCTTCAACCAGGTAAATCCAATCTCGTTTGTAGTCCAGCCATTATCGCTGACAGCTATTCTCCACTCCTTGTCTTGTTGGTGATACCAGGCTTGGTTGTGGTGCTTTGCTTTGAAGATGAAAAAGGGTGGGATACCCCACCCCATGGCGTTGATTGCAGCAATCAACGTTACCCACTCACGATCACCAGGTTGGACTCCAAGTGGCTTAACACGTCTCTCAGACGCAGTTACCACCTTGACCGACCCCCCAACACCCATTTGGAAGCCTGTCTCATCAAAGTTGTAGGTATCTTCATCCAGGATCCCATACTTGGCTTTGACGTTGCGTACAAGGTCAAACCAGGGACTAATAATAGCCAGATCGCTGCACAGGACCCTCTGGTGATCCCGAAGTCTGCTTAACGTACTCCACAAGCGAGCCGGTCACCCAAGCGAGCCGGTCACTTTTGCCAAGACTACACCAATACCACAACTACTTTGCAGTATTACAGCACACAACAACAATATATCACACTGCACAGTATATTGCACTAATCTACAGTACTCTGCGCATCTTTACTGCATGTTCGCGCGTTGCGCCCTGTCTCGCCACATGTGCCACAGCGCCTTGAAGACTGAGTGCTCCTATCAACACGCGACCTCTTCTTTGCCTTCTTCCCATCACTACGGGCCTCAAACTCCTTTAGAGTAGTCAGCCGCACTCCCTCACCAAACATTAGTGTCCCATTACGCTGGATTTGCTTTCTTTTGTGCGATTTACGACGTGTGGCGGCCTCGTTGGCTACCTGTAGGTCAGCGACCTGGTTGCGCACCAAAACCAGTGAATGCCAGGCTTGTCAACAAACAAAACAAACAATATTTGAAGCCCGGTTTTGATTTGTTTGACGATTTCCTGGTGTTGTACTTTGTTTGATTGGTTTTGATAGACTATAGGAGCTGTTTTGTTTGTTTGATTGTTTGATTATTAAGAATTGTGAGGCTCTACAAGGCGACTTGTATAGCAATTACTAAGGTAGATCCTCCCAATCCTTGATCCCAAACTCCTTCACGAGCGTCTCTTCGCAGTACTTTGCCGCTGCCGTCGCGCCAGGTGGTTTAAAGCCAGCGTGTATCCACCGTTGCGTACAAATAAGAGCAGATAGTAAATGTGGGTTCATCTTTCGCCTCTGTGGCTCTGAGATTTCGCCAGCAGCACTGAAGACTCTCTCACAGTCGCTCTCAGAGGCAGGGATCGTTAGTACGTCAATCGCGAGCCGCGCGAGGTTGGGGTACTTTGTTTTCAGCGATAACCAGTATTGTATAGCTGTTACGCCGTCCTTGTGTTGTTGAGCTTTCCACGCAGGCTCTTCTAGCCACTCCTTGTATTCATCTTTCTCCATCGCGTCGCAATCACTATTGCCAGCGTCAAGTATAGAATCGATCGCGTCGTCAAAGCTGCTCATCGCGTGCTTTGGTAGGGAGATTGGTGAGGTTGTAATCGCGTCTGTCGGCTTGTACGGTGCCCAGAGTTGTAGGAAGCCTGTATGCGCAACGTGGAGAAGGTCGGGTTTGTTGCGCCAGAGCCGCTGGCAGTAGGTCTTGTAGCGCGGATGGAGTATTGTAGCGGTGTAGTAGACAGGTGACTCTAGTAGTTTGTCAAGGTATTGAGTCGCTTTCCGCCTCGCGGCTCGTAGGTTGATCGGCAGGTGGTCTTCAGGCGCCTCGGATGGCATATAATCAACGCTTCGGTATGGCTCAAGGCGGCTATCTAACTCATTAATTATAGACTCCAGCACAGGGATAACCTCATATAGCGCGCCGTGACGTCCACTCTTACCACGACCTTGTAGGCGATCAGTAGCAAACTTGAGAGGTTGTAGGATAGCAATATAGTCGTTGATCACTGCCCAGTCAGCAGCAGTAAGCCCAGTTGACCTCATCCAGGATGGTACTAATGGGAGCTTGTTGTTGCGAGTCCGCGCAGTAGAGTCAGCGGCTTTGGTCTCCATTATGTGATAATCGGCGTACGACGTGATGGCTTGTTGAAGCTCTACACCACGCTCAAGTGAGCTACAAAAGCTATTCCAGCGTGTGACAACAGGCTTGATAGGCTCGCGGATAGCAGCTGTAGCAGAGCCAGTAGCCATCTCCTTCACGGCCTGTCGTTGACAGCTCGCAAACAACGCGTACTGATTTGGCGTGTTGATGTAGTTAATAACGCTGAAAAAGACGCCTAATGGTCCATCCTTCCGCCACTCTCTCATATAGTACTCTTCTTCCTTTATGTTCTCAGGCTCGTTGTTATACGCGTCAGCGTCGCGACCAAACATGATTGTTTGGCCGATGAGGTTGAGTATGTGGCAGGCGCAGCGGAGACGGCGATTGGTGCTGTTGAAGTTGTACATTGCAGCAACTTGTTAACAGCAGTATTGTTGTTAGCCGCGTTGTCAAGTACAAAGTACCCAAGCTTGCTACGACCAATATTGAAGTACTGTAAGATGGCTGCTACAGCGTCAGCTATAGCCTCGCCAGTGTGGGCGCCGACAACCTGTGGCAGCGCGATAGGTAGGTCAACTATCTCAGCGTCCTTGTTGGTGTAGTGAGCAACCACAGCGAAGAAGAAGCCACGTTTGCCGCCTTTAGACGTCCATCCATCAAAGCTTATGTGTATCTGACTCTCCGCCTCCGCCAACGCGCGTGTGACCTGTGGTTGCATATAGCTGTATAGCTTCATCACAAATCGTGAGACGCTGTTGTGGGACCTCCACAACGCCGCCTCTGCCTCTGGGTTGGCAAACCGTATCATGCTACGAAACGCTGGCGTCTCAAACTCTCGGAGAGGTCGATTGTTCTCAACTAGCCATAGCACAGCAGCCTGCCGAAATCCGTGTACGTCAAAGTTACCTAGTTCATTGAAGGTAGATGTAGAGACCTGAAGGCCGCCCTGAGTAGCAAATCGTAGCGATTGTTGACCAGGTTGCCGTCGAGGCTTTGGAGCAATTAGACCCGCCTTGCTAAGTCGATGACCAGGTTTATCAAGAGCGAGGTGTTGTATAGCAGCGCTTGTTGATCTGGTAGTCTGGTGTACTGCTCCAGATAGCTGATGTGTGTGGCAGTATTTACACACAAAATAGAGCAACTCCGGCTCAAACGTGTGCTCTTTCCACACCCGCCAGCCGTGTTTATAGATCCAACTGGCGTTACCTTTCGGACCTGCCAGCGGCTTTGCCATGCCTCGCAATCGACTAAAGTCAACGTCGTCGTAGTTGCTAATCCACCTATTGCTATCATTGTTGTCATCAATTGTAGCCTCCGTTGCTGCGTCAGAGCCAGCCAGCGGTTGTACAATTGCCGCCTCAGGCTTGTTATGCATCAATTGTGACTCCCAGGTATTATTGTCGATGATTTGTAAGGCCTCCGGAGTGGCTAACTGTAGGTCTCGGCGCGGGGATGTACGTCGGGGTGAGGCATCTACAAGTATAGGCTCGTTTAACTGAGTTAAAGGTGTAGATGCAGGCTCAGGTGTAGTGTTGTGATGGATAGAGTGGCTCCCGTCTCCTTCGCGCTTCTTCAACGAGGGCTTCGGCGTACGTTTTGGGTATTTAGCAGCTGATTCAGCTGCGTCGGCAGGCTCGTGTGTACGCTTTGGAGGCATAGTACATAGTGCACAAGCCGTAAGTGTAGTGAGATAGATGGGGGGGTAGGTGTTGACGCGTTGTGTACGCGAAAAGGACGCGGCTGGCCCATCAACATCACCGCCTCTGCCAAGGGTTGATGCAAAAACGCTATACAATCTGCCACAACAGAGATAGAGTAAATCTAACAAGTAGAACCAATTTAGCAGCATTACTTTAGTTATTACTAAGCTTAGTTTATAAATTTACCACGTGGTTGTGGCTGGCGATTTTTTGACAGTTATATATAATAATTGATATTCGTGCTTATATGCCAGACCTAAGCTCTCATCAGAATCTCACTCTGCCACAACACTACAACACCACAATATTACCCTATTTAGTATATTGTATATATATCTGTAGCCTTAAGGATCTTCTATCTAAAAGAGGGGGAAGAGAAGGGATTTAGTCCAGGCCAGCAGACCGCAATTAAGTCTACGAACACCACCACTTAAGTAGGCGTCTGTTAGTCTAGACTAAATCCACAGGCTTTTTAAGCTTGTAGGTTTAATTCAATCTGACTACAGCTCTTCTATCTAAAAGAGGGGGAAGAGAAGGGATTTAGTCCAGGCCAGCAGACCGCAATTAAGTCTACGAACACCACCACTTAAGTAGGCGTCTGTTAGTCTAGACTAAATCCACAGGCTTTTTAAGCTTGTAGGTTTAATTCAATCTGACTACAGCTATCTTTTTGCTCTACTAGCGACTATACAATTGCTGTGGTGTTAATTTAGGAGGGTTGGGGGGGGGGGGGTACTACCCCAGGAAATCGATCGTCGGCTGCTATCACGGGTATCTCAACAACCTCACACGTGACGATTTTTCAAACAAATTCAAACGGATTCAATAATTGGAAGCAGGTATATTGATTTTGTTTGATTATTGGGAGCAGTGGGGATTTGTTTGATTGTTTTGAAGTAATCAAACAAAATCAAAACAATATTATTGAATCCATTTGATTGTTGACATCTCTGGTGAATGCGCCATCAGCTCTGCGCCTTTGGTGAGCTGATTAAGGGCGTCAACCATTGACGTTGGTGAGCTATCAGCGTGTCTCTCAATCTTCTCTCGAATCAGCTTCGATTGAGACCCAAATTCCAGAGTGTTGCTTGGTGTTTTAGACTCCCACGTACTGTTGTCCACAGTAGGTGGCGTTGGCGTGCGCAGCCGTACTTTAAGCTTCGATATCACAGCCTCTGGGTCAAGTGGGACCAGGCCGGCACCTCTGAATCCTCCCTGGATGTTGCTCTCTGTGATTGAGGCGTCAAAAGCCGCTTTGAAGCACGGCAAGAACTCAAGTTTGGTGATGCGAGTGATCTTGCTCCGCATCAGCCGCTCGGCTTGGCGGCCATAGGCCTTCTTCAACGGGGCAAAACACCCTACATCAAGTGGCTGCAGCAGGTGCGACGAGTGTGGAGGCATGCACAGAGTGATAATCTTGTGCTCCTCAGAGTACTGGTGGAATTCAACTGAGTTGTGGCTCTCGTGGCCGTCCAGAATGAGCAGCCGATGGCTGCCAACAGTGCGCGCCTTTGTGTGCTCATCAAAGTGCTTCAACCACTTGACTCCAAGCTCGTTGTTGGTCCAGCCGTTGTCAGAGACATTGAGAACCCAGTCGTCAGGTATACTAGGCTCCTTGTACCAGGCAGAGAGGTGGTACTTGCCAGAGAAGATGATGAAGGGTGGGATAGACCAGCCCTTCGCGTTGACACTCTGGATGACGCTGGTCCACTCTCGGTCGCCCTGCTGTACTGTCTTTGGTCTCCCTCGACGCTCAGAGCCTGTGACAACAGCTTCTGTTGATATAACGCCCATCATAAAGCCAGACTCGTCAAAGTTGTGGGTGTCTTCATCTAGGATACCATACTTGGCTTTGGTATTCTCTACCAACTGGAACCAGTCCCCAATAACCTTAGGATCCTCACACAGGGCTCTCTTGTAGTCATACTTGCGATTGAACTTGATTTTGAGCTCTGACCGACGTTTGACAAAGTTGGCAGCCCAGTTCTTGCCAACAGGGGTCTGGTGGCGCTCCGCAAGCAGAGAATTGGCCATATCCTCCACATCAGCAAGCCGGGGCGAGTATCCTCGGTCGTCTAGCTTCAATACATGCTGGACTATCACCTCCTCCTCAGTACTAGCTAGTTTAGTCATGTTGGGCTTGCAATCGCGTCGTGAAGTAGTTCCAGCAAGTCGGTCACTAAGGGTGCTTTGAGACACGTTGTAGATTGCTGCAGCGCGTCGCTGGGAGAGTGTCGCGTCTTGTTGAATAGCCTGTAAGGCAAGCTGTATATCTGCCTCGTTTAAAGGCTTTTTTGTGTTATTGCGTTGAGACATTGTAGGTAACGTAGTTCCCATGCGAGCCGTCCAACCTAAGCGAGCCGTCCAACCTCACTAAATGCAGCCCACCATCAACTCGCAGTACAATGCCATCACAACGCAACGCGCAATTATCTTATACTGAAAGCACATTACAGGTTGCTATCCAAGCTACAATTGAAGATCGCGATGAGAGCGAACGACGCGTTATTGCAGCCTTTACCGTTCCAAGAAGCACGCTTCGAGACCGACGTGCTGGGGCCCTCCCTCGACGCGATCGCGAGCCCAACTCAAAGAAGCTGACCAAGCTAGAAGAGGAGGCGCTGGTCCAACGTATACTTGACCTTGACAAGCGAGGCATAGGCGCGACAAGGGCTATGGTGCAAGATATGGCCAACGATCTGCTTGCTGAGCGTGGTGGAAAGCCTGTTGGCAAGCACTGGGTAGACAACTTGAAGACGCGTACGCCAGAGATCAAGCTCAAGAGGAGCCGTCCATACGATCGTCAGCGAGCTCTGAACGAAGATGCACGCGTTATAACGCCCTGGTTTGAGCTGGTTGCCAACACCAAGGCCAAGTATGGTATCGCTGATGACGATACATACAACTTCGACGAGACAGGCTTCATGATGGGGGTTATACAAGGTCAGATGGTCTTTACAGGGTCTGAGAAACGCGGCAGTCCAAAGAGGGTACAGCCTGGCAACCGTGGGTGGGTTACAGATATCCAGGGAGTCAGCGCCAAAGGGTGGGCTCTACCACCCTTTCTTATCTTCCCAGGCAAGGTCCTAATTACGTCCTGGTTTCACAACCTACCGCGAGACTGGGTAATTGAAGTGAGCCCTAACGGCTGGACAACAAATGAGCTTGGTCTTGCCTGGTTAAAGCACTTTAATACCCATACTAAGCCGCGTAGTGTGGGTGCCTACAGGCTGCTGATTGTGGATGGCCACGAGAGCCACAGCTCACATAAGTTCCATAAATACTGTGAGGCAGAGAAGATTATTGTCCTCTGAATGCCTCCTCACTCATCGCACCTGCTGCAGCCACTTGATGTGGGTTGTTTTTCGCCCTTGAAGCGGGCGTATGGTGATGAGATCAGTAGCTTGGCACGATACGGCACCAAGCAGATCAAGAAGGAGGCCTTCCTACCAGCCTTTAAAGCGGCTTTTGAGAAGGCAATTACAAAGGAGAATATCTGCGCAGGCTTTAGAGGTGCTGGACTGGTCCCACACAACCCAGAGGCAGTGATATCGAAGCTTGATGTGGTCCTTCGTACGCCAACTCCGCCTAAGCCAGAGGACACCCCATGGGAATCAAAAACACCAAGCAACCTCCGTGAGGTAGAGGCTCAATCAACGCTAGTTCGTGAGCGCATACGACTGCACAGAGACTCTCCAGTTTCTCCGCTGCTTAGAGCTGTTGAGCAGCTTAATAAGGGTGTTGCGCTAATAGGGCATGAATCAGTGTTAATGCGACAGGAAGTGGCAGGGCTTCGAAAGGCAGTAGAGATAGCAACAGAGGTAAAGAGTCGAAAGAGAAAGTATATTCGGACAGAGGAGACCCTTACAGTAGGGGAGATAGCTGACTTGATAGCTGAAAAAGATGGTGGTGGGTTAAAAGAGGGTAGAGAGTCCTTAAAGAGGATGCGTACGCAGAGGCACTGTGGACGTTGTAGCGAGCCTGGCCACAACACTCGCACCTGCGCAGTAGATATTGTTGATCTAACTAATAGCGACAAGTCTGAATAGTATTTCTACGTTCTGTATATTGTAATAAATTGTAGTGGTGTTGCAGAAGGTGTAGTATAATAGACAGGCTTTTGAAAACTGGACGGCTCGCTTAGGTTGGACGGCTCGCATGTGAACTACGTTATTACTTTATTTATTTCACCCTAACGTACTCCACAAGCGAGCCGGTCACCCAAGCGAGCCGGTCACTTAATTTTACACCAAAAATTGAGATTTTTGCACCTTAATAACTCCACAACCAGATGATAGAATTGTCTAAAAATCAAAATGCTATGCTTTACCTATGTCAAGATCAGTCGCCCTGGAGATCTAAGCTCTATCCTTAACGTGTGTAGAGTTATTAGAAAGTACGCTAAAATAATCCCTGTATTTTGATTTTTGTTTAATAACTCCGGTGCGACTGATACAGGATCCTAGCGCTTCTATAGAATTGATCTTTACGTAGATGCAGCATAGTATTTCAAGTTTTAGACAATTCTATTATCTGGTTGTAGAGTTATTAAGGTGCAAAATCTTAATTTTTGGTGTAAAATTGAGTGACCGGCTCGCTTGGGTGACCGGCTCGCTTGTGGAGTACGTTACAGTACTCTTGTCTCTAATTCCTGCAAGCCTTCAAAAACCACGCTCCTGTTCGTCATGTCCAAACGAATAAGCGGCTACGCACTCCCTGATGGGTAAGCAATCACAGGTACACAGAGCTTGATTTTTTACTAACAGGTGCAGAAATTTTGATGCATATGGGCAGGAACGCTTTGGCCATGCGTCCGACGTGCAGCTCCCTGATGTGAGAACCCTGCCAGAGGGTCAGCTCTACCCAGTCATTTGTGTAATGCTCAAGCAGCTGGGAAAGCACCACGACCGCCTCCTAGCCATTCGCTCTGCCGCTATTGACATCCACCTCCAAAATGGCGACCCGCACGAAGTTGGAGCGGACGGTTTCAGGTCTCAACCTATCAACGTGTTCAGCTCGCTTACTGAACTATAAAGCGCCTTGCGGCAGTTGATGCGGCTCTGCGCTTTCGGGGCCTGGTATCTATCGCAACTCAGGACGACCATGATATCAGCTACAAGTTATTCAAGCTCGCAACGCAAAGCTTCCCGCCGCGCCGCCGTGTGAGTACTAGCGCAGATACAGATCGATGCTCATTTCGCCAAGGTTGATTAGCCACATCTCACAGTCGCACGTCTTAAGCAGTATTTCACCGACACAGCTTGCGCAGGTAGTTATCGAAACAGTGTTTCAAGTGTGGCATGGACATGTACAGACGCGCAAACTTCAAGGATTTTTGTGTGTAGTGGGAGACATCCAAGCAAATTGCCCTCGCTGACTTTGCACCTCTAGCACTGGAAGTTTTCAATGCTCTCACTCTTTCCCTGTACCCACACGCCTTATGTACCACACCTTTGCAATCTTCGCAATACTGATCCTCAACATCCCCTCATCAACCTTATTTTCATCAATATAAGCCTGCTCTTCCACCAGGATATCACCCTGAATCCACCTCAAAAACCTACCCAATGCCTTCATATTCTTCGACACACCAACTTCCCCCAGGCAATCCCACCCCTGCTGCAACCTCTCCTCCGTACACCAGGCTACCGCCACCGCGTCCGCTATGTCGCGCTTCTCTTGCTGATCACTAGGAACCGATTTCGCTGCAGGCGCGAACGTCGGTCTGAAGCGACCACCCTTGGTCTTGAACCATAGCGCGGGATTGGCATTAAGATGAGCCGGGGCGGACTTCCACACAATACCCTCACCCTCGCCGTAGACACCGAAGGAAGCTGCGAAAGGGCATGATGCAACGACCGCTTCAGCGAGGGGCTCGACCTCGCGAAGAGTGCGTGAAATGCCATCTGGGTAGAGCGTGGCTTGAAACGTGCCGCCA
Source organism: Lizonia empirigonia (assembly GCA_009982855.1). Classification (NCBI taxonomy): domain Eukaryota; kingdom Fungi; phylum Ascomycota; class Dothideomycetes; family Pseudoperisporiaceae; genus Lizonia; species Lizonia empirigonia. The sequence continues at coordinate 776,412 of JAADKA010000018.1, forward strand.
TGAGATTTGTTATAGATAGAGGATGAAGGGGCCTCGACGCAGGGATAAAGAGTATCTTGGATCCAGGAACCGTTGATGTTGACGGAGATGATAACGAACCGCCAGGAAAGCTGGGAAATGGCTACGTCTTTCTGGATTTTGACACCTATCCACTCGCCAGTGATCAGGACCGGGTGTTGAGGATCCAAAGTCGTGTGGGGATTAAGGTCCTTCCAACACGCAAGATATTGGTCACGTATCTCGAGGATAGCACTAGTTTTATCTGCCATTGCGACCGCGAAGCTCTGGTTATCGTTCGCCGGTGTGATGTCGCGGACGTTCTTTGACTGAAGAACGATGTTATTGTCATTGAAAACCAGGATGTCGGCGTGAGTACCATGAAGTTTGACAGACCCCACGATAGGAATAGGTTGCAAGTTTAAATCCTTTTCCGGTTGTTCAGGATCAAAATACATCTCTTTCAGGGCTTTCACCACTGCTAGGACGTGTTGTGTGATCTTAGGGTAGAGCGTCGAGGCACGTGCGTCCGACATTGCTGGCATGGGGTACTCTACAGCTGGATTCTTACATCAACTGCAAGCCTTCTTGGTTTGCGGAGACACTTGATTGTCCTCGATGGGTGCTGTGTTCATCTTGCCAGAGCTGAATAGGCTTCAGATGTGAGTCAATTGGGAGGCGTGACTTGGTGCTTGTTAATAAAGATTCTAGCAAAGAGCAACCAAAAGACTCCAGTCTGGACTGGTGTGATTTTTCCCACATGAAACGGGCCGGTCGGCCTCGTTCAGCGACAGCGGTGAAGCACCAACGGTGGTGTTACGGTGCATTATTTCGGCTTGCAACGGCTGCACGTTGATTGGCCCACAAGCGAATGCCCTTTCTCAACGCCTTGCTTCATCACACGACCACGATTCTTTGTGAGATGCGATAGGGACGCAATTTAGCTGTTGATAGCATTGCAACGGGATCATGATGTTGGGAAATAGAAGCAATACCAGGCCTTTCCCATGCTTGTCTGTAAATTGACTGCGTTGAGATGGACAGGCACGATGAAGCCAAAATTCTCCACTGATGAGTGTCACTACAATCACTAGATAATGTGGAATAGCAAGGCATCCTATGTGAATTGGATTGCTGTAAGCTTGTGCTACATCTGCTGCGTGTGTGTCTTCGGAGCCTGTGAACCTTTGCTGCCACCGCATCGTGAGTCTTGGCGCCAGCAAGGTGAACACCATCTAGCAACTTGGAACGATGTGGTAAACGAGGCCGGGCATTGAAGGAATTGTGCGGATGCAACATAACACTTTGTGGGCAAATGATCCAGCCATTACGTATCCTTATCTTCATGACGGAACGAGGCCGGAATTAGAGACAAGAAGATATAAGCGCGCTGGAGTCGCACTTTGAGGTTTCCAAAACCATCAATCCTTCTTCCCACATCGAAGCCACCTTCTCGTTGCATTACCTTCCATCTTCATCCATCTTTAAGACCCTTGTCAAGTCTTTCTCCTTCATCATGTCGTCTCCAGGCTTCTCCTTCCCTATAATGGACGACACCAAGCCGTCCGATCACACCCTTCCCGCCTTCATGGTCTCCAAATCTCGTGGGTTCCTACCAAGAGACAACCCCATCGTCGAGCTGCCCAAGGAGTTTGCTGCCCTCGAGTCGTTGTTGCAGCGAATGCCCATCAAGACGTTGTCAGGGGAGCCTGGTCTTCTTGCTACATTCGAGTTCGGCGATGCTGTCCTGAAAGAGCTCCCTGACTTGTCTGATGAGGTTGAGAAGTATCGCGAGGACCTTGTTGTCATGAATGCTTTGTACCGCGACTACTCTTTCCTGGCTTCTGCATACCTCTTCGAGCCTTGTCATGAGAGGCACATGAGAGGAGAGGAGTATGGTCTTGGAAGGCAGAGCTTGCCCAAGTGCATCGCACTGCCGATTGTTAAGGTTGCTGAGCTGTAAGTCAATTCACACTGTCGCCCTCCCCTTCTCTGTTTCGATCTGCTCTTCGTTCACCATTCAATCGAGGAGCTGACCATGACGACGGCAGTGCTGGCTTTAAGCCCTTCATGGAGTATGCTGGGTCATATGCTTTGTTCAACTACCGACTGGTGGACGAGGCGAAGGGTCTTGAGTACGACAACCTCCGGCTAATTCGTGCTTTTGAGGCTGGATTGGACCCGGAGTCGTCTGAAGCTGGCTTCGTTTTGGTCCACATCGCCATGGTCAAGGAGTCTGGTGCACTAGTTGAAGGTGCATCTGAGATGCTCAACGGTTGCGCGGCAAAAGACCGCGAGCAGTTTGACAATGGTCTCCGGACGCTTGTCACTGGCCTGCGCAAGGTCAATGCCGTCATGAACAGTGAGTAATCTCGAACAACGTGACGATCAAGCTGACCAGGTATGCAGCAATGTGGAAGAAGAGCAAGCCTAATGGCTACACCAGCTTCCGCACGTTCATCTTCGGCATCACCTCGCAGTCCATGTTCCCCAACGGCGTCATCTATGAGGGCGTCAGCGAGGAGCCTCTGTCATTCCGTGGTGAATCTGGAGCCAACGACAGCATGGTGAGTTCTGAACCAATGCGATATATAGCCAAGTCTCACACTCAGTAGATCCCCATGTGCGACAATCTGCTACAGATCCAGATGCCCGAAACACCGCTCACAGATATCCTGAAAGATTTCCGCCAGTATAGACCCGGTAACCATCGCCAGTTCCTGGAAGCCGTCCGGGATAGTGCTCAGGAGTCTGGAGTGCGAGAATTTGCGAAAGGTGACTCAGTATCTGCTGCGCTCTATCTCCAGGCTCTTGACCAAGTGCGTGACTTCCGCTGGCGTCACTGGTGCTTCACTCGCGAGTACATCCTCAAACACACCTCGCATCCAACAGCGACTGGAGGCAGCCCAATCGTTACAGTATGTGGCCCTGTTCCCTCTTGAGAGCAGATTCTGACAATTTGCAGTGGCTACCAAACCAACTGGGCGCTGTCCTCGCACAGATGACCGAGACATCCGAGTTCTGCAAGTCAGTCAACGGTGTCAGCGACATCATGGAGACTGCCAATGAACAGCGTGAAACACTGAAGAAGGAAGTGGCAAAGTATTGCGGTGAGCGAGGCGTTGCAGCAGCCTCATGAGCCTGAGGCAATCACACCAGTGCTGTGAATCATGCAAGAATGCGAGTCGGATAGATAATGGCCCGTAGTAGTTCGGCAGATTTATGAGCTGACCCACACAACGGGCTTTCTCTCGAGATTTGCGCCCTTCATGTTGGAGTTGCTGAACAAGTACGAAGATGTAGTTAAGGAGTGGAGGCAGTCGCGGCGCAAGGGCGCAGTTGGACACCACAAGATAGCTTCAATACGAGCCTTTCTGCAGATGATGCCTGATTCAAGGCCTCCCAGTCGCCTTGTGCATGTTGTGAGTCAAGTCGCCGCAGTGGTTATGAGGGTGGTGATGTCGAAGCGTCATACCTCGCTATGACTCGCGCTGCCAGTAGCCTCACGCTAAAAGGCAGCTCGCCGCCATCTCCATTGCTCCAGCTAGGGCAATTCAATCACCACGTCTGCAGTCGTCTTCTCTGCGCCTTTCAATGAACGGTCCACGACATCTCATGGAACATTCACACCACAACGCTCGAATACGACACGTCTTGTTATTACGGCGAAACCTGCGAACCACGACCTGACATAGCAACAGCTTGCCCCATATCACCAGAGCATCATGAGCTCCAGATACGCGCCCAAACAGAATCCTGTTGAGCGTCGGAAGGGCGAGTCCGTACGTATTGCTGTTACTACGAGACACCTGGGGCTGACTACTGCGGCAGGCGCTCAGCGAATTCGCCGATTATGTGCAGAAGCAGCAAGCACTGCGACGCCCCGGCCAAGCTGCCGTCGTGCTCGAAGACCACGATGAATTGAGCATCCTCGACGAGCTCGGCCTATCCGACGATGCAAAGCCTCACATTCGCTTGAAGACACTGCTCACCGACCCTGCCGAGGAGCATGTTGCCGCGCTGGGAGAACATATCAAGGAGCGCTTGGCTGAAGGCTACGGTGAGGTCCTGTTCGATGTTGGGCTCGAGGATAATGGCGAACCTATGGGCTTCACCAAGGAGAACTGGCACTTTGCTCTTGAGCGGATAGGAGCTGTCGGCGAGCTGACCAAGGCCGACTACAAAGTCCTGATGACCAGGAACGTCGGCGGCGAGGTTGAGGTTGGTCCTCGAGACGCAAAGGACACAAGCCTCAGTGGAAAGATGATCATAAGGCAGCGTCCTCAGGATGTGGACGATGTCATTGAGACACGGATCGCAGTCGTGGGCAACGTCGATGCCGGCAAGAGCACCATGCTGGGAGTGCTTGTCAAGGGTGGACTGGACGATGGCCGTGGCAAAGCGCGTGTCAATCTTTTCCGCCACAAGCATGAAATTGAGAGTGGACGCACTAGCTCTGTCGGCATGGAGATCATGGGGTTCGACAGTAAGAGCGAGGTCGTCGTCTCGAACACCGCTGGTCGCAAATTGACCTGGGAAGAGATTGGTCGTCGATCTGTACGTTTCGCAGAACTGCCTGCAAGAGCTGGTGCTAACAATGACCACAGGCGAAGGTAATCAGCTTTACGGATCTTGCAGGGCACGAACGCTACCTACGAACCACCGTCTTTGGTCTGTTGTCCAGCGAGCCAAACTACTGCTTGCTGATGGTCGCTGCGAATAATGGTCTGGTAGGCATGAGCAAAGAGCACCTGGGTATTGCCCTGGCGTTGAATGTGCCTGTTATGGTAGTCATCACCAAAGTCGACATCTGCCCGCCTCAGATTCTCGAGCAGACCATCACACAGTTGAGCAAAATTCTGAAATCGCCTGGAGCTCGCAAAATCCCTGTCTTCATCAAGAACAGAGAGGAGTGCATCAACACCGCTACCCAATTCGTCTCCCGGCGAATCTGTCCCATCTTCCAAGTGTCCAATGTTACAGGGTTTAACCTCGATCTCGTGCGCACCTTCCTCAACGTACTGCCCCATCACGGCAACTACGACAGCTCTTTGCCACTTGAATTTCACGTCAACGACACATTCTCGGTTCCGTTTGTTGGCACTGTTGTGTCAGGGGTCGTCAAGTCTGGCGAAATCCATGCTGGCGACACAATCCTTGTTGGGCCTGACGGTCTCGGCCAGTTCACCACAACAAAGGTGCGCTCCATTGAGCGCAAGCGAATACAAGTACCCGGATGTTCTGCTGGCCAGTCTGCTAGTCTTGCACTGCGAAACGTACGGCGGAAGGACGTGAGGAAAGGCATGGTCGTCCTTCACAAGTCTGACAAGCCTGATGAGAAAACGGGTATCATACCACAGCCTAAGGTTTACCGAGAATTTGTTGCTGAAGTGCTGATCCTGTCACACGCAACAACCATCAAGACAAAATATCAGGCGATGCTGCACGTTGGTCCTGTCTCTCAGACATGCGCCATCATCGACATCGACCGTCAGTACATCCGCACTGGTGACAGAGCGCAAGTCGCGTTCAGATTCGTACAGCGGCCAGAATACCTTACTGTTGGCGACCGTATTTTGTTTCGTGAGGGCAGAACAAAGGGCCTCGGTATTGTGAAGCAGGTTGGTTACGATCCGAAGAAGCCTCTGAACCCAGAGCTGCAGAAGGAACAGCAGGCGAAAGAGTCAGGTGAGAACAAGGCTGCCGGTTCGTAACATGACAACACTGGTGTAACTCATTGATAACAATCGACTCTTTGGAGCACTCATCTTATCCCACCTCTCTCTTTCCAATTCAGCGATTTATTGCGAAGTGCACCCGGTGGGCCCACTCGTCAATACTGTCCAAGCCCGGAATTCGCGGCTTCTACCAATATGGGTGGCAGAATGCAAGAAGCTCAGCATGCTATGTAATCGTCTACATTTTTTTTTTAGATTCCGCAAGACGCCGAAGGTCAGTATTAAAGGTGGGTTGAGGCTCTTCTATCTGGCTGATTTCACATGCCAGCGCAGGTCCCGGTCGTATTTATCCCGTCATCCCTCCACGGCCGCACCCCACGACCCCGGACCGAGTTTAGAGCCAAAGAAGCTATCGGTAACACACCCGTCCAACCCGCATCTATCTCGTCAGCCTGCACGCCTAGTGACGCCCAAACTGCGGCTCGATAAAGCCTGATTGCCCAGACTCGTACGCCTCAATCTGCATTTTATTAAGTATACTTGTCTGATCTCTCGTGTCGTTTTGCGCGCGTTCAGCTTTCAACTGCGACTAAGAGGAGGATCGCAACCACGATGAAGGCAAGATTACGAAGCGTATTCTCACATGCGGCGCCCCGTTGGGAACCCTCAGACATCCGCTCCGAAGACCCGGGCCAAAGATCCAACTCAGATGCACGAAACTTACCCCAAGCACCCAAAAACAAACCCAACGAACGCATAACCTTCCACATCAAATCCTCATCTTCCGCTCTCCCGCCAAATCCTGCTCAGAATACTCAATTACTCAAGCCCCGCAAGTCGGCGATAAGCTTGACATCGATACCAGACCCGGAGCTCGACGCGCGCACGAATTTCCAATGGCAGGCAACATTCTTCGCCAAATTGCCGCTCGAAATCAGGCGCATGGTGTACGGGTACTTGTACGAGGGCGAGACGATTCATCTGACCGCCGGCGAGAGAAAGGATAAACTAGGCCGCAAGGAAACGAAATTCGGCAACTTCATTTGCACGCAGGAACACATCGGCACATGCACGTGTCGTGTCGTTGTCGCGGGCAGTCCGCTGGAGGCAAGTCTGCCGCAGCTTGACCCGGGGCATTTGGCGTTGATCAGGAGCTGTAGACGCATGTAAGTGCTAGCTATTTTCCTCGCTTTGCATGGCTGGGGCGTTAGCTAATGGAACACAGGTACTCGGAGTGCATATACTACCTCTACGCCGAGCACACCTTCTCGCTCCTGCACGCCACGCACCTCCTCGCGCTCCCCAAGCGCATCCCGCAACAACGCCTCAATGCAATCCGCCACCTGCGTTTGCGCTGGCAGATCCGCGCCCTGCCGTACTTGCACCGCGGTTCAAGCGCAAAGTATGCGTATCGCGAGGACACGGAGAACTGGGAGAAGGGCTGGGCGATCCTGGCGGGTATGCGCGGGCTGAAGAGTCTGGCTGTCACGCTTGTGGACCCGAGCAATCACGGCATTTGGGAGGAGAAGTGGCTGGAGCTTGAGACGCAGTTGCTGGAGCCGGTGAAGCGGGTGCTGGGGCTGCGAGAGTATGAGTTGGTGTTGCCGTATGCGAGCTGTGAGGTTGAGAGGGATATGGGTGGGTGCGGCGTGAAGTTGAGGAGGCCGGATGATGGAGACGAAGAGGCTTGATGGCAGGGGTCAGGGAAGCTGAATGCACCGGTAGCAAGTGTATGTTGTGATCATATGCTCTTCACACTCTGCACACCAATCAATTCGTCATCTATTCATACCACGCCATCTCTGTCTACAAGCCAAAGCAATTGGCGTAGTATGTAACTGTGGCGGGCCAATCCGAGAACAAGGCCTTGATCTTGACCTGCCGGGCCAGCACGTCCAATACCTTGTACATGTGTCCATCTTTGTTGACCACGCTCTTGACATAATCATAGTAGTATCCCCCGCCGCCAATCTGCAGCCACCCAGAGCGCTCAAAGCCCCAGGCCACAATCTCGAGATAATTCTGCTGTGCCGCAACCGCGTACTCGGACGGCACAATCTCGCCCGTAGCATTGTCGACCTTGGTCAGCGCAAACATAGCCGGCGCCACAATCTTAACGCCACGTGCCGCCAGCGCAGGGAGGCTGGCCGTCGCGTTTGCGTAGCCGGCCGGCGTGTCGACGCGCTCGTCGAGGTAGACGGCCTGCGCGCCGAATTCGGGCTCGTTGTCGATCCAGTAGAAGATGTCGGCGGGCAGGAACGACTGGGGCCAGACGCGCTCAGGCGCGATGTTCTTCGCTTTGAAAGCGTCGATCATGTCTTGTGCGTACTGCTCTTGCGTGTAGCCGTTGAAGGGAATCTTGACTTCGGGCGTCTTGAGCTCGGCTGTGAATTTCAGGTCCCAGGAATTGACTGTGTCGATGTACTCGTTTAAAGTTATCAATTTGGGACAGCCGGAGGCGTACAAGTCGGTGCGAAAGTAGGGCGTGCCGTCCATATACTCCTCGACGGTGGTGCCGTTGGGATTGCAGCCATCTTGTTTGCCGCAGAGTGTTTGGAATTCTGCGACTGTGAGATCCGAGGTGCAACACTTCGCTGACGCAGGAGCGGTGCCGTTGGCTGGAGTAAAGGGAGTCGTGCATTTTTCGGCCAGGGTGGTACTGAGGATATTGGTGGTAGTATGCAGGTCGCATTGCGCATGTCGGCAAACAAGTTACTTGTCTGCAGTAAATGCCACATCGCATTCAATGACACCAGCGCCCTGGCGGCGAGCGGCACTATATGCTGCGTAGGTGTGCTCGGGGAATTGGAGTGATGCGCCGCGGTGGGCGAAGACGAAGTCCGAAGGCTTGAATGGTCCTTCTGAGCAGCTTTCGAGCTTCTCCTTCAGCGGACCCTCGTCCATATCGTCGACCAGGAAGTAAGGTCGATCACCAACCTGAACGTTGAGCTTCGTGTCGTTTTGCTTGCTGCCATGCTTCTCAGTGTAGTGTTGACCAGAACGAGGCAAGACGGCGGCAGAGGCAAGACTTAAGCCAAGGGAATAAGCTACGAAAGAGCGCATCATGAAGGCTTTCGAGTCCAAAAACTTGAAGACACTGTAGAAGATCGTACCTACAGTCTATATGCTTGGCGAACGGTCCTTCTTATCTAGACGATGTCCATGCTGAAGCCTCCAGATTCAGGCCGATGCTCCGCCGCACACTGTGGCTAAGCCACACGGAACGTCTCCCAGGAACTCCATCCAGCCTTCCAGCGTATCTTCTGCACGTGGGGGAGCTACCCTGAACGGTATCTCTTGGTGTTGAGAAGAGGCTGACGGAAACCTAGAGGAGTCGAGTGACAGGGCGGGGAGCTAACGTGCCCGTGCGCAGTGTGCCCGGATTCACAGTGTGCCCCGCAGAACACCAACGCGCGTCTCAACACCACAACTCCAACGCGCGATAACTCCACGACCATGGCTCCGATTGATGAGGCGATCGAGGATCTAAAATTGCGAGGTTCAGAAGAACAATTTACATTGAAGGAAATTGCTGAAAAGCATGGTGTTGACCGGTCAACTCTGGGGCGGCGATGGAGAGGCGTGACAGGGCCTAGGGATGCTGGGCATGCCAGCAGGCAAGCTCTCAACCCAGAATAGGAGTTAGAGCTTGTACGATATATCACTAAGCTTACTAAGCAAGGCCTACCTCCTACGAGGGAGATGATCAGGAATCCCTCATCAGAAGTAGCCCGTCAGCAGCTCAGCGAGAGCTGGGTTACTCGCTTCATCAACCGGCACGAGATCCATCTCATCTCAAAGTGGACCACCGCCATGGATCGTACGCGCCACCTGGCTGATTCTGAGTCAAAATACCGTCTCTACTTGGAGCTACTGCATCAAAAGATCACTGAATATCACCTTGAGGCTCGAGATATATACAATATGGATGAGAAGGGCTTCTTGGTTGGCTTGATAGGCAGAAGCAAGAGAATATTCAGCAGGCGTCAATGGGAGAAGAAAGAGGTTCGAGCATCTCTCCAGGATGGATCACGTGAGTTTCTGACACTCCTAGCCTGCTGTTGCGCCGATGGGAGCTCGCTGCCTCCAAGCCTCATATACGCAGCTGCAAAACGAGCTATACAATCAAGTTGGGTAGAGGATATCAAGGCAGGAGAACATGAGGTCTTTGTCTCATCATCTCCAACAGGCTGGTCAAACGATAACATAGGCCTAGCTTGGCTTGAGCAGGTGTTTGATCGCTGTACAAAGCAACGATCAGGTAGATGGAGATTACTTATTCTTGATGGCCATGGATCTCATGTCACGATGGAGTTTATCGACTACTGTGATCGCCACAGGATCCTTCTCATGGTCCTTCCACCCCATTCAACTCACACGCTCCAGCCGCTCGATGTAGTGCTGTTCAAGCCACTGTCTCAAGCCTACTCCAACGAGCTCACCAACCATCTCCACAAGGCTCAAGGCCTTATTCCAATCAAGAAAGGGGACTTTTTCCCACTCTTCTGGAGCGCCTGGATATCCTCCTTCACGGAGAGCCTCGTATTGAAGGCCTTGGAAGCTACTGGGATCTGGCCGATGGATGCCAACGTTATCCTTCGTAGATTTGCCAGCACGCCAGAAGCTGAGAGAAGCTCATCATCAGGGCTCTCTGACAATGATTGGAGAAAGATGGACCGATTGGTTCGAGCTGTTGTAAAGGATACCGAACAGACTGAGTCAAAAAAGCTGCGTTCAAGCGTTCACCATCTCTCTGTGCAGAATGAGCTTTTAAAGCATGAAAATGAGGGCTTAAAGGAGGCTCTTCAACACAAAAAGAAGCACAAGAAGAAGGGCAAAGCTCTTGACCTTCAACAGCGCCAGGAGTATCACGGTGGCGCCGTCCACTGGTCTCCTCGCAAACTGCGTGAAGCTCGAGCTAGAGAAGTAGTACGGGAGCGAGATGAGATGGAGGAGAAACTCCAAAAAGCACGGGCCAAAAAGCAGCGCAAGGAGGCTCAACTGCAGCGTCAAGTTGAGCTCGAGGAGAAGCGTGTGGAAAGACAGAGGCTCAAGGACGTCAGGGAGCAGGAAAGAGCTGAGAAAGCAGCTGAACGCGCGCGCAAAGTTGAAGCTCAACACCAAAAAAAATCTATCCAACAAGCTCAACAACGCAAGCGTAAAGCCTCACGAGTAGTCTCACCAAGTAACAAGCGTCAAAAACGCGCTGGCGCTGCTCACGCTGGTGTTCAAGCTGGAGATGAGCTATCTGCTACTCCAGCCAAAGTCACATCACGTGGCCGCAACGTCAATCTCCCACAAAAATATAGATAGTACAAGTTGATCGCAAGCATCTAATTACTACAAAACTATATTTATATCAATATTAAGCTATTGCGTGGCGCTGTACAGCCTCATTTTGAGATTGGGCATGTGGTGTTCTGCGGGGCACACTGTGAATCCGGGCACACTGCGCACGGGCACGTTAGCCGCCACGACGCTCACAACGCTCAGCAACCTCAGCAACCTCAGCGCCTCTACCCTCTCGACCGCTGCCACGACGCTCACAACGCTCACGACGCAATAGGCCGCTAGCTGGTTCTGCAGCTGGGATCCAAACTCGTGCGTATTGTTGATAGGGAAGACGCGTCAGCGTGCCAAGTCTCTGACGCGTTGGGAGTATTTGCGCTTCAATGGCGAGAAGCAAACCACGTCAAGCGGCTGAAGGACGTGCGACGAGTGAGGTGGCATGCAGAGAGTAAGGATCTTGTGTCTAAGGCAGTAGTCCTTGAAATTCTGGTTGAGGGGACTCTCATGGCCATTCAAAATGAGCAGCCTGTCCCCCCTACCTGGCATGCCTTTGTATGCGCGTCAAAATGCTCCAACCACTTCAGAACTAGTGCGTTGTTTGTCCAGCCGTTCTCAGAAACTGAGAGCTTCCATAGACGCATACCCAGCCGCGCAGATGCTCTGGATGACTGTAACCCACTCGCGATCGCCTGGCTGGACAAGCTCAGGTCGAGCGCGTCTCTCTGCACCTGTGACGACCTTCATTGAGCCAATGACGCCCATCTGAAAGCCTGTTTCGTCAAAGTTGTGCACGTCGTCGTCGTGGACGCCGTACTTGGCTTTGGTGCCCTCTACCAGCTTGAACCACGCGCTAATTGTCTCTGGATCCTCCTGAAGTATTCTCTGACAGTCCTTTGCTCGATTGAAAGCCATCTTGAGCTGATCTGAACGCGTTACAAATCTCTCAGCCCAATGTTTGCCAACTAGCTCCCCACCGCGCACACCTAGCACTTTATCCGCCATATCTGCTACCTCACACAGCCGGGGCGCGAATCCTCACGCGTCGAGGTCGAGGATATATCGAACGATCGTCTGCTCTTCAGTTGCAGTGAGCTTCTAGCAATTTGGTCGTGATTCAAGGCGAAATGGGATTCCCTTGGCACGTTCAGTAAGAGTATGGTGTTCGACGTTAAAGGCTGCTGCAGCAGCTCGATAGCTTTGAAACTGCCCTAATTAATAGGCCTGAAGGGCAAGCTGAAGTCTACCTTCGTGTTGAACAGGTAACATGTTGTGTTATTAAGACATGATTGAATTAGTGAGAGGGTTGTACTCTTGGCAGATTTTGTCGGGTTCGGTGGTTTGTCGGATTCGGTGGTGGAATACGTTATCAGGCAAGTCAACAACCAATCAAGCTGCAATCAAGCTGCAATCGATCTGCAAATATTTGCAGATCATTCACCTAATCTAGTTTAACTCCTACTTATATAAGCTAGACTAGGGGAGTGATCTGCAATCATGATTGATTGTTGACTTCTCTGTACGTTATACAACCGCGCGTTATTGAGGCTATACGGACCGCTCGTAGCAAGATCCATATCAGCTTTGATGGGTGGACGACAAAGGGTGGCAAGCGAGGCTTTCTAGGTATTGTTGCTTACTTTGCAACAGTAGATGGCATCGTCGTTGATATGCCTATCGACCTCCCACAGCTCACAGGCGCCCATACAGGCGAGCGGCTCGCTGAGGTTATTACCTTAACGCTTATGACCTACGGCATTACAGCCGACAACGTAGGCTACTTTGTACTCGATAACGCTAGTAATAACGACACCGCAGTCGTTGCGCTCGCCCCCCAGTTTAACTTTACTGCAGCCTATTGGCGGCTCCGTTGTGGCCATCATACTCTCAATCTTGTCGGCCAAACGATTATCTTTGGGAGCGATCAAGCCGCGTACGACAGCGCCGCGGGCGTGGCTACAAGCATAGAAGTAAGTTAGTACTCTTTTACTACTGTATTAGGCTGTATTGGGCTAGAGACCTAGAGATTGAGTGGGGCTCAAAATGTCCAGATTGACCACTTAGGGCCTGTTTACTTTCAAAATTGGAGCGCCGATTTCTGTGTTGTAGTAGCGTCGGCCAGCGTTAAAACCAGCCAGGGGGTTGCAGTAGTATGTGCTTGGCAGCTAAAAATCAGAAATGGGGGGTGGTGTTTACTTTCGTACGATTTCTGTACTTATTTGATTAGTAATCTAGAGTCAGGGTCAGCTCGTGAGCCCTAGCTGCCCTGCCGATAGTACTAACGTCTGCTAACGTCAGCCAGGCAGGTCACGTGTAGCCAACACAGAATTTCTGTGTTCGAACACAGGTGATTTTGAGCTCCTGTGTTGAACACAGAATTTGTATGAGAGAAATTGGAGAACCAGTGCGCTATCCTCTTCTTTGACACTTGCAGGGCCTCGTAACCTTATTTACTAGTAAAGGGCCTGTGCCTTCGCAAATTGGAGCTCGAAAGTAAACAGTAATTTCCAACACAGAAATCAGAAAAATCACAAAATCGGAGCAAAAGTAAACAGGCCCTTATACGCTTCACCAACATCCCTAGTTCTTAGCTGCTGGAAGTTTTGGTACATACACGCCTGTAGCGCTCGAGTCATGCGTTGTCGAGAAGGGGGGGATACGGTAAGGCTATGCGCACGAGACGGCCCGAAACAAACAAACAACCTCATAGAGTTCGTATCTAGGTGCAGAGACGATACTTTGCATAGAGCTAAGTCCATATAGATAAGTCCCGGCAGCTTTATTCACTAAGTACTCTATGAATGCTGTACTCACGTTACCGCCGATTACTTGCTTACTCAGCTCGCTCGTTGTATATAATCGCTCGTAGAAGCTCCGTCAACACAACAAACTCCTCTTCCCTGTCCTCCTCTATGGATGGCTATGTCTCCGTTGCCGTATATTTCATGCCAAAAACTTAAAATTCAAGACCAGACTCTGTCCCTATGAATACAACGCATGATCGAGAGTTGAGCTTATCATGTGACGAGTGCCGTCGCCGCAAATCGAAATGCGACCGCGGCCGCCCTCAGTGTGGCAGTTGTATTATGTCCGGAAGCACTTGTATTCGTCCAGGCGAAAGCCGCAAACGAGGCCCCAAGAAGGGGCAGGTGCAGGCGTTACGGGCACAGATTGGTAAGTTTCCAGCCGTATAAATGACACCATGTACTAACAGGCCCGGCCAGCAACATTAGAGCGACAGCTCGTCACGCAAGATCCGACTTGGGCCATGACTAACAACCTTCAAGATCCGAACACGAAACATCTCAACCAATGTTCACGATGTACACAGCTGAACGCAAATTCACTTCAGTCTGGGAGTATGGAAACCTCAATCTTAAATATACCTTCAGCATTTCCCTGGCTAGAGAATGAGTTGATACCGCTGGATTCAGCCGTGATGGCTGAACCATATAGCCCTCAAATATCCTCCACGTTGACCCCTCTATGTCTATCACCTCAAATAGAGACGGAACTGTGAGTAGCCTGTATCCAAGGGCTATGACTTCCATTTGACATCCTTCTGATTGCCACATAATAGTGAGCAGCTATTCTTCGACCGAGTATACCTGTCAGCCCCAATTATTCACAAAGGTCGTTATGCGACTTGCATGGATCAAGGAGAACCACTCTCTGCTTACGCATGTTTGCGCTTGGCTGTGTGTACCTCCGCTACAGCTTTCTCCGCTCGATACCGAGACATCGGTGAGACAATCTACCACAAGACGCTGCAAAGCCTAGAAAATCTGGAAAGCAATGAGCATAGTCGACCCTGGGGTGCCACGGATTTCCAGATTGAGTACATACAAGCCTGGTTATTGCTCGCTATCTACGAGTATATGCGCATGGATAGAGCCCAGGGGAATTCTGCGGCATCCCGGGCCTTGCGCTTGATCCGGAGATGCCGTCTTAGCGACCTGGATGCTTCCGACGTCTTTGTGCAAGATGGGACCTACACAGCATCTGCGACGAATGATGACTTCGCATTAGTGGAAGAGAAAAGAAGAACCTTTTGGCTAGCGTTCTGCTTCGATCGTATGTTAAACACAAAGGATGATTTGGACTGGGTGCTGCCTGAAGAAATGGTAAATACTTCTCGGACTTATTGTTTCAAGCTTAGCTAATGTATGTGCTGCAGGTCCGCCTGCGCGTCCCAGCCTCTGAGCCAAATTTCCAACATTCGAGACAAACCAAAATGCCATTCCTGTCTGAGATCATGGCTGAAGGTGAAGATGAGTCGCTCTCGCCATTCGCTGAATGCGTGGTTTTAACTGCTCTTTACGGACGCTGTGTGGCCCATCGTCGACTAGTTTCGACAACTGCTGCTGCGGGTACCAAGAGCAAAGAATTTTGGATGCGGCACACTTGGCTTATAAGCGCTATAGATAATCGAATACGAAAAATTCAGGCTCCAGACGCAGAGCCAAACGTCCTGGGAGAAGATCCCATGTTGGCGTTCACATATATCTTTGCCCGAAGCCTGGTCCTCTATCTAATAGATACTGCTGATCTTTGGCCATGGCACACTATGGAACAAGATCAGATGTGCTCAGCCTATAAGCAACAAGCATACCTAGCTGTTAACGAGCTGGCGCAAGTGGCTAGGAGTCTTCCGTACTTTAGTGACTTCAAGGTCAGTTCACGCTCTTCTTCCTCTTGTTGCATGCGGCGTTTTTCGCAAAGTCGTTATTTCTGTATTGGATCTCGCTAACTTCGAAGTAAGGCTCATTTATTCTTGCCGAAAATATTGGCTAGTTCAGTCGACTTCATCGGAAGACAGAGAGAAACGATTGTTCCTAAGGATATAAATGGAGGCTATTGGGATGTCGCAGCATTGACAAAGGTCCTACGCCGGTTAGAGGACGTCAATCGACTGGCGAAAGAAACTCTAGATCAGGTATACAGTCAAGTGGAAGTAGGTCTAGGGCAAGTTGCCTCGAATTCCCACAGAGAAGGTACCGCAGGACTTTTTGTTGGTTAGTATTCATGGCTAGCCAGGTCGCGTGCCGAGCCACATGTCGAAATCTTCCACATCTCAGAAATGAGGCTGTAGAGCCACCCACAAAACCGATTATCGCGAGAAAAGCAGGTTTATTGATCTATAGATGTATGCAAAACTTTGTAGCTACTCAGAATATTTCTTGGGTGGGCGTATTGACCGTGTGCGGGTCGATTTTGGCGGTGCAGACGGCGGCGGGGATGCAACAACAGGCTGACTTTGAGGAGCCGCAACACGACGACGCTTTGCTGGAATTTTGTCGGCTTTGTGGGAGGCTTCTCGCGTACGCTTGTTAGGTCCATCGTGAGATTTTTGTGAAGTTGTAGCTTGTTGTTGCTGCTTTTTGAGAGCTCAAGCTGCGTCGCGTTCCTCAGCCGCCGCTTTTTTCGCCATCGCGCTGTGCTCCTTAAGTCGCTGTCGCTCCGCCTTTGCCTCATTCGCCTGCTGCTTTTTGAGAAAACTCTGAGCCGCCTTTGCCTCTCTTGCCTCTCTTTTCTGGAGTTCTTCCCGTTGTGCTTCGTCTCGTTTCGTGGCTTCGCGCGCGCGGGCGTCGCGGAGCTTCTTAGGACTCCAGAAAACCGCGCCGCCAGTGTCCTGCTCGTCCTGATGAAGGTCCATAGTATAAATCCTAGTGTTTTGCTTCTTTTTGGTGAGCAGCGCGCTGTGTAGGCCGTTGATTTCGGTGAGGAGGATGTTATTATTCGTCTGTAGAGAGTGTACTGCCGCCGACAGCTGTTTTGCTTTAACTTTTGCCTTGTCAGCAACCGCAGCATCAAAAAGTTTTTGCAGCTGGCACCAGCTATCGCCGTCGCCATGCTGCCCGATTTCTAGACCCCTATCTTGCTCTGAAGTGTGGTTGCGGAAGCGTTGGAGTACAACCTCCGCATCCATCGGCCACACTCCTGTAGCTTGAAAACTCTTCAAAATCGTATCGCGCTTCATTTTAGACGTCCGGGCAGCCCAGATAGTTGGAGAGAAGTCGCCTTTCTTGACTCGATGAGCCCTTGCGATCGATGGAGATGTCGGTCAAGTTCCCGCAAATAGTTGGACGAAAGAGGGGAGAACAAGACGACGTCGAGCGGCTGGAGACTATGGGTCGCGTGAGGTGGAAGCACAGCAAAGAGGATCTTGTTAGCGTCGTAAGATTCTATAAAACTCGTCGTGATGTGGCTGCCGTGGTCGTCAAGGATCAGAAGTCGCCATCGCCGTCGCCATCGCTCCTTCGTGAAGCGATCAAAGATCTGCGTAAGCCAGGCAAGCCCGAGGTCGTTGTTCGTCCATCATGAGCTCGAGTGTGAGAAGAAAACTTCGTGTGCTGCGACGTTGTCGTCGTCGTTTACCCAGCTCGAACGAAGCCTGGCAATGCCCTCGTAGATAATGGCTGGCGGCAGTGCCTCCCCAGAAGCGCACATGCAAGCTACGAGTGTAATCCATGCTCTATTTTTATCTTGAATGGCCGCCGTACGCTCCTTTGCCTGCCAAATTGCCTTAGAGAAGACTCTTTTAGAGCGGGTTGTGATGCTGTATCCTCTGGCTGTACGTTGTACTCTCGCATCTTCGCATGCAACATGTCAAAGTATAGCTTGTATCTTTTATGAAGTCAGCTGCGTGCCTGTCGCGATCAATTCCAGCGCTCCATCTGATAGTAAGGTGGTCGGCGTAGTGATGTAGAAATCGAGTAAGTTAACCCAGCCACGCGGAACCAAAAAATCCGGAGACTCACAAACCTCGGCAACCCCACAAGTTGTACCTTAAGAAACACGTTCATTACGATGAGTTTAAGACACGTGAGCTGGCTCTAGAGGGATAGGATAAGGTGACATAGTCCTTTATTCACACTAGGATTAATTCTATGCCTTAGAGGCTTTAAGCCTGTTGTGATATGGATAGGAGGATGACAGGATACTAATCAGGGTAGGTAGGTGCACAGGCCAAGTTCAACGCCAAATTACAGCAGCAACACCACGTAATTTTGTATATATAGCTCTCCCATTGTAATCGCAAGCCTTAAATTACTCTATCCTGTTGCAATGATCAAAATTCACTGCGTGGGCGTGGATTTGTATGGGGGGGAAGGAAGTGCGCGCATTGTGAGTCTCGGGTATTTTTTGTTCTGCGTGCCAGCTTTGGGAAACCTCCCACTTCGCCTCCGCGCCAACGTCGTCCAGTTGCAACCCCATCTTTTTGCAACTTTGCGATAGCTGAAAGACGTGTCGTCTTGACGCGATTCGATATCTTCAGTCGCTTTCTGAATCGGGTCCATGGTGGTGGAGTTATGATGCGTTGAAGTTGGGACGATTTCGATGTTGCCACGCGACCTAGCTCGCCACGCGCACAGGCACTGTACAACCCTACTGAGGCTCACCGCCTGACGACCCCACCCACCAAAGCAACACCACCACTTCAACACACGATAACTCCACCAATATGACTCCAATTGAGGCTGCGCTTGCAGCTATTAAGTCGCTAGAGCCTGGGAAACAATTTAACTATCGAAAAATTGGAGAAGAGTATAGCTGCAGCTATACAACGATTAGACGAAGACACCAAGGCGTCTTAACCTCGTGCGCTACTCCCTACGAAAACTAGTAAGCTCTCTACCTACAACAAGAAGCAGAGCTCTTACGATATATTGAACGCCTTACAAGGCAAGACCTACCACCTACACGAGCTATGATACGAAACTTCGCCCGTTGGGGTCGTCAGGCGGTGAGCCTCGGTACCGTGCCCGTGCAGCCGATGAGCCACCCGAACATCATAACATAATATACCGTCCCAACCTCAACACGCGATAACTCCACCACCATGACCCCAATTGAAGAAGCGATGGAAGGTATTAAATCGCGTGAAGCAGGCACATGTTCTACCTATCGCGAAGTTGCAAAAAAGTACGGGGTTAATCGGACAACGCTGTCGCGTCGGCACCAACAGAAAACACGCTCTAACGCAGAGGAGGCGCGCCAGCGACAGTTACTCAGCCCCCAACAGGAGTATGAACTCGTACTATACAAAGAAAGATACACAAGAAGAGGCTTGCCACCAATATGAGAGATGGTACAAAATTCCGCTTAAACAATAGCGAAGTGGGAGGTTTCCGAAAGCTAGATTACCGGTACTCGGTTTCTCCATCGCCACGCCGACGAGCTTACTATCAAATGCACCACTAGGATTGATCGCAACAGGCACAAAGCAGACTTACAATATAAGTACAAGCTATAACGTATTCTATAAGCGAGTGGCGCGCATCAGCGAGTGTCGCAGAATCTCTTGGCAGTACCAACTCATTCTACTACTCTTCAATTTCATCACTATCAACCTAGAGCTCTGTGCATATAGAGCTCAACTCTGATTCAAAATTCTCTTCTGTATCCTTTTTGCACGTGCGAGCGTTGTGCCCAGTCCCACCACAGTTTCCACAGCGCCGTAGAGCTGGTTGGGCTGTTCCTTGATCACCACGACCACGAGCCTTCTTCGATCGGCTAGCCGTTATAGAAGCCTCTCCAGCTACCTGAGATGCTGCCTGACCATACTCTATAGTACCACCCTGCTGGATATACTTCCGTTTGCGAGTTTTTCTTTTAGTGATTACTGCTAATTGTTCTTCAAGCTCTTTGTTCCGAGCAGCCAGAAGCGCGTTTTGGTGGAGCATCAGCTCAGCACCCTTTACAAGCTGGGAGAAGCCAGCCTGAGCTGTAATAGGTGACTGAGTGAAGTAGTTGCTTACTAGCTTTGACTGGGATCTAAACTCGTGCGTATTGCTTGGTGTCTTTGATTGCCATAGTGTTTCTTGTAGTAGAGGTAGAGGTGGGGTACGCAGCCGCACTTCAAGGCGATCCAACACTATCTGCGCGTTGATAGGGACTAATCCAGATGCCTCAAAAGCCTTTCGACAGTTCTTCTCTGTAAACACGTCGAAAAACGCGCCTTTAAAGGCTGGTAAGAAGCCTTCTTTGTTGATATGGAAGACGCGTCGACATGCCAAGACTAACGCGTTCAGAGTATCTCCTCTTTAACGGTGAGAAGCAGACCACATCGAGTGGCTGGAGGATGTGCGATGAGTGAGGTGGCATGCAGAGAGTAAGGATCTTGTGTTCAAGGCAGTAGTCCTTGAAATCCTGGTTGAGATGGCTCTCATGGCCATCTAGAATGAGTAGCCTGTACACCCCCACCTTGCGCGTCTTTGTATGCGCGTTAAATGCTTCAACCACTCTAGACCAAGAGCGTTGTTAGTCCAGCCATTCTCAGAGACTGAGACCTTCCAATTACGCGGGATATCTGCCTCCTCATACCACGCAGAGATGTGGACGCGCCCTTTGTAGATAATGAAAGGCGGGGTCGCATACCCAGCAGCGCAGATGCTCTGGATGGCTGTAACCCACTCGCGATCGCCTGGCTGAACAAGCTCTGGCCGAGCACGTCTCTCTGCGCCTGTAACGACCTTCATTGAGCCAATGACGCCCATCTGGAAGCCAGTCTCGTCAAAGTTGTGCACGTCATCGTCATAGACGCCGTACTTGGCTTTGGTGTCCTCCACCAGCCTAAACCACGCGCCAATTACCTCTGGATCTTCCTGCAGTATCCTCTGCCTATCCTTGGCTCGATTGAAGGCCATCTTGAGCTCATCTAAGCGCGTCACGAACCGCTTAGCCCAGTGCTTGCCTACTGGCTCTCCACCGCGTACACCCAGTAGTTTATCAGCCATATCTGCCACCTCGCACAGCCGGGGCGCAAATCCTCGCGAATCAAGGTCAAGGATATATCGGACGATCGTCTTCTCTTCAGTCGCAGTAAGCTTCTGGCAATTTGGTCGGGTTTGAGCTCGAGAGCTAATTCCGTGGAGTCGATCAGAGAGCCTCTGGTGTTTAACGTTGAAAGCTGCTGCAGCGCGTCGTAGGCTCTTAAATTGGCCGACAGTATAGGCTTGAAGGGCAAGATCAACTCTACCTTCTTCTTGAATAGCAATCGCGTTATGTTGTTGAGACATTGTTTAATAAGGAGAAAGTTGGCTATGCTAAGGAAAACTGGCCGGCTCGGTGATATAGCCGGCTCGGTGGTAGAATACGTTATAACGTACCTCACAAGCGAGCTGGCCACACAAGCGAGCTGGCCACCTGCGCCAAGACCCCACCAAACATACTATTGCGCATAGTATAATCGCGATGAGCCAACAACCAGACAATCTACTACCTTCAAAAGATGCTCGACTACAGCTTGCTCTTGAGGCTATCAAACGCGACGCGACGCTATCCCAGAGACGTGCTGCAGCTATCTACAACGTCTCTCGAGCAACACTCAGTAATCGCCTTGCTGGAACACCTTATCGACGCGATTGCACGCCCAACTCAATAAATCTCCTTAAGACAGAGGAGGATGTAGTTACTCAGCATACCCTTGACCTCGACGCGCGAGGATTTCCGCCCCGGCTTGCTGCTGTGAAGGATATGGCTGATTCTTTGCTGGCTGAGCGTCACCGTGATCCTGTTGGCCAGAACTGGGCTGCAAACTTTGTCAAACGTCGCCCTGAGCTCAAGGTCAAATTCAATCGCAAATATGACTATAAGAGAGCTCTCTGCGAGGATCCTGAGATTATACAAGGCTGGTTTCGGCTTGTAGAGAACATGAAGGCTAAGTATGGTATCCTTGATGACGACACCTACAACTTTGACGAGGCTGGCTTCATGATGGGCATGATATCAACTGGAGCAGTAGCCACTAGTTCTGAGCGTCGAGGACGGCCAAAGAGCGTTCAGCAGGGCAATCGCGAGTGGACTACAGTGATCCAGGGCATCAACGCGATGGGCTGGTCGATCCCACCCTTCATCATCTTCCAGGGCTACTATCACCTCTCTGCCTGGTACAAGGAGGATAACCTGCCTCGCGACTGGGTTATTGCAGTCTCTGAGAACGGCTGGACAACAAATAAGCTTGGCCTGCAGTGGTTGAAGCACTTTGACGAGCATACAAAGAGGAGGGTTATAGGCGCTCATCGGCTACTCATTATCGACGGCCATGAGAGCCACGACTCGCTCGATTTCCAGCAGTACTGCAAGGATCACAAGATCATCACTCTCTGCATGCCTCCTCACTCGTCGCACCTCCTGCAGCCTCTTGATGTGGGGTGTTTCTCGCCTTTGAAGACGGCGTATGGCCGCCAAGCCGAGGATCTGATGCGCAACAAGATCACCCATATCACTAAACTGGAGTTCCTACCGTGCTTTAAAGGCGCTTTTGACGCTGCGATCACAAAGGCTAATATACAAGGAGGCTTTCGAGGCGCTGGCTTAGTCCCATTTGATCCAGAGGCGGTGATATCGACGCTTGACGTACGGCTGCGCACTCCACCACTACCTACGATTGAGGACGTTCCCTGGCAGTCGCAAACTCCAAGCAATACCCTGGAATTTGGGTCGCAATCGAAGCTGATTCAAGAGAGGATTCAGAGACACGTAGATAGCTCTCCAACTTCAATGGTAGAGGCCCTTACAAAGTTCACAAAGGGAGCTGAGATGATGGCGCACTCTATGGTGTTAATGACTAATCGCAACGCTGAGCTCCAAGCCGCCAACGAGGTCTCAAGTAGGCGTAGATCATATAAAAGGAAGCGCTTGCAGCAGCAAGGGACCTTGACGATTGAGGAGGGCGTACGACTGACGACCCTTAAGGAGTTTGAGGCGCGTAGTGATGGGAAGAAGGCAAAGAAGAGGGTGCGCGTTGAGGCAGGTGAGCCTAGCCAACGACGCTGTGGACGCTGCGGCGAGGCAGGGCATAACGCACGTACGTGTAAGCAAGAAGTATTAGTAGATTCTGAGTAGAATAGCCTATTACGATTCTTAATTACTATCCTTGACGGTGCTCTACGGTCGTGTACAGTACTGATTTTGGTAGGGTCTTGGCGCAGGTGGCCAGCTCGCTTATATGGCCAGCTCGCTTGTGAGGTACGTTAGTAGAAGTTATAACGTAACGTGCCCGTGCGCAGTGTGCCCGGATTCACAGTGTGCCCCGCAGAACACCACATGCCCAATCTCAAAATGAGGCTGTACAGCGCCACGCAATAGCTTAATATTGATATAAATATAGTTTTGTAGTAATTAGATGCTTGCGATCAACTTGTACTATCTATATTTTTGTGGGAGATTGACGTTGCGGCCACGTGATGTGACTTTGGCTGGAGTAGCAGATAGCTCATCTCCAGCTTGAACACCAGCGTGAGCAGCGCCAGCGCGTTTTTGACGCTTGTTACTTGGTGAGACTACTCGTGAGGCTTTACGCTTGCGTTGTTGAGCTTGTTGGATAGATTTTTTTTGGTGTTGAGCTTCAACTTTGCGCGCGCGTTCAGCTGCTTTCTCAGCTCTTTCCTGCTCCCTGACGTCCTTGAGCCTCTGTCTTTCCACACGCTTCTCCTCGAGCTCAACTTGACGCTGCAGTTGAGCCTCCTTGCGCTGCTTTTTGGCCCGTGCTTTTTGGAGTTTCTCCTCCATCTCATCTCGCTCCCGTACTACTTCTCTAGCTCGAGCTTCACGCAGTTTGCGAGGAGACCAGTGGACGGCGCCACCGTGATACTCCTGGCGCTGTTGAAGGTCAAGAGCTTTGCCCTTCTTCTTGTGCTTCTTTTTGTGTTGAAGAGCCTCCTTTAAGCCCTCATTTTCATGCTTTAAAAGCTCATTCTGCACAGAGAGATGGTGAACGCTTGAACGCAGCTTTTTTGACTCAGTCTGTTCGGTATCCTTTACAACAGCTCGAACCAATCGGTCCATCTTTCTCCAATCATTGTCAGAGAGCCCTGATGATGAGCTTCTCTCAGCTTCTGGCGTGCTGGCAAATCTACGAAGGATAACGTTGGCATCCATCGGCCAGATCCCAGTAGCTTCCAAGGCCTTCAATACGAGGCTCTCCGTGAAGGAGGATATCCAGGCGCTCCAGAAGAGTGGGAAAAAGTCCCCTTTCTTGATTGGAATAAGGCCTTGAGCCTTGTGGAGATGGTTGGTGAGCTCGTTGGAGTAGGCTTGAGACAGTGGCTTGAACAGCACTACATCGAGCGGCTGGAGCGTGTGAGTTGAATGGGGTGGAAGGACCATGAGAAGGATCCTGTGGCGATCACAGTAGTCGATAAACTCCATCGTGACATGAGATCCATGGCCATCAAGAATAAGTAATCTCCATCTACCTGATCGTTGCTTTGTACAGCGATCAAACACCTGCTCAAGCCAAGCTAGGCCTATGTTATCGTTTGACCAGCCTGTTGGAGATGATGAGACAAAGACCTCATGTTCTCCTGCCTTGATATCCTCTACCCAACTTGATTGTATAGCTCGTTTTGCAGCTGCGTATATGAGGCTTGGAGGCAGCGAGCTCCCATCGGCGCAACAGCAGGCTAGGAGTGTCAGAAACTCACGTGATCCATCCTGGAGAGATGCTCGAACCTCTTTCTTCTCCCATTGACGCCTGCTGAATATTCTCTTGCTTCTGCCTATCAAGCCAACCAAGAAGCCCTTCTCATCCATATTGTATATATCTCGAGCCTCAAGGTGATATTCAGTGATCTTTTGATGCAGTAGCTCCAAGTAGAGACGGTATTTTGACTCAGAATCAGCCAGGTGGCGCGTACGATCCATGGCGGTGGTCCACTTTGAGATGAGATGGATCTCGTGCCGGTTGATGAAGCGAGTAACCCAGCTCTCGCTGAGCTGCTGACGGGCTACTTCTGATGAGGGATTCCTGATCATCTCCCTCGTAGGAGGTAGGCCTTGCTTAGTAAGCTTAGTGATATATCGTACAAGCTCTAACTCCTATTCTGGGTTGAGAGCTTGCCTGCTGGCATGCCCAGCATCCCTAGGCCCTGTCACGCCTCTCCATCGCCGCCCCAGAGTTGACCGGTCAACACCATGCTTTTCAGCAATTTCCTTCAATGTAAATTGTTCTTCTGAACCTCGCAATTTTAGATCCTCGATCGCCTCATCAATCGGAGCCATGGTCGTGGAGTTATCGCGCGTTGGAGTTGTGGTGTTGAGACGCGCGTTGGTGTTCTGCGGGGCACACTGTGAATCCGGGCACACTGCGCACGGGCACGTTACCGTGCCCGTGCAGCCGATGGGCCACCCTCCACATTTCCGCCACATATAGAAATGAAGCTGTAGAGCCACACAGCAAATTTATTTTCGCGAGATTTCTTGGTGTATTACTATATAGAGTGTTGCGATATTTTCTAGCTACTCAGAATATTTTTTGGGGGTGCGTATCGATCGAGTTCGGGTCGTTTTAGGTGGAGGAGGCGGCGGCGCAAGTGCAGCGTCAACCCGACTTTCAACATCTACAACACGACGACGCTTTGCTGGATTTTTTGCAGCACTGTGGGAGGCTTTTCGCTTGCCTTTATTGAGTTTATCGTGAGATTCTTGTGCGGTTGCAGTGTCGTGTTGCTGCTTTTTAAGTGCCCGTTCAGCAACGAGCTTCTCAGCCCTCGCTTTTTTCACCATCGCAGCCTCCTCCCTCACCTTTTGTCGCTCCGCTTTTGCTGCTTCCGCCTGCTTCTTTTTGTATAACGTTGCCGCGTCAAGCGGTTGAAGGCTATGGGTTGCATGCGGGGGAAATATAGCTAACAGGATGCAGTTGCTGTCGCAATAATCTATAAATTCTGGAGTTAGATGGCTGCCGTGGCCGTCGAGGATTAGAAGTCTGTACTGCCGTCGCGCTTTCTGCTACGTACAGCGCTTGAAGACCTGTTCGAGCCAGGCCAAACCTATGTCATTGTTCGTCCATCCTGAGGCAGAGTTTGAGAAGAAAACCGCGTGTTTTCCGACCTCAACAGCGTCTACCCAGCCCGACTGAATCCCAGATGTGCCCCAGTAGATGAGAGCCGGCGGCAGTGACTCCCTAGACGCGCATACGCAAGCCAGCACTGTTATCTAGTCTCTGTTGCCATCCTGGACGGCCGCGGTGCGCTCTTTTGAAGCCCAGACTGCCTTCGTGAAGACTCTTTTCAAGCGTGCTGTGACGCCTACAAAGAAGCCCTTTCCATCCATATTGTAGGTGTTTCGCGCGTCAACGTTGTACTCTTGCATCTTCAAGTGCAACATGTCAAAGTAGAGCTTGAATCTTTCTTTAGAGTCAGCCTAGTGCTGGTTGCGATCAATCCCAGCGCTCCATTTGATGGTAAGCTCGTCAGCGTGGCGATGGAGAAACCAAGTAACCCAGCTCTCAGAGACCTCCCACTTCGCTATCGTTCCAGCAAAATTTTGGATCATCTCTCGTGCAGGTGGCAAGCCGCGCCTTGTACATCTTTCTATGTATAGCACAAGTTCGTGCTCTCGTTGTGGGTTGAGTAGTTGCTTGTCAATGTAGTAGGTTGCACCGAGACGCTGCTTCCCTTGGTGCCGCCGCGACAATGTCGTTCGGTTTACATTACATATTTTTGCGACTTCGCGGTACGGAAATTTATCTCTTCGCTCTCGCGATTCGAGATATTCAATCGCTTCCTGGATTGGGTCCATGGTGGAGTTATGACGCGTTGAAGTTGGGACGATTTCGATGCTATGATGTTCGGGTGGCTTGAGTTGCGACCTGGCTCGGGTTGTGCACAGGCACTGTAGGCTCTACCTAGTGGCTAGTTATGACACTATTGTCACAATGCAGTACTCTACAAATAGCGTTGCTTTCACAAAATAGGGAGTGTAACGCCTTCTAGGGCATCACGTGTATATGGTATTCATTCGCAGAGGGGGTGTTCGAGGTGTGCGCGGTTAGCTCGTCCACTCTAGGCCTAGCGTCTTTTTGCTCCTTCATATATTGCACTCTCGATAGCAAACAACAAGCAAGTTCGCTCACCACAACCACATTCCATCACATTTCCATCTTATCGAGGCTCCACGTTCTAGGACGATGTAGAAGCACTCGAGAGGCGTATCCTCAGATTCGATTCCACGAAGACGCCATAACTATCCACATGGCAGGGCTTCAATGGATCATGTAAATTCATGTCAAAAACGCGGAACAACTAGTGAAGCGCCCTTTTGTATTAGCAAAAGCAATCGAATCACCACAAGTTGGAGACCAAATACCTCGAAAATGACCTTATTCAGCTCCATAAATGCGATTGTCTTGCCCGCGCACATCCACTGTCCGTAGCCAAAGACAAGCTCCACATTACGCTCCATCTCTTTGCGACTCTCCTGGCTTTTCAGGTCCATGAAGCGCTCCGGATTGTAGATGTCGGCATCCGCGCCGAATAGTACCTTTGAGCGCTGCAGTGATGCGCCGTTGGTGCATATCGATGTCCCTGCAGGTATGAACTTGCCGTGGAAGGTTTCGCCGGGCGCAGGCACGACTTTGGGGAAGAGGCCAAGCAGCGGCGGACGCATGCGGATTCCCTCGTAAATCACTGCCTGTAGATAGAGTGTAAACAGAAGCTGAAGAAAGTAAAGATTCGAATTGTATAACATACCTGTAAGTATGGAAGCCGTTTCGCTTCAACCATTCGAACAGGGTACGAAACGTGGCCATCGCGACAGGCGGATGCGATCTCGCCTTTAAGCTTATTGTATACCGATGGAGTTGTTATTGCGTAGACAAGGATCTGCCGAATTGCACACGCTGTGCTTTCGGTTCCGGATAACAGGAGAAAAAGTGCTTCGGCTTCACATTCCTGCCGAGTAAAACCCATCTTCATAAAAGTCTCCTAAAAGACATAAGCCATGTTAATTATGGACGAGAGAATAATACGTACGAGCATATCATGTTTGTCCTTTTCGCCCGAATCGAATCGTCGATCCACATGGTCTTTTGCCGCTCTAGATGACAGTTTCAGTATTAAAATTCAACTAATAATATGTGACCTACTAACCCCATGAGAGCTCCAAACCCTTTTCTGTCCGTGTGCTTTGGTCCTAGAAATTTCAGGAAGGGCGTGGAGAATAAAACATCTCGGATCCATGGAACGTCGGCAGAAGTCGACATCCGCGGCCAAAGCCTGTGAACTTCGCTGAGAAAGTTGTAATGGTCCTTTTCGTCCCGAAGGTAGCCAACTTCATGGCCGAATCCTAGCTGCGTTATCACGTCCATAGTGAAGTAGTTCGTTATCAGGCCCAGGTTCACTAACGGTGGATCCTGTTGTCCCGGCTGAGGCGCCAGATATCGCTTTTGGAGGACATCAACGAGCTTTTTTACGTTTTTATCGATGATTATTTCGAGGCCTGGCGTGTCACGTCCAAGATAGGCAGGCATGGATCGATCCTTCGCTTTCTTGTGGGGCTTGGGTTCGAGTATTGTGAACAAGTTGTCGTGATAGGGGTTGAATCTGCCAGTCAGATACCACGTGGCTCTGCTGTATGTGCTGTTCGATGATGCGATCTTCTTCAGTATCTCAGGGTCGTCGGTGGTGATTTCATTGGGTCCGATGCGAACCAAGGGGCCATACTTCTTGTGCAGGTCTCGGTGTATCCAATATTGGTTCCCACTGTAAGTAGAACGAGCAAGCCAAAGGTAAGAGATGCCGGCGAGAATCGTGGGGCTTGGAATATGGCGGAGCCGCACATATCGAACGAGAGCTACGCTTAACTGCCAGATGAGGAGACAAGCGCCGCAAATGAGACAAGTTGTGATCCAGTCCAAACCAGAAATCTGCATTAATGCCAGTAGTTTGCTCTTGAGAAGAGAATCGAAGACCATGATGTGATAAATCGTCTTGTTTTCTTCGACAAATTTTATCTTGCCACCACTGATTGCGAAGGAATTCCGGACTTTAACTTGCGAGCAGTGATCGATCTGTAAAACATAACTTGCTAACCGATTCAGCGCAGGGCGGCTATCCCTAGCGACGGCCTAAAGTTACGAGTGGTATCCTTTAAATTTATCCGGCTTGGTCCACTTCGGTCAATGCGCGCTTTTTACTAGCAAAAACAATAATTTAGCGCACACGATTGGGAGA
Source organism: Lizonia empirigonia (assembly GCA_009982855.1). Lineage (NCBI taxonomy): Eukaryota > Fungi > Ascomycota > Dothideomycetes > Pseudoperisporiaceae > Lizonia > Lizonia empirigonia. The sequence continues at coordinate 805,330 of JAADKA010000018.1, forward strand.
CTGGCCACCCTGGTATCTGTCAGTATCTACGCCTATTCACGAGTAGCGCTTTTCATCACTGATTATTTAACAAAAGGATATGTTCGCTCTCTGCAATATGCTCATCAATACAATCTACTTCTTCCCCAATCTCCGCTTATACATGTCGACAGCATCACGAGGATTCATTGCACCAAACCTCTCTTCCCTTAAAACACCTATCACACTTGCGTCCTTGCCTTAAAAGAATCCTTCGACACTCCCCAATCTGCTCTCATTCTATGAATTGCAACTGAGGATTATCTTTATCTATCATGCATTCAAACGTCACTGCCTTAAATGGTAGTGCAACAAAAGACGATGTCTTCAGTAAGCTGGATCCGATCGGAACCATACATAATCGATGGTATTATCCTCCCGACCTGGCAAACGACCTGCAGGACCTAGCTTTGCCGACAGCAGTCAAAGAGGAAGTTTTTGCCTGCGCTTGGGAGTACACTAGATGTGTGATTCCGCAGTACACGAACTGGCCACGCTACGTTGCTTTCATGCGGATCATCGTCATGGGAATCATCGCAGAATTCCGGGGCGCAATTGTCGATGTGACAGCTGGGGACGAGATTCTGGGTTACAACCTTAGCGAGGTCCTCGATGACCTCTTCCTAGGTACAGCTGATCAGTATGGTCCCTGAGCTCTCCCTGGGTATCCACCCACTGAATGATAGAATTGAAGCTGACACGCATGAATTGACAGTCAAAATATGTGCCGGGAGTACCGAACGTTTTTGCTCATCACATCGGACAAAACAGGTGGGAGGCGAAACGAAGAGCTATTCCGTCGTTATGCAAACGCTCTTGCCCGCTCGCCATGCCAGTGGTTTCGGATGCGCGATGCCGATGCCCTCGCACGCTTCACAATTGCGGCATCACTAGCTTGCAACGACCTCGACGATGCAAAGTTTTCGGACGCCGAATACGATATACTGACGGAGATCGGTAACACGCTATACGACGCTGTTGCATTTTATAAGCACCGCTCTGAAGGTGAGACGAACAACACCTTCGCATATGTGCCATCGGATATGCGCGTTCAAGCTTTCCACCAGGCTCGAGAGGTGCTTTGGGCCCTCGATGTAGCTTTGGCACCGAAGCCTAAACTCCAGGGAGTCATGAACTTTGTCCGGTTCTTTGGTGGTCCTATTCACATGATGATGAGGCGATATCGCTTCGTGGAGGAGGATCTCACAATCGGTAAAGCGGAGACGGATGAGGTCGTCAACCAAACACGAAGGAATTTTAAACTCTGGAATCGGCTAGATGCCAAAGGCGCGGGAAGAAGCAATGTTGAACGTTATCGGGACCTTGTTTCAAAAAGCAGCGACAAATTAATGTTCCCTGGATTAGTCGATTTCCTAGAGAACGAGGACTACTGTACTAATTGCCGTTTCCCGGAATCGTACGGCGTGGAGACTTGCTACGAATTTGGAGGAGTGAAGATCTGCTCCTCTTGCAGGAAGGACTGGGGCGCGTATATTCAGTCCTTGCCCGAGCGGGCAGTGAGGGCTTTTCCCGAACTTGCATATATACTTTCAGTTGAGCAGTAGAAATGAATATAGTCAAGTCCAGCGCTTGTAAGGGCGATCACAGTCATTTGTGTTTAATTAAGAGACATTTGCTGGCCTACGAGGCATCTGAAGATGTCGCGGAGTATGCAGCGAATCAACCATATAACCGCGCGCAGCGCTAAGAGAGCTCAATAGACTGTCACGGTTTGGGGTCTCTACTGCTCTACTTCTGCAGTCGCAACTCACCTTTGGTAAGAGCGCGATGCCTATCGAGGGTTAGCGCTGTTTACGATCACTCACCGCTGATAACACCGAGTTAGTCCAGAAACTCACCAGTAGGACCACCTTGGCCCGAACTTTGTGCATATACCCCATGCCACTTTGAATTTAGGGTTAGAACCCTAAAGGCAGCGCGGATGTTGATAGCAATGTGATCATCTGGCGCGCCAGGTTCGTCGTAATTGACGCCGCTGTAGGACTCTACGCGCTCCTCGTAACTAGATAAGATGGTCTCAAAGACAGGGATCACCTCCGCAAGTGAGCCAAATCGCTTGTAAGTACGGTGACCTTCAAAGCGCGACGGATTGATTCCTGTTTGGGCGTGCACGTGGTTCCATCTGGTTCGTGTTGGCATGCAAGTCCCTACACATGGCACGTGAAGTGGGTCAATCTGTCGATCGGATTGATTGTTGGCGACTGTGTTGAATTGAACGGACTGATCACGTGTCAGTCCGAACAATCCGTTAACGGGAAACGGACGGATTGTTGACATGTCTGCCTATGACTGGGTATACCATCAAGAGCGCACTTTACACGGCAGTAGTCTTCGAGGGTAGTCCGTCCATAATCGAGGTCTGTGACCTCGTAGCGGAGAAAAATCAACGAGGTTGATTTGCACGGGTCTAAGTTTTATGCGGCCGGACAAATTCTAGCACATTCCCTTGCCACATCCATGGACAATCTTCAAACTCTAATCAGGTCTATCTAACGGCCCTCTCTCAAATACGCTGATTGGCTAAAAAGATATCCCGATATCTACTAAAGCAATACGACCTGCGGCCGGACAAATTCTGGCACATCTTTCCTTGCCTCTCATGATGCAGAGAAAGTGGACGATAAGCCCAGGCCACCTCGCATCATCAACGTTAGATAGTTGGAATCAACAACGTTAATTCCCATCTAAAATTAGCTTGTTTGTTCTTAAATTTTCTGCTTAAAATGTTAGATAACGTACTCCACAAGCGAGCCGGTCACCCAAGCGAGCCGGTCACTCAATTTTACACCAAAAATTAAGATTTTTGCACCTTAATAACTCCACAACCAGATGATAGAATTGCCTAAAAATCAAAATGCTATGCTTTACCTATGTCAAGATCAGTTGCCCTAGAGATCTAAGCTCTATCCTTAACGTGTGTAGAGTTATTGGAAAGTACGCTAAAATAATCCCTGTATTTTGATTTTTGTTTAATAACTCCGGTGCGACTGATACAGGATCCTAGCGCTTCTATAGAATTGATCTTTACGTAGATGCAGCATAGTATTTCAAGTTTTAGACAATTCTATTATCTGGTTGTAGAGTTATTAAGGTGCAAAAATCTTAATTTTTGGTGTAAAATTGAGTGACCGGCTCGCTTGTAGAGTACGTTAAAGTTTAGAAGGTTTAGAGGCGCTTTATCTATTATTTTGTTGTGCTGTAAATTAACTTGTTAACACCTAGGGTTGCTTGACGTGTTTCATAAGCGAGTCGGCCACCCAAGCGAGTCGGCCGGCTGAAAACACACCAAAAATCCACTTTTTTGCACCTTAATAACTCTACACCTACTTAATAGAATTCTTTAAAATTTTTAGTACAGTACAGCATCTATGCAAATGGTCATTGTTTGAAATATTAGAGCTATAACTTTAATAGGTCAGGAGCAATAGAGAACTACGCTAATATAATCCTTGTAATTCTGTATTCTTTTAATAACTTCTACATTATATTAGCTAGAGCTTTATAACCTTTAAATACAAATATTTATATAGATGCAGTATTGTATTTAGATTTTTAAGGAATTCTAACAAGTAGGTGTAGAGTTGTTAAGGTGCAAAAAAGTGGATTTTTGGTGTGTTTTCAGCTGGCCGACTCGCTTGGGTGGCCGACTCGCTTATGAAACACGTTACTTGGTTTTCTCAGTGGTCCGGGCTTATGGTCCACTTTCTCTGCATCATGAGAGCTTGCCATATCCGCCGATCCGGACAATCTTCAAACTTTAATCAGGTTTACCTCACGACCCTCTCCCAAATACGTTGATTGGCTAAAAAGATACCTCGATATATCCCCTAGATGGCGGGAAACTGCCTTCGGTAATTAAGCAAATCAAGATACGCCTTGGCGGCCACAAATTGAGTCACGTGTAAGCGATCAAGTTCCGGACAACTCAAGAAATCAAGTCCTGACTTGCACGCAACCATTTGCACTGAATCAACAAGACCTATTTTCTAAGCTTCTTAGCATTTTGCTACTCGGACAACGTAATGTCATTCACAAAGTACCTAACAATGACATCTGTCTTTGGTGAAGAACTTCGGTATAAGTCATTAGACTTCCTGAGCATTCTCGTGGGATTAGTAAGTGGTTTTGGATCATAATTGGGGTATGCTCACAAAGACATTAGCTGTTTTCAGGCATCGCTGCTCTTGTTGTGCAGAGACAATTGCTTCATCCGCTTCGCAAATATCCAGGTCCATGGCTTAATAGTTTGAGCGAGGTTCCAGCAGCCATAGCGCTTGCATCTGGTCGTCAACAGGCCTACTATAGAAGACTTCACAGCAAGTACGGTAAGACGTACCCTACCTTTTCGCCTCACGTGGCGATCTAAAAGTCGATTACTTCCTCGACTAACCTAAGTTGCGGTAATTAGGTACTATTGTTCGAGTAGCTCCAAATGAGTTAAGTTTTGCCGATCCAAATGCATGGCAAGATATACACAACCGGGTGAGTGCATCTTTTCTTATGTATCTGTAAAACCCTGGTTTATTAAATGAAGCCCATCTCCTTTTTCAGAACGCTAACAGATTGATTAGAAGGCTCCTCATATGGAAAAACATCCCATATTCATTGGGGCTGTTGCGAAAATCAATGGTTCAGTGGGCCTGAGCATGGCTCAATTGGCTAGCAAGGACCACAGCCGGCAGCGGCGCGCTTTAGGATACTCGTTTTCCACCTCAGCCTTAACACAACAGCAGGATATCATTCTGAAACAGGTCCGAAAGCTTATATCTCAGCTGATGGTGTTCGCCCGTAACGGAAAGGATGTTGATATTACTGATTGGTGTAAGTAATACGCACCATCTTCACAGTCGACACCAAGAATATGCTTATGGGCTGAGACGATATCGTACAGATACTTACACAACTTTCGATTTGATGGGAGATCTTGCATTTGGCGAACCCTTCGGATGTCTTGACCGGAGTGGACCAACCGAATGGTCGCGCGCAATCATTCACGTCTTTGTCAGTGGTGCCTGGGAACAATCCATACGCCGCGTCGCTGGTATCAATACTTGGTTAGAGTCGGTGCTCAAGAAACTGCTCATACCCAAAAAAGCCGCGCTTTGGCGCCAACTGCACTTCATCAAGTCGAAAGAAGCAACTGCCAAGCGTATCAAGGACGGAGAGCGTGACCATAAGGATCTGATGTACTTTGTACTGAAGAACAAAGAAGCCCGCCAGGACCTTTCCGACCAAGAGCTCATAATTAATATGACTTTACTACTTAGTGCAGGCAGTGAGACGACTGCTAATACACTGACCGCATGGACATACTTTGTATGTACTCATCCGAATGTGTACAAGCGACTCATCGAGGAGGTTCGCGGCCAGTTCAAGAAAGCCGAAGATATTGTATGGGACAATGTTCAGCCAAGCGAGCTGCCATACCTCGAAGCAACAATTCACGAAGCGATGCGACTGATTCCACCACCATCTGCTAGTCAGCAGCGAATCGTACCGCCTGGAGGAGCTGTTATCTGCGGCGAGCATATTCCCGAGGGCTACGCTGTTGCCGTTCCACCAGTTGCAATCAACCGCCTCGACATCAACTTCGCCAATCCGACTGAATTCTGCCCACAGCGCTGGCTACCACATACCGACATCGACTGGGACGACAGGTTTGCTTGTGATAAGCTTCAAGCTTCGCAACCATTCTCACTTGGCCCTCGGGTATGTATCGGCAAGCAGCTAGCATATTTTGAGTTACGCCTGATTCTGACGAATATGCTGTGGTATTTCGATATGGAGCTGGCACATGAAGCGAAAACGAAGGATGCGTGGACTATGGATGACGATATGAGAAACTTGAGGGGATACCTGACCTGGCTTAAGCCTGCTTTACCTGTCAGACTGCGGGAGGTCAAACGGAACGTGTAGCTATTATCATACTTGTCGTTGGGATGGGCTGAGCCCTGGGTCACATGACTAGGCTGCTGGCCTAGTCGCTTCCTTCTATCAATCCTTCCGCCAACAGCATGTGGGCCGTGCGTAAACCCAAACAAAGTAGGATAGCAGCCTACGTTCATCTTCTTCTCTTCATCTCGATTGTGAATAGCATCTGAAATAAGTAGCTGGAATACAACTCCTACAGACTGTTCACAGTTGTTCATATCGGGCCATTATTGAAACAAGGTCCCTGAAGTATGTATACCGTGCCCGTGCACCCAACGAGCCAGTTCAGCCGACAAGCCACCCGAACAACACTCTAGAAAGACGAGGTTGTACAGCCACGTACAAAAGCGATTATCGCAAGATTTCTCAGTGTACTATTACATAGATGTATGCGAAACTTTCTATCTATTCACAATATTTTTTGGGTCTCTGTATTGATCGTGTGCGGGTCTTTTGAGATGGAGGAGGCGGGCGGCTCAGGTGCAGCCTCAGGCTGACTTCGAACACCAACAACACGACGACGCTTTTGTTGGATTATTTGCAGCTTTGTGTGAGGCTTTTTGCTTAGGCTTATTTAGTGTATCGCGAGATTTTTGTAAAGTTGCAGCGTCGCGTTGCTGCTTTTTGAGCGCACGAAATGGAGGCGCAGTCTACGCTTGTTCGAAACCGCATGCAAATCCAGCGAGGGTTTCCTGCAAGTTCTCTTGATGAGCAGGTGCGGCATTTAACTAAAGGAGCTCAGCAGATAGCTTATAATATGGTGTTGATGCAGGAGGGAATGGGTCGCCTGCGAGACGCTGTTGAGGCCTCAACATAGCGGAGAACTCGCAAGCGACGCTATGTACAGCCAGATTGGACACAACTCCCGCACCTGCAAAATAAAATTAGAGGATACAGAAGATAGCGATAAGTCTGAAGAATAATATTCTATTGTACTTAATAAGAAAATTAGTGTGCTGTTGTATAGCATTGTTGCGAAGGTGGGGTTTGGTGAGAAAGTTGCCCACATACTGGGGTGGCCCGCTTACTGGTGGAACACGTTGTAAAGATATTAACAAAGATTAACGTAGTTTATAAGCGAGTGAGCCGTACAAGCGAGTGAGCCGTACAAGCGAGTGAGCCACCCCACCAACTTTGCGCACCTGCGTTCAATCGATCGTTCACCTCAGTCAATATCTGCTCAGCCTTTCGAGGTGCAGGCCTTGTGCCTCTCCAACCAGACGTTGTACTATCAAAGCTTGACGTGCAGTTACGTACACCTTCTCCAGCTGCTCTCCCAGAGGCTGTCTGGGAGGCTTGTACCCGAGCAACGTACGCGAGCTTGAAGCCCAATCAACATTGATAAGTGAGCGCGTTCGAAAGCATAAGAGCTCATCACCAGCTTCAATCATTGAAGCAATTAAGCAGCTTAAGAAGGGAGCAGAGGTAGTAATGCTCTCAGCTGAGCTGATGCGCGATCGGATTACCAGCCTTGAGAAGGCTAATGAGGCAGCGTCAGCGCGCAAACAGCGTAAGAAAAAGCGTATACAGCAGCGTGGAGTCTTAACAAAGGGAGCTGGAGAGGATATACTCGCTCAAAGTGAGGCTGATCAGCAGATTGCTCGTGAAGAGCGTCGGACAGGAGAGCGATCAGGCCGCAACCGCCAGGCTCTAGCGCGCTGCACAAGGTGTAGAGAGACTGGTCATAACTCTCGTACATGTAAAAAGGATATATTAGATACTGCTTAATTCACTCTATACATATCTATATATTGTATCATCACGTTGTTGAGATATACGATCGTAGAGGTGCGCAAAGTTGGTGGGGTGGCTCACTCGCTTGTACGGCTCACTCGCTTGTACGGCTCACTCGCTTGTACGGCTCACTCGCTTGTACGGCTCACTCGCTTGTACGGCTCACTCGCTTGTACGGCTCACTCGCTTGTACGGCTCACTCGCTTATAAACTACGTTAATCTTTGTTAATATCTTTACAACGTGTTCCACCAGTAAGCGGGCCACCCCAGTATGTGGGCAACTTTCTCACCAAACCCCACCTTCGCAACAATGCTATACAACAGCACACTAATTTTCTTATTAAGTACAATAGAATATTATTCTTCAGACTTATCGCTATCTTCTGTATCCTCTAATTTTATTTTGCAGGTGCGGGAGTTGTGTCCAATCTGGCTGTACATAGCGTCGCTTGCGAGTTCTCCGCTATGTTGAGGCCTCAACAGCGTCTCGCAGGCGACCCATTCCCTCCTGCATCGTTATTATTATTATTATTATTATTATTATTATTATTATTATTATTATTATTATTGAGAAAGAATGACTCTCTCAGTCATGGCATGTAAGTGTGTAGATTGGAGTCTGCTCTACTCAGGGGCTAAATACAGGATTATCGGTCACGTGGTGCTAGCCTGATTAGGACAGTGCAATTCCACTTTCCAACACTCCCCCAGAAGTGCAATTGTCTTAAGAAGGCAAGCCACTGCTAGAACACCCTCTAGAATAGTAAAACTCCAGGACTTGATCTGGCTACTCTCGTAGCCAATCGGACTTCTATGTGCCTTGTCAACAAGAATGAAACCTCCCTGTCACCCTGTAGCGGCCGTCACGTTGCGAGTCCCTCAAGTAAAGTGAGGTGTCGGCCGAGTGAAGAGTCGAGAAAGAAGGTCGAGAAAGAAGGTCGAGAGAATTTTCGCGTTTGAAAATCAAGGTAGAATCGATATCACCAACATACCGACTCTCCCTCGACTCCTACGTGAGAGTCAGCGCTCCCCCAGCTTGGTACTCCCAGTACTCCAGCTGTGTACGCTCTCCTGTCTCAGCGCTCCCCCAGCTTGGTACTCCCAGTACTCTAGCTGTGTACGCTCTCCTCTCTTGTTGTCCCCGCTCCGTTCCTCCGCTCCTGCCTCCTTGTCTGTGTCCTATTCGGGGCTCCAGACCCTAACACCCTTACTCTCCCCCATCGTTATATAAGCCTTTGCTTCTTTGCGTTTATTTGACGAAATCCTTTGGAAAGAAGATAAAAAATCGATCGAGAAATCGGGTGGGGGTAGGTGGGTAGAGTTCGAGAGAGTAAAAAACCTCGAGCACCGTCAAACGGTAGGTTTTCGAGTTTGAGGAATCGAAAGTAGCTGTCGAACTGTAGCTACCGGTATAAAAGAAGGGCTCGAAAGGTTACCATCGATAGGCAGGCAATTCGAGTCGTTTTCGGAAGAATCGATGGTTACCGTCGGTAGGTAGGTATTCGAATCGTTGTCAAAAGGTTGGTTGAAAAGGGATAGAGCAACCATTGCTCTCTTCGACTCGCGCGTCGGAATTGGGTATAACTCGCCCAAGGTATCTTCGAGACGCTCCCAGCTTCTCCGGACGATAGTCCATTTTTCTTCGGACTTAATACCCTTCGCGGCAGCCAGGGCGACGGCCCAGTGTCTTAGAATATAGAAGGCGACGACCTCCTGGGTTGTTCTGGCGCAGACACGCATATACCAGCTTGCTGCCCATATCGAAGAAACGACACTCCGGACACTCACAATGCACACGCAAGCGCGTAAACCCGGGCTCATAACCTATTGAGAAAGAATGACTCTCTCAGTCATGGCATGTAAGTGTGTAGATTGGAGTCTGCTCTACTCAGGGGCTAAATACAGGATTATCGGTCACGTGGTGCTAGCCTGATTAGGACAGTGCAATTCCACTTTCCAACAATTATTATTATTATTATTATTATTATTAGTTAGTAACTATGTAGGACTTTGCCCGGAGGCCGTTCTATCTTAGTGTTCTCTTCTATGAGGTAGGTGTTGGTAGGCCTTTCTACGATCGTACGGGGGTGATAACAGTAAACGAAGTTCTTCTTGATTATTGGTATATCTCTGCTATGAACGAGGGGAGCTACGAAGGTATACAAAGCTTCGGCACGAGACGGACCGAGGAAGGAACGAGGCGTTCCGTGGAAAGGGTATGTGCGGCTGTAAGGTTGTGGTTTGTTGCTATAGAGATACGTTTCTCTAGCAGCGCGTCGCTGAATCTAAATTCCTGGGCCTAATATTAAGCTTCCACTCTGCCCATGGATATGCTCATTAATATCGAATCCGTATCAGACACACCCTCACAACACGTGACCGTCCTACCCAGATACCACCATGGCTCTCTTCAACGATCGTGTAATCGCCATAACTGGCGCTGCATCTGGCATCGGTCTTGCAACAGCACGTCTGCTCGCCTCCCGCGGTGCCAAACTCTCGCTCGCCGATCTTAATGCTTTTGCACTCGAGAAAACGGAAGAGGACATTAAGCAGAAGTTTCCTAGTGTGCAGATTTTGCGGTATGTGCTTAACGTCAGCAAAGAGGACGAAGTACAAAAGTGGATCGAGGAAACTATGAATGTATTTGGGCGATTGGACGGGGCCGCAAATCTCGCTGGTGTGATCGGTACTACACAAGCATCCGCTCTCCCTCCTTACTCTACCCTGACCTTGCGTAGGCAAATCCATTGGCCTTAAAGGCATTGATGAACAATCTCTTTCTGAATGGGACTTTGTCATATCGGTGAACCTCACCGGTGTGATGCTATGCTTGAAATATCAACTCCAGCACATCTCCCCTCACGGCGCGATAGTCAACGCGAGTAGCATAGCGGGCTTGCAGGGTATGGCAAAGAATGCATCGTATACAGCAAGTAAGCACGGTGTCATCGGCCTTACGCGCACTGCCGCCAAAGAAGCCGGGCATCGCGGTGTGCGAGTAAACGCTATTTGTCCCGGATTCATTTATACGCCGATGAGCGATCAGAGTTGGGAAATCCAGGCGAACGCGGGAGCGAGTGAGGAGAATAGGAAAGCGAAGATTGAGAGTGTGGCGCTGGGGAGGGGGGGACGAAGGAGGAATGTGCGGAGTTGATTGCGTTTTTGCTGGGGGAGGGAAGTGGTTTTGTTACAGGGAGTGCGGTGAGTATCGATGGGGGTTGGAATTGCTGAAGTGGATTGCTAGAAGGGAACTTGAAACGCACGCGATGGAGTGTAAGACGCGTAAATGTTGCGGTATTCTGAGGGAGAGAGAGACTGCATTGTCTAAATAGCTATGGAGGAGTGTAGCTATAAATGTAACGGTTTGGGCCTTGCCCAGATCCACTCTAGTACGAGTTGAGATAGCTCATGTACGGTCATCTATATATGTAGCTCATCCCACCTCAGATAGTCCATTCAGCGCAGTCCTCCTCCTCACACCGTTACAATAGATACGGATGTGAGAAGTGTAACAGGCTAGAAGCCTTGTTGTAGTGTTGCTCCTCGACACACATGTCAACAAGCAAGTCAAGCAAGTATAAGGCTCTATACTTGACTTGCTTGCAGTTTTATAGAGTCGTACTTGACTTGCTTGTTTACTTGATAGATTCTTATATGCCATACTTGGTGTTTGACTTGGTGTTTGAAGTACTTGGAGTTATATACTATATAGTCTCAATCAGCTGGTTTTTCTCAATTGCAGAGGCTGTAAATGAGGTCAATCTCATCGTCAGTGAGCCGTTTCTCTGCCTGATGAGGTGTCTTTACTCCTGCTCTCATCCAGGCTCGTACATATTGAAGTGCTGCTAGTAACTGAGCTCTAATTTTGCGTCTCCGAGGCTCCAATAGGTCACTAAACTCGCTGAACATACGCTTACATTTACAGCTGCTAGTTGGTATTGTAATAACGTCAATCGCGAGTCGATGGAGATTAGGATACTTCGAGCGTAGGCCCAGCTAGTACTGTATAGGATGGCCGCTCTTGTTAAACTGCTCGTTCGTCCACTTGGGCTCAAGGCGACTCCATTGCTCGTGCTCGTCGGTAAGCTCGTCGTCGTCGGAGTCCCCACCAACAATCGCAGCTATCGCGTCGTCAATAGCGTTATGATTGTTTGCAAAATACCTGTGGCACGCCGAAGTCGGTTAGTGCGAGGGGTAACATGTCGGGCCGCGTAACGCCCGGCGGCGCGTAACGCCCCATCAACCCCAACCACCCCAAACTTCAACCACCAATAACTCCACCAATATGAGTCGGATTGATGAGGCGGTTGCAGATTTGGAATCGCAGAGGTTGAAAGGTGAATTATCTTACGCGAAAGTAGCTGACAGTCATGGTGTTGAGCGATCCACGTTGGCCCGACGGTATCAGGGGCTGGCAGCGTCCCGGGAGCAGAAGGCAGTCAACCAACAACAACTCACCCCAGAACAGGAGTCAACTCTTGTGGAGTATATCAATAGACTTACTCACCGACGTTTACCACCTACAAGGCAAATGGTACAAAATTCTGCAGCTCAATTGGCTCAAACAAAGATCTCCGAGAGGTGGGTTTCACGGTTTCTTCACCGCCAAAAAGACCACCTACTCGTGAAGTGGCTGGACGCTATGGATCGAACGCGTCACCGAGCAGACTCAGGGGCTAAATACAAGCGGTATTTCGATCAATTGCACTCCAAGATCGCCGAGTATGAGGTTGAACCACGTCATATATACAATATGGATGAAAAGGGGATCATGATCGGTACACTTGGACGCTCAAAACGGATATTCAGCCGCCGACAGTGGGAGAAAAGAGAGATCAGGAGTACTCTACAAGATGGCTCACGTGATTGGGTCACTGTGATGGCCTGTGTGTGTGCTGATGGCTCCTGGATACCCCAAGGCATCATCTACGACTCGGTCAGTGGGGATATCCGATCGAGCTGGGTAGAAGAGATACAGTCAGGAGAGCACTCTGTGTGTGTTACGTCATCATCCACGGGCTGGTCAAACAACAGTATTGGCCTTGCCTGGCTCAAACAGGTGTTCAATCGGTATACTCAGGAGAAATCGCGTCGGAGTTGGCGATTACTCATCCTTGATGCCCACGGGAGTCATGTGACGATCGATTTTCTGGATTATTGTGATCAAAACAGGATTCTCCTGAATGTATTTCCCCCTCACAGTACTCACACGCTTCAACCGCTCGATGTGGTGATGTTCAAGCCACTTTCAACCGCATATAAGCGTCACCTGACCGATGTCCTTCACAACAGCCAAGGACTGCTCCAGATCAGGAAGGGGGACTTCTTTCCTATCTTCTGGGCTACCTGGAAGGACTCCTTCACTGTTGCCAACATCCAGAAGTCCTTTGAAGCCACTGGGATTAAGCCAAAGGATCCAGGGGTAGTCCTCCAACGATTCACTCACACACCTCCCCCGACGATGACGTCGATAACGATGCAAATACGATTGTTGCAGCAGTTGATATGGGCAGTTGCAGGTCTATCCAACGTCTTTTGAGTATATCAGTGAAGGATATCGACAGTATTGAGTCAAAAAAGCTCAGTGAGGTTGTGCACAACCTCCAGGCCCAATATCAACTCCAGCAGGACTAATTACTAGGATTGAAGCAGGCTCTTACTACCAAAAAGAAGCGCAATAAGCCTAACCGTATCCTGGAGCTTGAAAAGCCACAAGAGGACGAGGGTGAGAGTCAATTTTTCACTCCATCGAAGTTTGACCACGCAAGAGACCTTCACACCGCCAAGGAGCAACAAAAACGTGATAAGGAGGCAGAAAAAGTGATGAATCAGCAGCTCCGCGATGCCAATAAGGCATACAAATTGAAGATACATCAGGAGAAGCTTGAGGCGCGGCGTGTGGCAAAGGTAGAGCGTGAGCAGAGGAAGGCCGAAGAAGTAGCTGAACGCCAACGCAAAAAAGAGACTCAGGAGGCCAATCGCAACGCTCAAAAAGCTCTACAATTGCCCCAAACAGGCAAGAGAAAAGCTTGATCAACTCAGAAACCAGTCAAAAAGCGCGTGGTTGAAGATTTGGGTGGTGCAGAGAGCGTGGACGCCCCCGACGCTCCCTCACCACCCCCACCTATCACCACCCGCCGCGGCCGCAGCGTCACACTTCGGATGAAATATAGATAGCGCAAATTGATCGCAAGCATCACTTTAGTAATACACTAGAAAATCTCGTGATATTATTTATTGTTGGTGGCTCAATAGCCTCATTTTTAAATTGAGCGTTGAGGGGTTGATGGGGCGTTACGCGGCCCGACATGTTATGGGTCCTTTGCAAAATACCTGTGGCATCTGGTTAGCGTGCGGGGCAGGGCTCGGGATGACGACTGGATCTTCTGCTCACCAAAACCTCATACAAATAAGATACTGAGGCTATTATCAGCCTTCTGAATCGTTCTAATCAATATTAAGGCTTCAATTTTGGCCTATCGTGGCTTTTTTCGGTGTTGTGATGCCTCTGACGCGCTCAAAGAAGACCTCCGCTGATGCGGCAGCCACACAGGAGCCAGCTGCTCCACCATCTACACAAGATACTAGTAAACGGAAGCGGAAGCGTCCTACACCGTTCGAACGAGGGGAGAATCCTTCACCGTCTACAGCTCGTAATAAGCGACCGAAGAAGCGCGTGCGCTTCGAACCCGAGCCTCTGGAGGCAGCAGAAGCGAGCCAGTTTGCCGCTGAGGCACAGGCGGGCGATATAGTGTTTAGGGAGGAGGTGATAACTGGTCAAGGCGTAGAGGATGAGGACAACGACCTCGAAGAATCGGTTGACCCGTGCCCGGAGGATGAGGAAGCTGTCGCCGCCGTCGCTGGTGCTGTCGGCGATGAAGGAGTCTCTTGGGAAGAGTTTGAAGCTGTTGCAAGTGTAAGGTACCGCGCTTGCCTTGGTGATCTCACCAGGCACCCGCTGGTGGCTTCTGACAGCTTTATGGGTGTCAAAGTTGACGAGATGGTGCTGCTAGATGTGTGGGGGTGGGTAGATGATGTGGTGATAGATTTGGCTCCAAGAAAGATCAGCGTTACAAGCCTGACTGTAGTAGTGTACCCAAATAAACAGGCAAAAAGTGAGCGACGGCAGAAAACGATAAAGCGCGATGGGTACCTAGCCTGGGGTGAATTCAAGCAGCTAGCCAAGCAGTTGGACTTCGAATCGAGCGAAGCCCTCAACGTCGACTTTGACCTGGTGTTGAGTGAGCAGAAAGAGCAGGTACAGCAGGTACAGCCGTCGCGCGTTCGAGCAGCCACTGCGACGATGCTGCAGGAGAGAGCTCTGCCTGGTGTTGTAGCGACAGAGCAAGCCGCTAGTCCAATGGTACTCGCCATCATCGACAGATGGCGCTGTGATAATAGGCACTGTCATAACTACTTAAAGACGTGCTGGGTACCACAGCTGAGTACTCCGCCGCGCTTCGATAGTCATCATCCAGTGCTGAGTCGGCAGCTGTCGAACTGGGCGGAAGATGTTGCAGAAGGTCGCTGTACTATCAACGAGCCGAGCGATCGCGTCAGGCTTGCTCTAATGACATACAAAAGAGAGCGAGATAGCGTAGAAGAGAAGGCTAGTAGGCCTCTATCTGTGGTTGAACAGATCCAACAGATGCAGCAGATGGTGTTAATGCAGCAGTTGCAGCAGATGCAAGCTTCTTCACAGCAGTCGCCTACTCAGTTGTCACCAACTACAACTCGATCGGCGGAGTCAACACCTTCAAGGCTGCGTCGGCAAGCTTTTACTATTGCAGCTAGAGTACCTGAGGTAGTTGAGAAGGAGCCGATGGTGTGGCATCCGATCGAGTGCGAGCATTGGCTTGAGTTACACTACCATACTCGCAACTTCCTCCGCCACTTCAAGCAGGTTTGGCGAGAGGATATAGTTGACGAGATAAAAGAGAAGGTAGTTATGCAAGCTCGGATGGATGTCAATATGTTGATGGAGAGTGAGGGAGAGAACGGGCTCGGCATGGGAGTATGGGTACATCACTTCAAGCTCCAACCTGGTGACCTTCTGCGGTTGCGACAAGAAGTACTAGTATGGCAGGGGTATTACACCGGCCTTCACAAGAAGCAACAGGATCACGTTGATCGACTTGTAGCTGCAGCGAGGCTTCGGAGAGAGCGCGCGGAGGAGGAGGATGCATCTGATGATGGTGTTTTAACGGAACTTTGACGAGGTTCGTCCATCCGTCCAATATTTCCAGCTCTATTGATCAACACCACAACACAACGCCACAATAAAAAATTAATTCTAGCTTAGAAAGAACTAACAAGCATATACAGGAGCTTCTGCCAAATTTTTAGAACTTTAAAATCGCGATTTGTTGTTGCGCGATCGAATTCCGCCATAGAGGATTCCCATCGGCCGTCTAGCTCATCCCCAGTTCAAGCCGTACCCAGCTATTGCAAACCAGCTACGGCCATCAACTCCGAAGCAGCTCTGTTCTACAGCAAACTGTAGGAAGTAGCTAAAGTCTTCAAACAACTCAGCGATCATCCAGAATCGTTTTATCCAGCTCTTCAGTACTTTGAAACTCTTCTCGATCGGGTTGAAGTCGGGTGAGTATGGAGGCAAGTACTCCAGCTCAACACCTGCTTCACGACAGATGTCTGCAACGCGAGGTGATCGATGGATAGAGGCGTTATCCATGACAACCACTGACCATCCAGGCGTGCAGTATGGCAGCACTTTGTACACCAGAAAGTGCTCAAATAAGTCTGCAGTAACGGCGCCTTGAAACATGAGGTAGTCGAGGTAGCCGTTGACTGTCATCGCGGGTAGAATACTCCATCGCTCGCTGCGCTTCATGCTGTAAATCAGCTCACATGGCTCTCCGATAGGTGACCAGCCGTACTTGCGATCGCCAGTACGTTCATTGCAAGCAGTTTCGTCAACCGCGACTACCTGCTCAGCCTTGTATAAGTAACCAACTCGGGCGCGGAATACTCGTCGAAGTGGCTCACTCTGCTCTCGGGCTCGCTTTGTTGCTATCTTCCGGCTCCAGTTTGCACGCTGGAGAGTGCGGCAAATAGTGCTCAACGACACTACAACGCAGTGCTCTTCAAGTAAATACTCCTTCATCTCCTCCAGGAGCGCTTGTGGGTACCCATTGAGCCATGCGATGAGGTCGTCGATGTGGGACTGCCGCAGTTTGACAGGTCTTCCGAGCTTGACAGAGGCGGGCGAGTATGGCGCTCCCCACCACCTCAGGCTCTGCCTCATCTTTGCAACACAGTTACGATTGACTGTAGTTGCTTTGGCGATAGTCTTATTCGATTCGCCGGCATCTATATGGTCTGTAATATACTGCGTGACTGTGGGCTCGAGGCGGTGGCCAGTACCCCCCATGGCGATAGGAGGCGTGGCCGCAACAACAACACCAGAAAAGCGATTGCGATAGCTCAATTGAGCTCTAGAAAGCGACCCATAAGTGCTACAAGGTCGTCAGAATCGCTGTTGCACAGCTCTATATAGTAAACTTGTATGAGAATCAATGACGGCTGAGGTGCAGCTTACCCCTCGCACTAACCCATCGCGGGTGGTGCCACAGGTATTTTGCAAAACATTATAAGAGCAAAAATTCAAGACAAGGCGCGGATTTTGGCAACTTAGAGCACTGATACTAGTTTGTTTGAGCCGACCTGTGTAATCTTGTGTTATGATGCTTTTTACAGACCTTAAAGATTCAGATGAACTTTCTTATTTGCTCCACTGCACTTACACGGCTCGTAGATCCTGGGGTGCAGATTTGCTCAGTGAGATGCCAAGCTTCGTTTGCATATATTGCTGATCCGAGACTTCAAGGATGTTTCTTTGCTTATGCATTTTTGTTTGCTTCAGCGCGGTTTCCTGCCGTGATTTCTGCATGGCGGTCGAATCAAAAGGCAGTCAAGCTCGTAGGATTCTCGCCCACGGGATCGGTGATTAAGGAGGCGGATACGCACATGATGGTCACACAGGGAAATGGGCCAGATTAGCCTATTCGTCGGTTGTGAATGTATGGAAGAGGATGGTGGCACATTGGACCTGTAATTTCGTAGTTTCCAAGTTGTTTAAGACGGTGGAGCAGGGGCGGTGAAAGGATGCGAGCACACTTATCTAGGATGCAACTCGCGAACAAGTACATGGATGTTACGCCTCAGAGTACGCAGTGTAACATGAGCAGCCCCGGAGTGTAGTGACACCAGAATATCAAGACCGTTACTGCTGTTTGTACTTTCCCAAAAGAAAATCTGAAGGACGTTGCTGTGCTTGGCATGCATTTTTACTTCTTTCGCCCTTATTCTCTGTTCCAGCACATATTTTTTAACCCACACTCTACTGGCAGTCTTTGCACGTAGAAACAACATGCCGCCTCGGAAACGCGCGCGGGCCCCGGACGATTCCACTGCACGGGGACGGAAGCAGCAGCGAGTCTCTACACGAGCTCGAGCTAGGATTGATGTTGGTGTTGCCGATGTGTAAGTGAATGCCCTTGGTTATTCGGTTTGGGACTGACAGGATCAGGACGGCGCAGAATGCGATTCAGTCTCCCTTCCTTCGTCTTCCTGGTGAGCTACGCATCGCGATCTGGCAGCTTCTGTTTGGGGACCAGCTGGTCTACTTTGATCGCAAGAGAGGAGGCTCCGGCCTTGCATTTATGATTTGGCACGATAATTGGACGCGAAGAAGGGGCCAATTCCCGCAGCTTGTTTGCAAGCAATACTGGAACGAGACCACGAGCATATTCTTCTCAACGAGTACCTTCCGGACCAATGGCTTTGAAGCCCTCCACGGTTTGGCCTTAGATCCTTCTCTCCAAGAACTCGTCCCTCGCATCCGGAGACTGGAGATTGACAGCTTTCTCGGATCCAGGATCCGCACTAAAATGGCCAGCACACTCACCCCATCCATTCTGGCTAGATTCGAGGGCCTGGAAGGGTTCAAGTGGAAATTTGGGTACAACCAATCGAACGAATATTGGTTCAAAGTCACGGATGTCATGAGCGATGCGCGATGGAAGAGAGCCAAGGTCCCAACAATAGTGCGAGCCATGCAGCAACACAAGCTCAGAGAGGATCTAACCTCAGTTGAGTTTTACACCTGGCCTACCGATTCCAGCATCGCGGATCCTAGGACAGCGCTGAGCAACATGATCCGTGGACATTTGTTGGAGCATGTACCGCGGAGGACCTCGATGCGGGGCAAGCAAGGACCTTGTGATCAGATAGGGTTGGGGGAAGGGAGGAATCAAAGGGATTAGAAGTTAGTGGTCGGCGACAATCCTGCTATGCTCGTAAGAAACGGATTCAAAGGTCTCCAGGATAGGACATGCGGCGGTGAGCATCTTTGGGATTGTGTCTCATGTTGGACTCCAAATTATTGAATATCGAAATTGTGTATTGTATGACCATCATGGTTGTGTAAAAGTACCGAACGCGTTACAACGAGATTCTTAGAAGACGATGAAACAATGATGGTGCAATGGAATGGTGGATGAAAGTAAGACTCAGCCTCATGCACAGCCAAGCCGCTACGTCAGCGCGCCCTAGCTTCGACCATGAACTTTTTGGAGAGCTTCCCCACGCGCTTTCCCGCTCACATGCTCGCAATCTCGCCACGATGCCGCCGCCGAAATCCAAGAAGCTCACCGCGCAGCCTGTGCGCACGCGACAATTCGCCGGCAAACCAGGCGCTGCGCCGACAGAAGAGCAGTCGAGCTCAGAAGAGTCCGAGTCGGAGGAGGAGCAGCAGCAGCGCAAGCCCAAGCCCTTTGCAAAGCCCAAGCCCGCGCCGATTGCCTCGTCATTCCCCAAGGCCGCGCTCAAGTCGAAACTCGCGGTGCGGCAGAAGTCGGAAGCCGAGCGCAAAGCCATCGAAGACGAGTTCGAGACGGAGAGCGAAGCAGAAGACGACGCGGGCGGGGAGGGTGAGGACGGCAGCGAGGAGAGTTCCAGCGACGAGGAGTCAAGCGAGGAAGAGGAATCTAGCGAAGACGACGCGCCCCGCAAACTGCTCCGCCCCGTCTTCATCAAGAAGAACGCGCGCACCGCCACTGCCGCCCCAGCCAAGACGGCCGACCAGCTCGCCGCCGAAGAGGAAGTTCGCCGCCAAGAACAGACCCGCGCCCTCGTGCAGGAGCAAGTCGAAGCGCGGGCCGCCGAGCGCCGCGCCGCCCGCAAAGACTGGGACGACGACATCGAAGACGCCGACATCAACGCCATCGACGACACCGACGGGCTGGACGCGGACGCCGAGTTCCTTGCCTGGAAGCTGCGCGAGCTGCGGCGCATCAAGCGCGAGCGGCTCGC
The DNA here is from genome assembly GCA_009982855.1 of Lizonia empirigonia. Lineage (NCBI taxonomy): Eukaryota > Fungi > Ascomycota > Dothideomycetes > Pseudoperisporiaceae > Lizonia > Lizonia empirigonia. The sequence goes on from JAADKA010000018.1 coordinate 825,371, forward strand.
CATCGAGGAGGCAGAGGCCGAGATGGCCGAGATGGAGCGCCGCCGCAACCTGAGCGCCGCCGAGCGCGAGGCTGAAGACCGCGCCCACATTGAGAAGCAGGCCGAGGAGCGCGGCGAGAGGGGGCAGGCGCAGTTCATGCAAAAGTACTTCCACAGGGGCGCCTTCTTCACCGACGAGCTCAAGGAGCTGGGCTTGGACAAGCGGAATCTCATGAACGCGCGCTTCGAGGACCAGACCAACCGCGAGCTTCTGCCCGAGTACATGCAGATCAGGGACATGACGAAGCTGGGCAAGAAGGGCGGCACGCGCTACAAGGACATGAGGAGCGAAGACACGGGACGGTGGGGCGACTACGGCGACGACAGGCCGAAGAGGAGCAAAGACGAATACGGCTTGGATGAGCGGTTCAGGAGCGACGGATACAGAGGGAGACGAGACGAGGAGGGGCCCAGCGGAGCCAATGCGAAGCCCTTGGGCGAGAGGAAGAGGTTCGGCGACCAGAGCGAGAGGGACAGCAAGAGGCCGCGCATCGACGACCGAGCGTGAGCCAGCGCGGGCGCACAAAAAAGCAGCATTACACGGCGTTTGGGCATTGGGCAGCATTTCAAGCGTTGCTTCCACTCCACTATCAACATCCACATCCTCTGCCTCAATCTTCCCGTCACCTCCCGTCTGAGTCTGCCTCCCTCCTGCACCGCGGACACAGGCACGCCTGCTCGAACCACGGCCACATCCTGTCCACGCGCTCTGCCCTCGGCAGTCGCTCCACATCCAAATAACCATCCAACAGCTCCTCGCCCACCTCCACATCCCCGAGCGCAAAAAAACCGCACCGTGCTCGTCCCGTTCTCCTTCTTGTACTCCACGTTAGGCGCACAGCTATGATTAAACAGCGGCAGCAGCGGCGTCACCTCGTCCACAAACCCAAGCTCCGCGTCAAACAACCCGGCTTTGTTATTCGCGAGCCGCGTCCACAGCGCGTGCAGCGCCATGGTGTCCAAGTGGCGCGCGCGAAACACATCGACGCCCAGCTGGCGTAGGATTTGGAGCGGTGCCACGACGCTCTCGCCTAGCGTGGACACGTCCAGATGGCCTGCGTTAGCGAGCGGTTGGAGGCGCGCGATCAGCGGGTGCGACAGCGGGTGTGTGTTGATGCCGGCTTGGATGCAGTGCGCGAGGAAGCGCAGCATCAGGAGCGGACGCATGGGCGATGCGTTTGAGCGGAGATGAGCGGCGGGTGGTATGTCTGTGCGAGGTCGTTGCATGCGGAGGAGCAGTAGAGGGCAGAGCAGCAGGGCGCGCGGATGGGCCCGGACAGCGGCGCGTCGTAGCAGTTGTCGCAGTGTGGCGTTGCGGGAGGCGCGCTGCATGCTGCTGTCGTCGTGCGGTCGATGAGTATGCATTCACCCTTGCGAATCGCACGCACGGCAAATACACCCAGCATATCTGGCACTGCCGCGAGCGTACTCTTGCCGACTCGACATGCACGTGGTTGGACATTATTCCCCAGCTCCTCATTCCGTTGCGTCAACCCCAGCCAAAACTCAAAGCACTCCACGTGACAATGGCAGTCATACAACGCCTGCCCCAGTATCGTGTACGCCTCTTCCTCAGCGATGACCAAGTAGTCAACAACCCCTCTCAAACACACCCAAGTACCGCAGGCGCGACCCCCCAAACGTCAAGCCAGACGCAGCATCCGGCATGACGTTCGCGCTCGCGCTTCACGCGCCAGCCCAGAACCGCCTAGTTCAGCCTCACACCTGCAGCAACCACTCCACTCCCGGATCACCACGGCCCCAACCCACTTACCCAAGCCATCCCGCACCGCAGCTCGATGTCGTGAACACCCCCTTCACCATGTCCCACCAGGATGCGGATGATGAGGCTGCGGCCGCGCCACACGCGCGGGTCCGCTACGACGGCGAAGACACCAGCCCGACCACGGCGCGCGAGTTGAAGGGCTGGTATGCGTATCCCGTTGCCGCAGAGGTGTTTGCGGTGGTTGCTGTTGGTATGTTGTTTGCGGCGGTAGCGTGGCGGAGCGGCAGTGGACTGACGCGGATAGGTGCGTTTCTGCCCGTGGTGCTGGAGCAGCTGGCGCGTGAGAATGGGCGTTTTTTCTCAGACAGGGCGACGCCGTGTGTTGAGCGTGTTGGGGGTGTGCGGGGGCGTGCGGGGAATGGGACGGCGGAGGGCCGGAAAGAGCAGTGTATGGTTAGGTTGATGGGGATGGATTTGTCGACGAGTAGCTTTTCGTTGTATACCTTCTCGGCGGCGGTGCTGGTGCAGGCGGTTGTTCTGGTGCTGTTTAGCTCGTTTGCTGATCATGGTATGTTTGAGTATTTGTGATGGTGTGTTGATGCGTTTCTGACTCTGGAAAGGACCGTATCGAAAGAAGATGCTCATGATCTGCGCGTACACGGGCTCGGTCGTCAGCATGCTTTTCATCTTTATATCTCCTACGATATACTACCTTGCTCCCATCCTTGTCATTATCGGGGTCACCAGTCTGGGATTCTCCTTTGTCCTGCTCAACGCATTTCTACCGTTGCTGGTCGCCGCTCATCCTTCCGAGGCGGATCTCAAGTCGTTCAATTCCGAGTCGTCCACCTCGTTGGACCAGGAACTCGAAAGCTTCAACCCCAACGGCGAAAGTGGGACACGTCTTCGCGCCAGCCCGGATAAGCTGGCCAAGGACCTCAAACGCTCGGCAGTCATATCTAGCAAAGGCGTGGGCTACGGATACATTGCCGCAGTGTTTGTCCAGGTCATAGCCATCCTCATCCTCTTCCTCTTCAGCAAAACCGCCTTCGGCAAGGCCCACCCAAGCTTCTCCATGCGCGTCATCCTCTTCGTCGTCGGCCTCTGGTGGGCAATCTTCACAATCCCAACCCTACTGTGGCTACGCCCACGCCCTGGCACGCCTCTGCCCACAAACCAGGAGCGCGCCTTCAGCAAGCAACCATCCAGGATCCAGCGCCTCCTCTACTATCTCTCCTTCTCCCTCGGCTCCTTCTGGACCACGCTCCGCCGTGCAGTCCGCCTCCGCCAAACCCTGCTGTTCCTGGCAAGCTGGTTCCTGCTCTCCGACGCCGTCGCCACCATCTCCGGCACCGCGGTGCTGTTTGCCCGCACCGAGCTGCAAATGAGCACCATTGCCATTGCGCTGCTCTCCATAACCTCGATCGGCTCCGGCATCGTCGGCGCCTTCGCCTGGCCGCGCATCGCAAGCCGCTTCGCCCTGCAGTCCAAAACCGTCCTGTTGCTGTGCGTCGCAGGCATGGAAATCATCCCGCTCTACGGCCTGCTGGGCTACGTCCCGCTGTTCCGCAAATGGGGCGTCATCGGCTTGCAGCAGGCGTGGGAAATCTACCCCGTCGCTGTCCTCCACGGCATCGTCATGGGCGGCATCAGCTCGTATGCGCGGTCCGTGTATGCGCCGCTCATCCCCGAGGGCAGCGAGGCGGCCTTCTTCGCGCTCTATGCGGTTACCGATAAAGGGAGCAGTGCGATTGGACCGGCGCTGGTTGGCTGGATTGTTGATCATGCGGGCAGTATTCGTCCCGCGTTTATCTTTTTGGCCGCCCTCGTCGTGCTCCCGGCGCCGCTGCTGTGGAGGCTCGATGTCGAGAGGGGGAGGAGGGATGCCAGGGTTATGGCGGATAGTGAGGTTGGGCCTGGGAGGGGGAGTTATGAGAGGGTTGGTGGGGATTGAAGGGGATTTGTTGCGAAGGATAGGGACGAGGGGGATGATGTTATGAAGTTATGATAGACGCCCTGGATTGATTGATTATTTCTATTCTGATGAGTGTTGGGAGAGCGTGCGCCTCATCAATAATCCACACAGCGCTGGACTCACCTTCCATCGCTATCGCACTCCTCTACGACCCCTTTTCGCCCACTGTGCCTGACCAATTCGCTCGTTCGCTGTACATGCGTTTCTCCGCTGGTCCTGGAATCCTCCTGAGGAGACGCCAGGCAAGAAGCAGTGCTTGTTTGCAACCCGTCGGATGCAGTATCCCATATCACTGAAGCCCCTGAATCCCGTTACCGCGCTGAAGCAAAGTGCATTTCCATGTCTTTGATGGACCTGGATCGTTGCTGAGTTGGTGTCGTTGGGGGCCTGGCGGCGGTGCATGTGTGGTTTGTGGTTTATATACGTGCTGGAATGAGTCGCGTTACAGTGTGGAGGAGGGTCGCGCATGGTTCTGTGCGAGGGGAATGGATGTGTTGTCCTTGAGTCTTGCAAGCTGTTGTGATGAATTTGTTCAATGTTGAGTAAGACCAACAACCTCGCACCACAACCCCACAGCCCCGGACAAAACATTCCCTCCTTATTTGTTCCTGGCGAAACATCGCATCGACAACCGCCTCGGCGTATACGCCAAAACCCCCTTCTCCAACTCCCGCACCACATCCCCAACCCGCGGCTCCCCACGCCGCAGCACGACGTCGTCGGGCTCGAAACACCCCCAGGGCTGCACCTTGTGCATATCGAACACCACAAGCTCAAAGCGCGTTATGCGCGGCTTCAGCTTATGTTGCCGGACCGCTCTGACGATGCACCAACCCCACTTCCAGGCCGGCTGCGCCGCGTCCGGGATCCCGCGCGCGGGACTGCACCGCCAGTAGGTGTGCGTCATGTGCACGCCGCTCAGGCTCTCGAGCCTGCCTATCAGCGACGAGGTGAGGATGGTTGCCCAACGGGGTTCTAGGCCAGGATGCGGAAGCGGCGCGGTTTGGGGACGCTGGGGTGCGACGAGAGGGCGGAGGCGCGGAAGGTGGGGGGTGGGGTGAAGGGAAAGGTGCTGGAGAGTGGAATGCGGTGGTTGCTTTGGAGTATAGTTGTTTGCATGCTCGTTGTGGTGGCGGGGACCAGGGGTTTGTGTGGTCTTTTAGTATGGTGAATGTTAGGTCGTTGTGACTGGCCTCGGCGGGTTTGTGAAGAGAGCAGAGATTGACTGCAATGTGGAGATTGCCGTATGCGTATTCCCATATTCGAGTGCGTAGCTCGGCTGGAAGAAGCAAGAGAGGTGATGGCTTTGGTTTTGGCGCTGGGAGGTGTCTGCGCATGCTGTCAACGTCGTTCCTGGGCGAGGAAGTTTCGTGGTTGGCTGTGCGCACTTACATGTTACTGAATATGTTGAATGTAAACGAAAAGCGTTCTTGTAGCTGGGGATACTCTGTTGATATTCTTCGACGTTTGGTGCCTACGACAGATGACATGTCGTCGCGCTTGCGTTTCCCAAGAGCCATATTGTGTCAATTTCGACGTCGGCCTTCAAGTATCAAGAACAATCAATACACAGAAACAAGAGACCGCTCTTATATCAGAAATATGGACGAACAGGGGTTTTGGAGCACAGTGTTGCCTTACAATACGGAATCCTATTATAGAGCCCAAGCTTTTCTGACCAATCCTTGATAGGCGATAATTGGCACAAGTATTAGGAAACATCTGATGAAACGCTCGTATGAACAACACGGCTGAATCGAAGCCTGGAGCTTCATGACACGAGACTTGTACCCCATCGAAACAACTTTTCACAGAACTGTCGAAGACGGCGATAGGAAAGAGGCTTTCCTGCAGACAATGCTGCTGGGACGAGCGTAAAAATCCAGGAAAAGCTCTCTCGCGGATCTGTATGTCGCCTTCCAACCTCGCAGCGCGTATCCTCCATCGTTGACCAACCGCGGCACCAGGGTAGGTGATTGACGACTGCAGCACCTCACCTTTTGCTGAGCCGGCTTCGTGTGGTTGGCCGAGGCGTATGTCTGCTCAAGGCGATCAAACTGATGCTCTGCTAACCACTCCATACAGATACAGTCAACGAGTTCTGACTCTAATTTCCAGCTTGAATTCGAATCCTATGCCGTGATTGTCGACATGCATCGTCATACTGCTGTGCACGAATGTCCAAATCTTACTCCTCAGCTCTGATGGGAGGCGGGAGAACGGCGAGGAGGCTGTATACTATGCAGGCTGCTTTGAACAAGGAGATACCAGAGGACACTGAGCAGTTATCACCAGAAAGTTGTCCTGCTACAAGTCTGCGGGCACTGCATCGCTTTGGACATCTCCAGCGAGTGGCTTGGCGCTAGCTCGCTGGCGCTTTTTGGTGCTGCTATGAGTTGTAGACGCTACTCTTGTGCTCTGTGGCATCGTGTTCTATGGTATAGTAGCGGCGAGGCTAAGAGAAGACGAGGATCGAGGATATGATGAACAAAAGGCATATTGCTGGATGAGCCTACCCAGCCTCGCGTAACGAGGAGCTAGCTTACCTGGCAGCCTTCGTCTCTACCGTGGTAGACAGTTGAGTCTAAAAGTATGTATGACTGCGACTCTCAATGTAACTCAATAGGTATTTGCCAGCAATTGAACCGGTGATGTAAGAACGAATTCGACGTTCCAGCGAAGAACGAACGTCGAATCGCAAGAACCTCTCTTCTCCCGGATTTCATGCCTCAGGTGCACACATCTCTGTCTACTAGTAAGCATCATCCGGCTCTTCCTCTCCGCTGTGCCGCTCTCTCTTAGCCCACGAAAGTGTTGTACACCTGCACCTGAAACTTCCAGCGGAAAGCGCACCGGTTCGAAATTAATCTCAAAGCCACAAGCGGGATACTCACGCGCCCGGGTAGTGTGGGAGTCACGTTTTTGCCACCTCTGCTTAAGTCCCTCTCCTAACAAATCTGATTGGTTTGATCTGCACGTGACTCTCAGATTTCTTGAATTTACGAGTATGTACGCTTTGTTATCCAATTCCATTCTCAGAACTCGCTTTTGTCTCGGTGGATGACATTCCCGTGCTTTGCTGGACAGCGAGCCTCTTCGTCTTGCTGACCAGCTGACCTTCGATGTTTAGTCCAGAATCATCTCAGATCCCGTCAGGCCACCAGCCCGATTGCGTAAACGTAACCGCCCCGCTTTTACGACTTGCTTCATCATGATTCAAGGCAGGTCGGCGATGCAGGATTTGGGTTTTTTTCAAGCTCAACACAAGTGCAAAATTGCGACCCCGCACACAGGAGCTGCAGGCCCGATGGCTTGGAACGGTCTACACTGGCGCAGCATGGTCTAAGCGAATTGTGGATCCCTAATAATCGATCCAATCATTGCGCTTCTGTAGGTCATTTGTATTCCATATCACGAGAAACTGGAAGTAGAGGGCGGTGTTGTTAATTTTGTGCAAGATTTGGAGGTAGCCAAGGGCAGTCCCAGATGTTCTGGTTGTGCTATTGACTATGGCGAGACTACTTGCAGCCGATCCTCGAGGGCTGCGCATTCCTCTTTTTCCGTGAACGCCGGTCTGTGCGACCTAGATAATGACCGAAAGTGGCCCAGTCTTGGTAAAAGTACAGGGAACGCCTATGATGCTAATGTAAAGAAGTCGGTGAAGTCTATCGACCGACGATATGCACGCTGGAACGCTGAAAAAATGTGAATGCACCGGAAGATGATCGCTGACCTCCGTGTATGCGACTCTAGGAAGACTTTATACAGTGAAGATATGTTCAGCGAAAGACTGGCTGCTGAGGAACGGGCAGTTGGTTGAACTGATGTGTCTCGGGCCATGCACTGTGATCCATGTATGGCAGAGGACCAGCTCGTCGGTCAGTCATGGGACGGCCGAGAGGATGGTAGTGCATCTGGTCGTAAGAGATGTTTCGAGCTGGGTTCTGGATGGAAGCCTGAGGTGGTGGCACCAACAGTGTGTGCACGCCACGGACTGGACGGTACGGCGACTGTCTTTGGTTCAAGAAATAGGATGGCGACAACTGTCGTGATCCAGTAGGGAATGATGCGCTTGTAGGGGACGAGTTGTTCGATGGTGGGTAAGGGCTGATCTGGCAAGATCGATCCGCGGTGGGAGTGTGGTGTGTAGGAAAGGGAGGCGCAGCCGACGATGTGGATGTGCTGACCGGCTGTTGCCATTGGACGGGTGGCGGATAAACCATAGTCATGGAGCGATTACCAGGGACTGGCAATGGAAGCTCCGACCAGTTCTTTACCTGCGCAGGAGGCATGTGTTGTGGAGGTGGGATAGCAAGACTTGGCAGAGGCGGCAGTCTATTCACCGATGGTGGAGGATCGAAGGACCTAGTGACGGGTGTTTGCAGTGTTGGCACAAGTGGAGCGTTGCTATAAGGTCCAGGTGCGAACCCATGAGCCTGTCTCTTCATTGGCGGCTCAACACTGTGATCGGTGCTTCGCTTGCGTTGCACAATAGGGCCCAGAGGAGGAAGAGATCCAATCGGTGAGACTTGTGCCGACGTTGCTTGAGGCTGCAGGAGTGGTGTGTTCGAGAATGCCAAGTGTTTGGGCGAGTACGTCGTGGTTGGTGGGGAGGTCTGGATGTTCACTGGAGGTGATGGAATGAAGTTCTGTGGAACCGAGAGCGAGGGCGTGGGTGGGCTAATCGTGCCGGTCGCAGAGACCTTGGAGGCTCGATCGTAGAAAGTGCCGAATTTGCCGAGGACCTTGTGCCACTCTTCCCACTTCTCTTTCGAAGTGTACAAACTATACCGCATGTTGCTGAGGAATTCGACTTCCATGATGTGCACCTCTTGAACTGAGATACCTGAAACCTCGGCCCACGTCTTGTTGGTGTATGTGTTGTCGTCTAGGAACTTGTTGCCAAGCATCAGTGCCACGGTGAGCAGACGGTACTCGCTACCAGGCTTGCCCTTTACGCTGGGGTTGGTCTGCTTCAACTTCCAAACGAATAGCAGAGCCAGCAAGATGACATTCTGAGCGACTTGTGTGGTCGTCAGGATTGTTGCTACCCACTTGCGGAACCCAGTAGTCGGTATGGCGTCCGGAACGAGGGGCTGTAATCGTTGGAGAGGTGAGGTTGAGTCTATCACCTGGTTCAGTGTCTTTGAGCTTTCGAACCAGAACAGGCAAGTAATCTGAAACCTTTAGTTTTGAATGACTCTAAGCTTGACTTATTGTGCTCACCTCGGCTGCCAATTGTGGAAGCCCCTCCTGCGGCGTGCTGATGGATGATGGGATTCGCAGGTTGGGCGATATTGACCATTTCTTGCGCGGCGTCTGTGCTGCTTCTTGGGGTTGTTGCTGCGATTGCCTTTGTGCGATGGGGCTTGTTGTCGCGGTGGCTGACCTGAAGTTGCCGATTGCAGGCAACTGATAGCCGTATTGCTGACCAGCACCTTGACTGGGTGGTAGGGATACAACCTTGACTGCTGAGCCTGGTACATCAGGAGGAGTCAACGGCCGCCTGGGGGCTGGCAGCTCATAGCCACTAGACATTCGGGGTACAGGAAGCTGCATTTGAACGGTACTCGAGTCGAACTTGGTGGTAGGTCGAGCTGAGGATGAGAAGTGAAAGTCGAAGGGAGACTCCCGGGGGAGGGCGTGAGGCATCGAAGGGGGAAGCTGTAGCTCGAGCATGTGGACGGCCAAGGTGAGGTGGGTAAACCAATGGTGAAGGCGAGGAGGTGAGGCAGCGACGTTAACGTGGGCCGGCGAGCATGAGCGAGGGTGCTGTGCTTAGTATAGCGTCGTATTGGTGTTTGCAAATAGACGCTGTGGGGCCTTCACCTCACAGTGGTGAGAAAGGGAAGTCGTGATCCGGCAGGCAGCTCAAGCAAGGAGGCTGTTGACAACGAGTGGTTGTAACTGGCAAGAAATATGCGAGCACGCTGGGCGGGCTGTGAATGCAACCCTGTTTCCGGGAGACGGCGGCGGCGGTTGCGAGGGTGGGTTGCTTGGTTCCTAGCACGGTGAGGCAAAGGAGGATGCAGGACACAATAAAGAGAATGGACAAGAGGTCAATGAACGGGCAAGAGGCGGCGGGGACGGAGCGGTTTGAAGGTGTGACCCTGGCGATTGGTATTGTCTATAGTCAGGGAGGCGGATTGTCGACGGGCCACACGCAGCTGCTTGCGCAGACATGGCTTTTGGGGCCGTTGGATTGATACATAATTCCTGTGAAGAGTCGGAAAGATCCAGGCAAGCCCCAAGAGCTGATCCAGAAGGAGAAACAGCTCTGACATCAACCGCGCCTGCTGCTGGCTAGGGACTAGGGACGATAGTGGGCTTAGCGCGCACGGCCGCCGGCCACACGAACGAAGGCGACGCCAAGCGCACCGGGTTAATTATGGGACAAAGCCTCTAGGGACAGTGGCAGTGGATGGTGCGTCAGCGATGCCTGCGCGCTCGGCGTCGTGACAGCGAGCAGCAGGCGGAGCAGGGATGCTCAGACAAGCCCGGCTGAGCGTGTTGCAACCAGCGCTCAGACTGCGCAGGACGGCCCCCCGGCTACGGGCAGCTCAGCACAGCAGGGCCGTGTTTGGAACGCACCGCCAGCGTCAAGCATGGCGGATCGTCACAATCAAAAAGCAACCTCCGTCACGCTTGCACGGCACGCTCTCTGCTAGCGCATAAACAGTCTTCTGCGAGAGTCAGGCTGCTGAGGGCGGCTCGACGCTGCGTTTGCCATGGCATGGGTCACGAGTGGCCCAGCCTGCTGCAAGTGCGGACAGAACGTCAAGTGCTCGCCGTCGCCGTCGCCGTCATGGGGGTTGATTGTTCACCTAGCCGGCCACCGCCATCTGACCCGCACTGCATCCCCGGCGCGTCGTTTAAGGAGAGTCGCGGCCTGCGTGTTGCGTTAACGAGCAGTGCTACTATACCCGGAACGGCGCCTCGTTCAGGATTGTCCACGACACTCCAAGGAGCCCCAGCGCCGCCGCGACCGGCTCCCAGCCTCAGCGAGCGCCGTGCCTTCCCATTGGCTGGCCCTCTTACTCAAGAGGAGGCCATGCCGTCGTGCGCGTCGACGAGGGGGCCTCAGCCAGCATGTATTCGACACCACCGCTGCCGTTGCAGCTGCCCGGCCCACTATGCACACGAAAGCGACTCCTCACAGCCGTCTTTCGTCTGCCACCACCCGTGGGACACCATCATGAGCCAGGCAGAAACGATAGCGCTGGCGTGCCTCGTCAAGTCTCTGCACCCCGGTACGCCTGTCCCCCGGAGCAGGCGGTACCACTGAAGCTGCTCATGGTAAGATCGCGAGATCCTTTAGACCCTTACATAGTACGCTTTCATCACGGCCAGCTGCATGCAGTTCCCTTCGGACAGCGTCGTGCAGCCGGCGAGCAAGCTTGCGAGCTGTTGACTTGTCCATCACACGCTTCCCAGACACCGCAAAGGATCGGTGCTGCGTCCAGCATAGTTGTCAGACACCATCCTCCCCCATGTCGTGTTTGACCTCTGCGCCACTCGCTCTGCTGCACGCTGTTCACAGCCGTTCGCAAGACGCACGCACTCCGCAAATCTGCGGTGCTGCCGCCATCGGTGCAGAAGCAGCGATACGAGATACCGAGCCGCCAGAACCGCTATGACTGGCTTGTTTGCCCTAGCATGATTGTCGTCTTACTCTACCGAACCCTGTCCATCGCGAAGCTTTCACTATGGTACAGGCTGAGATTTGGGCGGAGTTTGCAATCCTCTTCTTGCAAATTGTTCTGCGTCGTGTGAGCACCCAATCAAACGGTTGCATCCCAACGTGCACCCCCTTGGTCCCGCTGCTTCCGGCAAATCACACGTCTGCCTGTGTCCCGACGCTAGGACATTCTTCAATAAGGCCAAATTATGTGGTTCCAAGTCGAGGCAATCTGCACCGCAGGACCGCCTTCTCAACGCCCCAGGCGAAACACGTAACGACGGTACCGTATTGCTTGCCCTTTGCTGCACTCTGCTACCATCACTTCCGGCCCTTCTGATGGGCAAAGTTTTTAGGATTAGGATTGGCGGCAGGTTTGCTTCAAGTGCCCACGCGCCAATGCTCGTAGACCGCCCCCCGTAAACACAGTGTGATGTGCAAATCACAAGCAGGAGTCAGCGGTTCGAGACTCCATTCTTGCACTAGCAGCAACACTGTGAAGCGTCATTGCTCTTCAACGACACACGGTGCTGGGCCGCCAAACAGCCTGGTTATTGATGGGCAACGCCTCTGGTGAGGCCAGCAGCGCTAAAGTAGCCGACGCAAGGGAGACGCAACATCCTGGAAACGAAAAAATTATCTGCTGCCGCCGGTGATCCTGCTTGACGACAGTTTTGTCGTTGGCATGGTGGAGCAAAAGGCGAGACGTCTTGTCAACATCCTAACAACGACAGGGATGTTGCATTCGCCCTCGGCGTACACGTAAGCAATCCTGACTTGGTCGTAAAAAGGACCAGCGATCTACATTCCCAACACGGCTAGTCACCTCCCACTTCAATGAAGGGGCTGACTACATCAGGCTGATGGCATGCTCGGCTATCTGTGCATGTTTTGATATGGAATTAAGACCTCACATCACATATGCACCCCTCAGCTCGATGTAATCAACCTCAGCACACCTGCACGACTTCCACAGTGGATCGTGACACGACCATGATGATGGCCCCATCAGGGAGCTAATTTCGTGTTCGCTCACCCCCGCATGCAACGAAGATTGCGAAAGCGATCCCGCAAAGTCCGAGCAATTTGTGGAGATGACGGATGCAGAGAAACGAAAGTATTGTAATACCAAGAATATTAGTGGGGGGCGTTATACGGATGACACTCGGCATTTCTTCACTTTGTACGGAGTACGAGTCGTTGACTCGTTGCCCAACCTAGAACCTGGGAGCAGGCGTTGGGTGCGACTGACCTATGCTGTGTTAGGAACCATTATTGGCTCTTTCATGACGCGCTGAGACGTACCGCGCTTCGACGCGTCCATCACACCACGATACATCCTAGATTGATGCGGTCTCATGCCTTTAACAGTCTTCTTTACCGAGGGAAGTACCATGGGGTCTTGTCTAGCGCCACCTCCTCGTGTGCACCAGGCGACCTCCTTTGCGTTCTTAATCTGTAGCGCACCATACACCCAAGCCGAATAATGGCTATCGAAACAGTAACGACGCAAGCCTCTTTGCGGGACACCCACCTCTTGGACGCGTATCGCCTCTCATGTCGATCTGCCAATTATACCAAGTTTAATGCTGTTACCCATTGCGACTTCCTCACGGCATCGTTTGCGATTGCGATTGCTTCCGCCTGTCATCTGGAACACGACAACAACATCCGGTTTGGCGAGAGGTGTTCCACGTCAGAACAGGCGGCAGACAATCTTACAGCCTTTCCGCAGCTGCATTGCCCAGGACCACATGCAACGAGAGAATGCTCAGCAGCAATAGTTCTGCAAGCGTGAAGGCTGTACCTCGGTGCTTGGTGAAGGTTTTCCTCTCCAAACAGCAATCACCGGGTTTAAGTTTAGCTCGTTTACACGACGTCTTTGAGTCCTTTCATTTTCATGCTTCGCGCCCCGCCCAGGCTAGGAAAAGCAGGTAAGACGACCTAACGATCAACCAATAGGCGTCTTCGCGCCCCATGCTCACCTCTCCATGTCTTCGTCCAGAAAGTCCGAGCCCGACTCCAAGGCATCCCATCACCAGTCTTAGGGAATGTTGCAGCTTGGTACCCTGCCTTTTTCCGGAGCGTCTGTACCGCCACTGTGTCATGATCCGTACGGATGCAGCCACTTAGGTAGCTTTTTTCATCTGACCGAATCACGGCATCACGAGGGCGTTCCGTGGAGGCACAGTTGAGCATTCAAAAGTTGGTCAGTTTTGTGGACTGCATTGATGCTGAATGTAGCGCGGCAGTAATACGGTACTTACCGCTTCCGTGTTTTACGCTGTACATCTGACCTCAAAGCGAGTTGTTATCCGGCTACATGTCCCAGCATTGGTACTGCCCCAATGAAGACGGACAACTTGCAGAGGTGGATGCGGCGCGACTATGTGCAGTATGCATCACCATCGCAAAGGCGCAGCTGGGCCTTAGTTTGTCGAGCTTATCAGGCGATCAGCAATGAGAGCAGAATCTAAGGTGGCCTGTGAGTTGCTCCTTCCGGTTGTTCACCGCCAAGCGCCTTCCTTCGGTCATCGGTCACAAAGCACCTACCATCCCACCTTGAGTGTAAGTCCCAACACCTAGACCATCCTCTCGAACATTACCATTTGCCTCGTCTTGCAAAGCCGAGACGCCTCGCCAACTGCAGGACAACCCGTGTCACATCCAGAAATGGCAACGACGTGCCGCCAGCGCCTGTTTGGAGACCATGCTTCTATGCCGCTCCACCAGGCTGATATCCACTCTCGATGAAACTATCATCTCAACACATGGCAGGATGTACCGCCGTTCTGATCTCACAACCTCCTCCATTGCCAAGTCTTAGGCTGTTTGAATCATGCAAATCCACAAGGGCTCATCAAGGATCTCGGCTTTATATAACCTATTTTTGTTGTACTTCCTTGACTGGAGCAGCCCCGGGCGTATTTTCATGTGAGCGCTGTCCTGCACCTGCGATTGCCTCTTGCGTCTGCACCAACGAGTTGACACCGGATCCCAAGAATAGCCAGTCCAGGTATTCATCAATACTGTGCGCATTCTGAGTCCTCGAGGAAACCCCAAACACTAGGCCTTCGGTCTGATTCGAGCATTGTTGCACCACTTTCTAGAAAGTAATAAAGGAGGGCATTTTCCAGTCCAATCGCAAGGCTTGGCAGCCCTGATCCAGCCTGGCATCACGTTGCATCTGGTTGTACAAAGCGCTGTTCCAGATCAAATGATGAACCCCGGCTACACATCAGCAGCTTTCGATTCTACCCAGGTACTCTACCATAGAAAACCGGCATCACAGTACCTGGAGCACCGTACTTATTGTGTTCAAAACAGACCGGCATGCGTGTGCAACTCAAACTTTAGTCTTTCTGCGAGAACCGTGGGGGCACGCATGCGGCGTGACAAAGGCCACCTTGTACAGAGCTCTTGCATCCGCATGTGTATACCTTCAGCTCACGACGGCACCGCGAAATCCGCGTTCAAGACAACGCACCGCCTCGAAGCCAGACAGGAATTCTCCACATCTTGAGTGACTTGCACGACCCACCAGCCAAAGCCGAAGAAACCTAGTTGCGATAGTCCAGCTAATTGTGTACGCAGAAACCACGGCTCCCAACAGCAGCACCCACACCACATCCCAGCCCTCGGCGTCGTTGGCTGCTCCAACGGCCGACAGCCCCCTCACACGGATTGCAAATACCGTCGTGTTTACCACATCTACTTCGACCATCACGAAGCACTTTCTGGAGCCCTGCGGCACACCACCAAAATCCATGCCTTCCTCCCACGACTCGCACATACTCGAAGCACGCTGGGACAGCCCGGTGCAGATGCAGGTCCTGAACGTTGCAGACGCGGCAATGTGCCGCGGTGCGAAGTTCAGAGCGTTTGGTCTTGAGGGTGCTCTCGTTGGGGGCTGCTGTTTCGGGAAGAGGTCATGTCGCGAGGTGTATGTGGAGGTGTTGCATACTGAATTCCGACACGGGTGATAGCTGGACGTGCCCGCATGGCAAGTTGAGAAGCTCGCGCTAATCTCGATATGATATTCGAGTTAGCCACTGATGTTGGTTGTATTGTACATTGTATGAATTCGGCTACGCTCTCTAATGCCAACATCTACATCCCATGCATGCTGTTTACAATTGTATGATACACATCCTGCTCGCCCAGCCTTCCCATACCACAGAAGCCTAGAACAAACGGTTCTCGGCGCTGGCCTTTGCGGCGTCCCGCTTGGCGGTCTGCTTCTTCCTGTCCTTGGCCTCCTTTGGGGGCTTGAAGAACAGACTGGGGCTCTCGTCCTCCTTGAGCGTGTACGCCAGATATCCCCTGTGCGCTGGATCGCGGTAGTATTCAATGTCCTTGCGCCCCGTCGCGTCGGGCAGTCTGTAGCGGTAGGTCTTGCCCACCTGGCGCATCACGGCGCCGAGCGCTTCCTTCTTCTGGTCCTCGGCGGTCGATGCGGCGAGCGCGGAGAGGATGGGACTAGGGATGAGGGTTGGGTTGGAGGCGGCGGAGAGGGCGATGAGAGAAGGCGAGGCTGACAGCGAGATCGCAGGGTGTGAGTCGCCGCGCAGAACGCGTTTGATCGAAGTTGGGCTGTAGAAGCGGGTTGTTACACTACCGCCGAGGGATTCGATGTGAGCGATTGCTTCAGCAGAGGCGCGGGATACGATGATGTTGATCGGGGTCGTGAGTTGCTCTGCGTTCTGCGTGACAGTCAGTATATTTTCCCGCCGTCTGCAACAAATGCTGTCATGTATGCAAAACGCACCTTCGCCAGCAGCTTCACGCCATGCCTCTTGACGCCGTGCAGGCACCGGCTCTTCGCCAACTCCTTCATTGTGATCGGCTTGCTCGGGTCGAGTCGCCCCTGATCAATCCAACTCTGTATGCGATCCAGATTGATTGGGCTCATCTCCACCTTGAATGGGTTGTACTTCCCCCGGCCGCGCTCAGGGTTCGTGATCCATTGCGGTGTCTGACCTCCCTCAAAGCCTGCTGGCACTTTTCCGTGCGCGTGCTGACCCTTCTGACCACGTCCAGCTGTCTTTCCCTTGCCCGAGGCGGGACCGCGACCGAGCTTGATCCGCTTGTTGTAGGCACCCTTGTTGTCCGAGAGCGAGGAGAGGATGGATGCACATCGTTGCTGGGCGGGGATGACGAATTGAACAGCTGTTCTTTGTGGTGTCAAGAGGACGGGGCGGGCGAGCCGCAGGATCTGTAACCGGGGGGGCATGGCGGCGATGGGACTGCGGGCGATGCTGCTGATGATGCAGAGAGATGTCGCGACGATGAAGAAATCGTATGACTAATTAATGACTAAGCAAAAAGTCGTTGGCGACCTGTGTTCAGGGAAGGCGCAATGATAATCACAACAACCTCGAACCAAGATTCTGTTTCAATTGTGGAAACTCAGAACAAAACATGTGCAAACAACAATAAGAAATTTCTGAATGCTGGGATCGTGACGCCATGGTAAGATGATGTGCTTTAACACATTGTAAAAACTCGATGTACAAATGCTTCCAAGGTTCCAGGGACACCTCAAGCGTTAGATTCTTTCACGTAGTCCTCTTTATCAGCACACTTCCAAGAAAGATTGTCAACTTAAACTAACCGGATGTTTCCCAAAGGCGTGACACTACTGTCCTCCGCCTAAGGATGTTGCAATGTGACTAGAATATCATCAGATTTGCAATTCTTATTCTCTACATCGTCATCTCTCCAAATCCACTATGCCTCCCCAGGCCACACTTCATCAGCAACCTCCCTCACTAACCTCAGTTTCCTCTTCATGCCCTCAATGTCGATCAGATTTCCCTCGGCATGGCTTGCAAACCCACACTGCGGACTAACACCACACCTCCTTAGCGCCTCTTCCCTAGTCTCACCCTGTCCCTTCGCCATAACATCCGCCGCCTGATAAATCTTCGCCTTCAACTCCTCCTTATCCTCCAGCTCCGGGAACTTGCTCGTCACGACGCCCAGGATGACGTTCTTGTTCTTGGGGAGAAAAGCGAGCGGCTCAAATCCGCCCGCGCGTGGTGTGTCGTATTCGAGGTAGTACGTGTGCACGTTCAGCTGCTGGAAGAGTTTTGTTGCTATGCGATCGTAGCCGCCCTCGCTGAAGTGGCGTGAGTTGACGAAGTTGCCCCGACAGAGATGCACGCCGACGTGCATGTCGGAGGGGATCTGGGAAATGCAGTCATTGTACAAGGCAATGTATGAGTCGAACAGGTCGTCAGCAGATATGGTATTGTTCTTGTCTTCTTTCCAACCAGAAAGCATCTTTTCCGAGCAAAAGTCTGCACAGGTCAGTTCTTGTGAGTTCTAGTCGGTTGTCCAGGAGAATAGACTCACAGGCAAGATTTGGGTCGTCAAACTGCACGTTCCGCAGGCCAGCTTTGTAGAGTATGTCGAGTTCGACTTGGTACGCCTTCGCAACATCCGCAAAGTATTCCTTATCATTCGCATACACGTCCTTTGGATACGCCTTCCCATCAACGTAGCGCAGATGGTACCAGTTCGGCGCGGCAAGCGTCAACTTAATATCCCCCCATCTCTCCTTCGGCAGCAGCGTCTTCAAATACTCGACCTGAGAGACATATGTGCTCTCCCCTGTGTGCTTGATCTTGCCTACGCAATACACGCTCTCGCCTGGCTGGTGTCCGCTCTCGAGGAACGCAGCGATATCTGGGACGTAGGTGCGGAAGGTGTCGAGGGGAGGGTTTTGAACCTCCTCCATACCTTCGAGAGCGGGCCAGAAGGTGCCCCAGAACATGTGCCGCCTGTACTCGCCATCGCTGATGCCGCAGAAACCGAGATCGAGTTGGGTCTTGACGATATCTTTGATGGCTTGGTCCTCAAGGGGCGTAAGCTCAGTTGAAGACTTATGCTCTTTATAGCGTGCGTCGAGGAGTTGTTGAGGACGCTTGAGGGAGCCAAGATGTTCGGCGCGAAAGGGAGGGCTGCGGTGGAGGGAGAAGGACATGGTGGGTATGAAGCTGGCGCTGGGTCGTGAAGCTCAAGGCGATCTCTGTGGTTAGATTCCGGTCGAGTTATGGGATCGAAGAACCGTCGAAGCTGAGCTGTCAGCTTAAGAGGAGCCTTAAAGCCGCCGGTAGTTCATTCGACCCATTTCCCCACATGGAACTCTTTCTGGACAACTGGCCTGATTTTTGAACGTCAAGCTTGCCCAGAATTGCAACTAATGGCCCGAGCCATCTCCATGCAATTGCTTAGAAGGATCTTGGTCATGTCGGCAGTTGTAGCGGGCGCGTCACGCTGCTTCTTGAACATGCATGGGAAGTGTTCAAAGAGTGGGTGCCCCGCATCCCGCGTAATTGATGACGTCGCGCCTCGTACTGGGGTTTTTGTTCATGTTCCAAGTAATGAGTCCATGAGCAGTGCACGAGTGCGAGTGCAAGAGGGAATTTGACGTTAATGTGTCCATATTGAGTACCGTGTTGGTAGCTTTTGTGGATAGATGGTCAAGGGATTCGTAGGCCCTTCATATCACGCTACTGCGTGGTCAATGTCAATGAGATTAAAACTCAATAAGCGATCCACTTGTATGAAGCGAAGGGATAGAGAACAGTCGTTCATTCGCTCATTGGTTTCAGAGATGGTATCGAAATGCTATGGAAGTGTCGTAAAATATGTTCTGTTTCGCGGATGAGCAACATTGCTCAGATCCTCCAATTGTCCCCGGAGTACATGGGAAAGAAAGAGGAATTACAATATGTAGCTCATTGAGAGCTTTGAAGAAGAGTGCGCAGAAAACTGCACTGTGTGAGCACGTCCCGATACGACGGCGTCCGATGATGCATCCAGGATACCGTCTCAGACGTGCTCCATGGGAAGCTCATCATGACGAACAGTGAACTCGCGACCAATGTGAATACCATCATCTCCAAACATACCCCTATTTCCAGCAGGGCTTGGATCAAGCGTTTCAAAATCGTCACCCTTCTTCCCGTAGGTACCTGTAGAGCAACTCATCTGGCGACTCTTGTCGAAGACCGTCGTGCTATCGCTTGTTGCGGTGACTGCAGAGCCTCGACCAATTTGGCTGTTTATCAGACGGTGATGCGCATCGTGACCTCGGTAGGCAATAGCGGAGTCGTTGGCGACGCCTGCCCAGATGGCTGACAGGGGTAGGAAGATGCACACAACGGTGAGCACCATGGTACCGATCTCGGGGACTTCTTCGAGGACGAGACGATGGAACTGTAATGTTGAGAAGATACCTGGTAGGTGTTAGTGATGTCAATGGAGTAAGGTTGAGCAGACATGCCTGGGATGACCATAGTCTGACAGCCCATAATGAAAACAATCTGCATAGGTCCGAACTGCAACATCTTGAGACGGCGCCTCTGGATAATAGCATCGCCCAACTTCCAGATGAAGACGCAGCTGTAGAGTAGGATGGCTGCGGCTTGCGAAATGTACGAACCAGCGCCAAGTCTGTCATCGGCAGGCAATGATGTAAGGTGCACTGTTGCTCGATTGGATGCGACCATGAAGGCAAACTTGTAGCCAACAGAGACCAGTGCCATTGCAGTCGTGACACCCATGATGAGGATGCGCTGGAGTTTACTCGTCGTGACGCAGACCACCCAAACTTGAAGGCTGAGCGAGGCCATGACGAGCGTCGTGACAATGAAGCTGAGAGTTGTACTGGCAACAGAGACGGCAAAATCCGAAGTAGTGGCTCGGCTGGGGTCTCCTGACAACTGGGTATACGGGTGCAACAGATTGCCAGTGAGGAAGCAGCAGGAGAAGATACATCGCATGCTGTTGCCAACAAGGCAAAGAGCGTTGAGGATGAAGATGGAAGACTTCCTCTTCTCTGACCTAGTTAAAAGAAGAAGCACGAGCAAGAGCAGGATAGACGCTCCAACCTGAGTACCGTAGCTGATGGCTAGTCGGGTGCTGTAAAGCCGATAGTTGTTGATATCGTTCATTGAAACGTTGAATGTGGAGCCATCTGCGAGAAAGAGTGTAATGTTCTGTTTCCACAGATCGAATCCCGGTGGAAGTGGCGAATACTCCATATTCGACATGGTTGACCAGAGTAGAAGGTGCGGAAAGTACGTGATGTGGTTGTTGGGTGGCAGAAAATGGAGGCGTACGAGCGATTGCTCCTGCAGGTCCAAGGCAGGGACAGTTTGACGTCGGAACAAAGAGACAAGCTTTTGCCGAATGGGTGACTGATAGAAGAGTCCAAACTGGTAAATGGAGTTGAGAGGAAAGAATTGAATAGTAGTAACTTGGAGAAAGAGTGAGTAAGTCAAGTAGACCAAATATATGAGAAAGCAGAGCTAGCGGAGAAACAATACCTAAAGATTTTCGGTAAGTTGACCTGGGAATGTTCAGCTAAGCATTGTCGGCGACCAGCAAAAATGTGCCAGTCAACAATAGCAACTACAGCTACTGCTTCGCGGTGTGATAAGGTGCCTGTCCCATGTGTTCAGTAAGACACTATCGTCGCGATGCCAAGCACCTCAGACACCCCTGGACCTTACTATTGTTCCTCGATCATCTTCACCTCTTGGAACAGGACGCTCAGCTCACGGCAAACGCAGAGAAGCACAGCGCACCCAACGCCGTGGGAACTGTATCTATCGTGTCTCGCGGGAGCTTGCAAGAGCAGCCGGAGTCTCATCAAAGTTTGGTAGAACTGCTCTTTCCGGTTTCGAGATTGTGGTCGTGAACTAGCGTGGCCGACCTTACTATTGTTCACAATTGCTTGAGGGCCAACTCTGTGAGACCTCTCGCGTAAGCCCGCGCAAGGCTAATATGAGCACGTTGATTTGCATTGAGGTCACCTGATAGAAAATGAGGATAGCATCGACAGTCCTCTCAAAGAGTGCCGAGTGGATGTGATGAACATTAGAGCTGCGACGCGTTGAGGGTGCGGAAGTCGTGTTCGACCAGATGCAGTTAGTGTGATGACATTAAATCGTCAACGTGACCACGCGATTGCCTCACGCGAATCGCCATCCCAGGTTGGAACTCCCGCCACGACGCGTCTTCCAACTCGAATCCGCTAGAATGGACCTGGAGGAGCGTGTACCGGGTCGAGAACAGCCTGTGAAGCATTCTTTGTCACACACTCAACTGCAGTATATCGTGCTTAGGTCGGGCCGTCTCACAGCATCGAAGTCGCTGCGCAAAGGTGACGAAGAGCTTGGACGAGTCGGTATGAGTAACCCTGCGCAGCACCGCATTTTGTGCTAATTTGAGTAGCATATGGATCTGGAGGCGCCAAGCTTGAAGCTGTTCAGATATTGCACATTCTGCCAGGCCAAGCACAACCTACCTTGACTCTGCCAGTGGCTACCGACCTACGCAGCAACAGATATGCACTCGAGCCATCCTCTGGTAGTCGCTGTGAGATCATTCTCCTGAGACATGGGGACCTCATCACTTCCCCGAATACCAATGGCAGTTTGTTGTGCGTCTGGCTGGCTTCCGAAGTGCAAGTCAACTCGTCCGCTGCTGAGCTTGCACACGATGAGCCTTCTGGTGACAATATCGGGGTTGCTGATACGCCTGAAGACGAGACCGAGGATGAAGCTGCACCGGAAGAAACGATGACTGAAGTCCCTGTGACTCAACCCGTGACCCAGCCAACAAAGTCGCAACCGTCTGCAACACCACGACTCCTTGATCAGGGGTCCACTCTCGTGCAAGAAACTCCGACATTCGACCGTATGATAGGGATGACCGAGTACGGTGTTACTCACGGGAACGAGGACCGCCACATAGAGCCTTCGCCGCTACCTCCGGGAGTCGTGGCACTTACGGAGACGTTCTCAACAGCTCGAACGGGCCAGTCACCGCAGGGCATCATGCAGAACTCCTCCACAATCGATCTGCCGACAGATCGAAAGCGATTACAGAACTCTCCTGAAGTTAGAGTCAACGGTCGGCCGTCAAGGAAACGCCAAAGCTTTGCTTCTATACCAGAGGGTGCGCCATCTGCAGAGAGTCGGTCAACCAAGAGGGTGAAGAATGTGGTGCTCGATGAGGACGCTGAAGCTGACTTGGATCAACCCAGTCCGTTGGACGACATTAATGCCGACCTATCTAGCAAAACTTATTCGGCGAAGGGAAAGCGGCGACATTCACAGATTCCAGACCTGACACCATCCAAATTAGCGAAGAGTTCACAACGCTCCACGATGCTGGCGAATTCTGTCGCTTATGAAGGCGAACCACCTCGAGTTGCATTCAGTAACTCGGCCATCACAAACGGGAGCCCAAGCCTAAAGTTCCTGCGGAAGTACGGAGGCACACTCGTGACATCCGTCGAGGACAAATGCAACGTTCTGTGGTACGTGTGAATAGATCTGCTCCCCTAGCATACCAGACATGGCATGGCCAAGTACTAACGAGCAGCAGCGTACGAGACGGCGGTCTAGCTAAAACCATGAAAGTTATCCAGGCAGTTGCTCTCGGCATTCCGATAGTGACTGATAAGTGGCTATCTGAATCTGCGAAGACTGAGGCTTTCCTTGACCTGTTTTCCTACAAACCTTCAGTCGCTCAACAAGAGGAAGAGTGGGGTTTCGACCTTGAAAAAGTGTGGGGTGCAGCGCAAACTCCCTTCAAGGGCTACGCAATCTACTTTACCCCTGGCCTCAGAAAAACATACACCAACTTTCGCGAGATGGACCGAGTCTGCCAAACGGTTGGTGCAAAGGTCGTATCAAAGCGAAATGGCAAGAACGACAAGACCATAGTGCTTGCAAGGGAAGAGGACGACCCGGATGCAGACAAGATGATCGAAAATGGTGAGACATGCTACCACAAGGACCTGCTGACGACTAGCATACTCCGTGGCACCCTCGACCTCGACAGCGACGAGTTCAAGATTAGAGTGAAGCCTACTGGAGGGCCGCGAAGGAAAGGGCCCCGAACCAGCACTTGAGAATTTCCGCAATATCTTACGACTTTCTTCCACAACAGCAACCATCTCTCACGAAGCGTAGCGAGCGGAGTATTTCAGTAAACGTAATGGCGGTGATTTGGGCGCGCTTCTTCATGTCATTGAGATTCCATGCCTGTCTGAGATGCACAACAAACGAGTAGCGCCAGCGGTTGCGCAATGTAGCATTATGTCGAATGCAGCCGTTAATAACCACATTTACTAGCAAATCTGGTGGCGACGGTGTTCGGTCTGTGCAGTTGCACGGAATGCTGGTGCATAATGATTGGGCGTGTAAGCGAGTTTGACGCACAACCCCAATACTCACGAGTACACAAGTCAATCAAATGTGAGAGGAAAAGTCAAGCAATGTCACTAGCTTCGAGTGATTATAACTGTTGGTAGGTCTATAGCACAATATAATGTTTATTTTCGAACAAATTTTCATGAAAGCAAACAACAACAGTTGCCGCTGATCTTTGTGATCAAGTCCTCCGTGGCGCAATTGGCTAGCGCGTCTGACTGTTATCCGTACCCGCTTGATGGCACATCAGGAGGTTGAAAGTTCGAGCCTTTCCGGGGGAGTTTCTTTTTGCTCTTGCTTCTTCCTTGCGCACCTGTGCTCGTAGATCCGCTCATATCTTTTTGGCCTTGATCTACCATGTTTGCGTTATCAGAGAAGTCTAATTGAAGTAAACCGCATAGAGAATATAATGCTATATGTTCGTTGCGATGCAGAAGCAAGGAGAATGTTCCTTCTATTCCTACAGAGACAGAGTGATGTATACCACTTGAGCAAGGCTTTGACTATCATGACAGTATTCACACAAATCTCCAACGGTGACCTGATCAGTTGAGGGACGCAGAGCATGCATTGAATCCCATCTTCTAAGCGCTAGGCTTGTCGATTATGGCAGTGCCACATCTAAACTGTAACGCCAACAGTTAACATGACCTTTGATACTCAGAGGTACGACAGTAGCAGCCTCGTCGGTACTCACTGAGCTTGCTGACCCTTCCCCCCTCACTTCCAGAAGGCTGGGACTATTTTTCCAGAAAACTCACAGTGCGGAGGTCACAGCATGTAGAGCGTGAGACATTGTTAGAACCTGCAAGAGGTAGTTGAAATTCAGGGCTTGCGAAGCAACTTTGCCTATCCTACACAAATACTCGGTTGGCTGGCACTTCTGTTCAGTCTTGCTTTCAACATGCCTCGTCAATAGTTTCATAGTACAGCGAGACAGCTTTCGAAATGAAACGCATCAATCACGGCTCGGTCCTTTCAAAGGTGAAAACATGTGCATAGAAGAAGACAAAGATCAGCAACGTCACCCTCTTCCAAGAACGATATATCCACTCGACTATACTGCTCCCATACTGCCAGTCATAAGACTGGTGAAAAGCGAGAGACTGCCTACGATGGGTTTATCTCTACAAACACTCTTCCTTCAAAGCGACAAGCAAAGACTTTTTTGCGTCTCACTCGCGTGGAGTATATGCGACCCCGACCCAATCTATACTTACTACTCGGTACCCCGAACCCATTTGCCATCGCAGCCCCAAGTGTGGCTTCCACTCCTGTGTCTCTTGCAAGCGACTTGCTCACCCGCGTCAGACTTGTGTAGAAACCAGGCCTACTTGAAGCACCATTTCGACGGAGAAGATGAGTCGCTGAGGACCATTGAGCATGTCACAAAGCTGTATCCCAAGTGTGGTACTAAAGTCCAGAAGAACAGTGAACTTTGTCGCTTACTTAGGTACGCTGTGAGTTGCACTCGACTGTTTACGATTTGAGTGATTGCTAACATGAGACGCACGAGACGTGGTAACAGTAGGACACGAGGTGAACACTGGTGTTCAGAACACTATATATGTAGTCAACCAGTTTGTGCACTTGAAACGCGGTGTGCAAAATCGCCGAAGTATTTGAGAATGGGATTTGCTACTCTGACTCCAGATCTCTGGCTTATTGTAGTCCGATGTATACACTGTACGTGTTTCCGGTGGTTTCCTAACTCAAAGGCTCCCTGATTTTCTCGCAAACTTTGTCTCTTCCACTTTCACCATTGAACTATGAAATCTCGATATCAGTCAAAACAAACACAGGCCTTAGCATCTATGCCCTTGCAATTCTTCTTTCCTTTTGCATTAATTCACCATATGCACCCCGAAGCCATGAACAAAGTCGACGTGGAAACACGCTCAAACGGCTTGTTGATCGAGTGAGCGCTGGTGTCATTTGATTCGGTTCACTGAAGTTGATCCCGCGAATTACCGTTGCGGGACCTGTCATATATCTTGCCGAACGGCAGTGATAAGTAGTTGTTTAAGAATCCACAAAGCCGAGTTCTTTCGCCTCTTGCAGATCGACGTCCTCCGAAAGGCAGATTCCATCAATGCTGGAGTAGGCTGCTAGGAACTTGGTCGAATCAGCACAGAATGGATCGGTCTATACAGTGGAAATGGAAAAGGAAAAACCTTTCCAAAGTAGTTTAAAAACCACCAGTGCGCGTGTGTTTGTGGTTTCTCACTTGGTAGCATGTTGCCACCTTCTATTCAGCATTGGGCTGAGAAATTGCTCATGTAGGGCGAAATCAACCTTATTCTCAGTCTCTGAGCACTCTTTGTAGCTGTCTTTATCTGGTGCTTTTCCAGGTATTTCCAGCTCTCCTTCACCTCGCTTCCTCCCAGCATAGCATTAGCTTTAGTCGAGTGACAGTTTCGTTTACCATCACCTCAACATCGCTTACACACCTTCCCAACTCTCCATCGCAAAGCCTCTCCTTCCTCTACAACGGGTTCATCGGTGAAGATGGCAGTGCCCATGAAGCGGTTGTCCGCAGAGTAAGTCATTTACTGCCCATGTTTACTTGCACCTTTTTAGCGTCTCTGACATGCGTATCTGACCATATCCAGACTATTCAACAGTCCCACTCTCTCCGATGTCACCATCAAACAGATCACCAAGGGCGAAACGCGTGAGTATCATGCGCACAAGGCCGTGCTCTGCATGGAGTCGCGCTATTTCCTCAAAGCCTTCACTGGCAACTTCAAAGTCAGTCTCGTTCCCAAGCAGCATCATCTGTGACTAAATCAGTATACAGGAGGCCACCGACAACGTGATCACACTATATGACGACGACCCGGACCAGTTCGAGTTCCTCCTCAAGTACATCTACACCTACCAGTATGACACCAATGCCCTGAAGAAACGTTTCGCTGGCGACAGAGCCATGCGCATAAAGTTTGCTATCCAACTCTACGGTGTCGCTGAAAAGTACGAAGTCCCGAACATCTATGCCGCGATCACCGACGATGTGGGCAATTTTCTGTTAGCAGAGGAGGCTGGCACTTTCGAGCTGCTCAAAGCGGCCATTCACACATACTATCAGTTTGCATCGAAATTGGACAGTCCCATGGGCAAGGAGTTGGTATCGTTGATACTTGATGGTAGTCGTGCGTTCACCGAAGCCGCAGAATACACGGAGGTTCTTTGGAGCAGATATGGCGTTGGGACTGGCTCGAGACACGATCAACAATCGCTGTTATCATTGCGATGAACAGGGTTGAGCAAGATAAGAGCAGACGAGACTACTGCAGCTTGTGCAAGAAACCTCTCCCTGTCAAGCACTGAGTGTGAGATTATAAGTGGATTACTGTTTGTCATTCAAGCCGCAGCGCGTTGCTGCTACCAGCAGCTTGCGACATGCCCCTTTAGTACGACTCGGAAGTAGATATACCTTCGACAATCAAAACGATGAACATGCCACCGCAAGCGCATGGTTCTGTACCTGCATCTACCTCACCGTTCAACGCGCAACACACCTGACATGCATGACATCGCTGTCGCATAAAAGATCACAAGGACCTTTGAAAATTAACATCAGCCTCGACAACAGAATACTCGTACGAGCGATCCCTCCTGTCCTAACATGTGAAAACATCGCAAACCACTGTAGCCCTGTCGATGAAGTTGGCGTTCAGCAAGGGCAGAAACTGTGCTGCTGCCCAATTCGTAGGCTACCTTGAACCTAGCGTGACATTCTCTCGTCCAAGCAACAAGAGGCGGTTACCGCGGTCGCGACGTGAGCACTGGGTCTCATCCCTTCCTTCTCCCAGGAAGTGCAACAGTGAGAGGCTGGCGATCTGTACGAACACCGCTTACCACTTACGGTGGCTCTCTCGGCATCGATACAGACGCTATGTATGACCAGCTTGCCATCGATGGCAGATACGTTGATGAGACGACGAGCGCTGCAGCCTTGAGGTCGTCATGAGGATCGACATAACGTGTAGCAATGATACGTTCTCGAATGCGGGGTCAGACTTGGGGAGACGCAAAAGCTGACGATTGTGTATGCCTTCTATTCGGTGCGCTTGAGCAAGTGGGTACGCGCATGCTGCCACAACCATGTCGCATTATTCCCGGGGATCGCGCAGCCTGCCCTTGAGCATCAATTCTGCGGCTCGAAATTTCGAAA
The DNA here is from genome assembly GCA_009982855.1 of Lizonia empirigonia. Classification (NCBI taxonomy): domain Eukaryota; kingdom Fungi; phylum Ascomycota; class Dothideomycetes; family Pseudoperisporiaceae; genus Lizonia; species Lizonia empirigonia. The sequence continues at coordinate 853,202 of JAADKA010000018.1, forward strand.
AACATTTCCCACAGCGGGGCTTGCAGCTCGAGGATGCCGGTCGGCATTGTAGTGAAAGTACTTACCTGTATCCACGCTAGGGAGCGGCATTCGACGCCACTGACGTAATAGCCGAACGATGTTCCAACATCGAATTTCAGGTTCGCTTGCAAAATTGTTATTTGACCGGCCCCTCGAATGTGGAGTCGGTGAACTTCAAGTTGGTGGGGCGCCAATGCAGAATAAAACAATTTGCTAAAATAGGGAGGTCATGCAACTGTTGCGAGGATTCGTGGATAGTGAGAAGGATCACTAGTCGCAACCGCTACCAAGTTAGGCACTAAATGTCTCTCAGCGCTTTGAGAGGAGCATCAACTCGCCCACTGTCAGTGCTTCGATGTGTGGTGGCTCTTGCACAGCAGCCCCGAAGAAAGTCGACGCGACTTGCACAGACACAGTCAGCCAAGCAGAAGCCATCCCGCCACAACCAGTCGGCGTCGGTTGACTCGTGCGACCGCAGTGGCTTATTGATCACGATCGCCAGGTAATTGCAGCCGGTGTGACTGATCTGTCTGTTGCTGGGACGATGACGTTGATTATCTTATCGATTGTTGCATGTACCATCCCTCACTTGCTCGTTAAGGCAAATAAGCATGCCTATCATAAGGCCAAAAAATAGTCGGGAGAGGTTTTCACGATTTTGAGAAAGATGACTGGCTTTGATGCCTGATTAAAGCCCAAATCTGCTGTTATCAGACCTGCGCGCTGTGTGATAGCGGTGGCCGACAGACTGAGAGCACAAGCTCGGATTCGGCAACATATTGCCGGTCCTTTACGAAGCCTTTTCAACGTTAACGTCGCTGGCCAACGCTAGGACTTGGTTACCGGCCTTACTGAAGGTCTCAGCACGAAGGATGTCGATGTCGCCTCTGCACAGGCAGCCTTCTCGAATGTTTCTTTTGGAGATCCGGGGGCGGTTGTCCGTTCACCCTGCATAACAAAAGTATCTATCGGTCTCCACTGACTGGAATGCGCTGATTAGCGCCAACGATCATCAATCACACCATGTAACGTAGTTTCTGCCTTGTCGGGAATGCATCGCGATCGTGGCAGTCCCACATGCAGGGTAAGTACGATCGGAAGTCGGATATTTGGCTTTCAGGTTCATCAGGCAAACCTGCCTGTGCTCTTGCCGTTGCAAGAATAGAACCACGACCTCGTATTCGTTGCTTCACCATGCAGGACGATGTCGCGCACGCACCGACTCCACAATCTCTTCCCACAATCTCTTCCCACAATCGCTACGCCTTGACGAACAATTCTCCATCGCCAAGATTACCCTTACTTCACTGGCAAGTGGAGTCCACCTGAAGCAGAATCTAATATGAAGATCTTCAAACCACCACTGGTCCTGGATACGGTTGTGGGGCGCCAGCGAAAACAGTTGTGGAGTTCGTTGAGCAGTTTGCTTGGCGGGGCTTTCTCGGACGTTGATCGCCTGGAGAATCGCAAAGATTGGTAAGGTACGACATTGATAGTGACTCTTTTGGAGGGTTGGCAGCAGGTTTGAGAGGACGATGGTGAGGGATGGTCTGCGGGCCGAAGCGATGCCCACAATTGTTGCCTATCGGTTTCAAAGAGACGTGGTCATGGGTGCTGTTTGGGGCAGCGATGTTCATGTTGCATTTTGGAATGCGAGGATGTGTCGTTGCGGTTAGGATGTACACGCCGACAGCGCATGAAGAACAGAGGCGGAAGTGGACTGAGCTTGAGGGGTGCGGTAAAGTCGGCACAGGAGGGGACGAGTTGGGAAGGCATAAGTTGGACGCAGACATTGGCACAAGCGAAATTGGCAGTCGCCCTCGAGGGAGGGGGAAGATTAGTGCTTTTCAAATTGCGCGTAAAGTTGCGTGGCATTTACGTGATTTAATAAGATTGTTCATTCATTGTGGTCTGTCTCGCTCAACGCCAGCAGGCGGAGCGCTTGGTACCAAGCTATAGACAGGCGAGATGCAATACACACTGGTGTAAAGAAAATGGGGTATGTGGTGTCTACAAACGATTGGTCCAGCCACACACTCCAGCGCTTGGGTATGGGCGATGTGAAAAGCAGGAAAGGGGAAACACGGCAGCACCCTCCAGTGACCGGTCGTGCTGCGTTAGTATGCGGTGTGGTGATATAGAACGCCGATGATGCTCCGACTCCGTAAGGTGAAGAACGCCGAAATAACATGCTGGAAATCTTGTAGGCCGTATAGATGGAAACTATCGTGGTGAACTTTGTTGTCCCTGGGACTGTGTCTTCCTAGACACTCGAGTAGGTTGCGAGGGGTCGGTGAGTCACCTGCCGCCCACTGAGGTCGGACGTCCAGGAGAGCGATCACCCCGGCGGTTGGCTTCGTCGCGAATCAGCCTCTCAACATGCAGTGCAGCATCCTGGGGATTGACTCCAGCTGTCAGGTAGCCATCAGAGCCTTCAAGCTCGAAAGGAGTGACGGCTCCAGGGCTGGCCAAGGGGTCCAGACGAGGGCTCGTAGGTTTGGCGGACAGAGACCCTCGAACTTGAGTGGACGTCCTGGCCTGCAGCTGCTGCTGATAGAGGTACATCTGCTTCTGAGCTTCGTACTTGCTGAGAGTGTTGCCTGACCGAGGAGAAACGGGAGGATTTGGGCTGTTGGGGCCAGTCACTGGCGTGCCGGATGCACTCGAGCTCGGAGTTCCAAAGTTGGCAGGGTGGAAGCGTGGCAGAGAAGGAAGTCGCAGGTGCATGGCGGGGCCACTCGTCGAGGACTGGCGTGAGTGTAATTGGGGTCGTCGACGACCTGGAGGAACGGCCAAGGGTTCAGTCCTCGGCGAGAGTGGTGAGCTCACAGAGGGCATGTTGCGTGCGGGCGACATGATTGCAGGATTGGAGTTGTGAAGGTGTGCGAGAGTCGAGCGAGCCGAAGGCAAAGGCGACGGCGATCTCATATGACGTGATGGTACGTGGACCTCTGGAAGATTGCAACGGAACAAACGCTGTGCAAACAAAGACGTTTGCCTTATCACCTTCTGTAACGGTGAAGAGGAAGGGAGGATACAAGAAGTGTTCCGAATGTACCGAGCACAGGTGCACAATCAGGCGGCCTCTAATATATCTAGCAGCGGGAAGGTCCTGGAATGCTTGGGACGTAAGCAAATCTTAACGGTGTTGATCTTTGGTCATGCTGTGCGCCGTAGTGCTACGTCGGTCCCTGATGCACGGTAGTGGACCCTCGGTTCACTGCGCTGGGATTGGAGGCACCAGCGCCCTGTCAGTGGTGGGCAAAATGGTTATCAAGAGCTGCGCGTGCAACGAGTAGCGGCGGACCGGCGTTGATGGTACTTGAAGCTCCACAATTCCAAGGTAAATAAGCTGGAGAATGCGTCGACTAAGAGTGCACGCCGAGGATCGAGTGTTTCGTGTTGGTTACTGTGTTGGGCGTTTCAGAGACAGGGCGATTTTATTGCACAAGAACTGCACGGGAACAGGGAGGTTTTTACTTTAATGCCTCTGCTTCAAGCGAGCGCGACTGGCGTCATCACAGAGTTCAATAGAACTGACCTTGGTCCGCGCAGCAGGGGCCTTGAACCGCTAGTGATCGAATTGCCTGTCTAACTCGTACCGCTCCATTGTGCAGCAGGGACATGACGCAGGTCGTGAGAGCGGTAAAGCCCGGCTCAAGTGCGGTTCGGGCGCTAAGCGATGGAGACTCCGCATTGGAAATCACGAATCCGATGCCTACAACGGCCGGACATGAAAATGCTATGATAGGATCGCAGGCTCTAATTAGTCCTTTGTAGTGGGAATGCATCGTTCACCTGTTCGCCGCGCTCGTGGCGAAAATGAACATCAATGACTGTCCATGACTGAACGGTACCTGAACCGCACAAAGTCGTGTCGTCCGCGAAAATACCCCACCGTCGGTACCTTGTACCTGGGGTACCACGCAAGCAGGATTACTGAAAATTGTATTCATAAATTAGAATTTACTGGGCAAACACCCTTGTACTTCGATCGCGATCCTTTACTGCGCCCACAATGCACCCTGGCTCGATCAGAATCGAGCACACCATTGCTAGCCACAGCGAGCATCGTCATGAGCATCGCGAACTTACAATTCCTTGGCTCCATGTGCGCCAGCCGTCAGAGGCCTCCGGCCCGAGCCTCCAGAGCCTTCTGGATGCACACGACATCATGACTGCCACTGGCAAGTCGTTGTTTTTGAATCGCGGGCTAGAGAAAGCGTTAACGCCTCGGCCCTTGTCCATCTATCAAGTACCTCGGACAGAGGAGGGATAGGGAATTCGACGTCGGTTTGGACGAGCTTAGCGCGGCTGTTGCTGCCAAAATTGATGACATGACCGGTTGCAGGTTTGTAGACCTCTTTCATCCGCCGCAGGAACGCAACATGTGGTCACTGCACGGTTCGAGGAGGCTGGGACCTTCTACGCATTTTCCCATTTTCCCATGTATCAATTGATGTTGCACTGCATACGGCGACAGGCGTCAACTTTCATCAAGACATTAGCCCGTTTGGCTACTGGTATGCAGCAAGCTGTCGTTAGGATACCGTTGAAGGAAGGAGGATCAACGAAAACACCACACACAGCAAGAACTCAATTTTTGGAATTACCATCACAAAAACGTGCAAATACACCTGCTAGAGGCTGCAACGCTCTCTACAGGCCATCTCGCGTCCCTCCGCGTAGGTCTGGTACCTGTAGAGCCGCCGTTGCGGCCCTAGCAGGGACGGATCAACAAACTCTGCGAGCAAGCTACTTAGAATGACACGTCCACCGAATGCAGCAGCAGCTATCTAGCCGCGACACAGCAACGCGAGACGCGACGACGAAGCCTAGACACACCTTGAGCATTATGGTCGCAATACACACAACAGTCACCGATGGGCTTCCTGGTCAGCCCATCACCAACCGACAATGTCTGCGACGTCCCGTATCGACGAGCCCTCGGGCCGAACAGCATCATCTCTCACGTGAATCTCTTCACAGACACCCCGGCATGCTACCATCGGTGCCAAAACATACTTACTGATCACCAGACAGCCTCGTCCACTGTCGCCCCCACCCTGTGTCGAAGGAATGGGTCCCCTTTGACACAACCCGACAAGGTCTGAAGATATTCGCGCGAGAGCTCTCATGCTCAGTAGGCTCGACGACTCGCACGAGCGGAGCATCGCTCTCGTAGAGCTGCGTCGCGACGCAATGCTGCTGCCGCTGCGCCCGGTGGCAGGTCACACCACACACCATGGCCACATAGGAACCTAGTGGGAGGCAATAAAACACAAAGGAACAAGAACAACGGAGCCTAAACCAAGCCCTGAGGGCACGAGGGCAGGTGCAAATAGACGAAGCCGAGCATTAGGGGGAGACTGAAGGTACAGCGGACGCGACACACGAGGCAACGCGCCTCTACGAGCCTTGAAACAACGGTATACATATACGACTTCGAGTGCGGCACACACACGGAAACAACAGTTTGAGGAACACAAACACAGGCAAACACGTCACTTCTAGAGACGAAATGTACATAGTCGCAGATAGAAGCAAGACAACGGCAGGCCTCTGGGGACAGATGGCTCTTTCGAGAGTGAAGTGGGGCGGTGCCGACTCATGTCTGCACTGCGTCCGCTGCCTGCCACGCCTGTCACCCCGGGCATAGCTGCGCAGTACGCGGCTGAAACCGAGTAGGAATAAAACAAACAAACAAACAAGGAGGATCAACGTTTCACAACATTGGCAGCAAAAAGGGAATGGATTTGAAACCTACGTCGCACAAGCAGCAGCTTGGCTGAGACGGCAAACATCGAGGCTTGAAGCTTGGGTGCAGTCGTGCTGCATAGTACTTGGTTGTCATTTGTTCGTTCGTGTGGTTGAGGGTAATCATTGAGCCGCATGCTGCAGATGATTTCTTTTTGATTATCTCGCGCCCAGCTTCTCCAGCGCACGTGTTCCTTGCTCCTCCCACTCTGCCTTCGATATCCACATGTTTTCTTTGTCCGCCATCTAAATCTAGTCAGAACGTGCCTACGAGACAGATAGTGTGATGCACTTACAATGTTCGCCAGCACAGCGCCACCGAGGAAGACCATGTGTCGTCGCCGAGGTGGGTCTTCGATGCGGACCTTGAATTTCTGATGCCTTTCTTAGCAATGTTCCATAGCAGAGGAGCGTGCACACATACATTGAGTCGCTCGGGGTTGCCGCCCAGAACCTTTGTAAGCCACAGCTGCTTGAGCTCCTTCTCCAATCGACTGGGAAGACCCGGGTACATGCTGCTACCACCACTGAGAACAATCGCCTTGTACAAGCTACTCCTGACATCTACATCGGCTGCCTGAATGGTGTTGAACAGGAACTCCGCAATACCGGGCTGCTCGACATCCACCAGGTGAGGCTGGAACAGACACTCAGGTGCCTCAAAGCGCTCGCTGCCAACGCGAATAACACGACCGTCAGGCAGTGTGTAGGATTCGACTAGTACGGTTGTGTCCTCGCTGAGGCGCTGGTCCAGTTCGAGGTCGTAGGAGACGTAGCAAAGCTTCTCCTTGATCTGCCTAACTGTCTCGAAATCGGCGGTTCGATTGAGTGCGTAACCCCTTCGCAGCAGCAGTGCAATCAGATTGCGGGTGACGTCACGTCCAGCAACGTCGAGACGGCGGGTGAGGTGGTTCAGAACAGTCGATTCGTAGACGGGGACGATATGTGTGACACCGTCACCAGAGTCGACTACCACACCAGACGACAGACCTTGCGCGTACAAAGCCAGCACAGCCTGAATAGCCACGTATACACCACCGAAGTTGTAGCGCTCGAACATGACCTCGCACATGGTCTCGCGGTTCTTGAGGGGGTTCATCGGCGGTTCGGTGAGGAGGATCTTGCGGCCGGTGGGGTCAATCTGGAGCTTTTCAGAGAAGGTATAGTCCCATAGCTGTGTCATGTCATCCCAGCGCTTGACGATACCGTTCTCCATCTGTCACAGTGAATCGCATTAGTTCTTGCTATATCCGTCGGCTCTTGGTCATCTACATACTGGGTACGTGATCTGAAGCATAGAGCGCGCTGCCGCTGCTTCGTCTCCGCACATGATGTCCTTGAGCTGTATGTCACCGCTATCGCGCTCTTCGGTACGTAGGATCGGTCGGCCGACGATGGACGGGTACTGGTGTTCGGGGAAGTTCTGTCGCAACAGTGTGAGCCGCCGAAGAGTGCATGTCTCTAGGAGCCTGGATCAAGGGCGTACCTGTCCTGCATAGCCGACCTTCAGAAAACCGGTACCGCCGTCGAGGACTTGATACAGTGTCAGCAATGCTACTGCAGGCGCGTGGCGTCAGAGCATACCAATTGGAGCTTCGGCCATGTTTACTGAAGCTCAACACAAGATGCAGGGGCTCGAGAGGGGACGTGGAGAGGCGGAGTGGTGATTGTATGCTCCAGTGCGGCGGAGCTTGGACAGTTGGTCGTCACCGCACCCTTAAGCTCACGGACCAGGCTCCAAGTGGTGGGGCAACCTGTGCTCCCAATCAGGCAATCCATGCTTCAAGTTGAGAGGAGCGGACAAACAACATATACGACCTGTATGCTATACATCTACTCTATTCTAACATGCTCAGGTAAAATGTAGCACTGTTGTGGTAAGAAAGATCACAGATTATTCCGGCCGCAGAACCTTGCGTGCAGCAGCAGCAGCAAGTACGGTGCATACCACAGAGCAGCTCAAAACTGTTGGTGCACCGTGCTTGAGGGAAATTTCCATCGCACTGTTGTATGTAGTGTTCTCAATACTTCAGTACGACTGGGTTGTGATGGTCACCCACCAATGCTGATGCTTGTGGTCACCCACCTCGAGCCCCAGGGAGGTCGCGACTGAAGGGTCGCTAAACTCTTGGCGCCGCACTTGCGCCCACCGACTATTTCGCATCGCGAACTCTTCATTGCAGCCTTCAGGAACGACAGACTAACACAGGACAAGATGCCTACCGTAAGTACACTCTGAATCAACGCTCGAACATCCTCAGTATGAGGTCCACCCCGCGAGTTGTGTGGAGTCTCTGCGAGTTGCTTCGAATGCGGGTTTGAAGCGCAAATCGCTGACTCTGGGATAAAGTCCAAGACTGTTAAGAGCAACGCCTACTTCTCGAGGTTCCAGGTCAAGTACCGCCGCCGCCGTGAAGGAAAGAGTATGTACAATCGCACCAATTCCAACTCTCACAAATACTGACTGCGCGCAGCCGATTACTATGCCCGTAAGAGGTTGATCACCCAGGCCAAGAACAAGTACAATGCGCCCAAGTACCGCCTCGTCGTCCGTTTCACCAACAAGGACATCATCGCTCAGATCGTCACCTCTGAGATCGGCGGTGACAAGGTCTTCATGGCTGCGTACGCCCACGAGCTCAAGCCCTACGGCATCACCCACGGTCTGACCAACTGGTCTGCCGCTTACGCCACCGGTCTTCTGCTCGCCCGCCGTGTCCTCAAGAAGCTCGAGATGGACGAGGCTTTCACCGGTGTCGAGGAGGCTGATGGTGAGTACACTATCACCGAGGCTGCCGAGATCGACGGTGAGGAGCGCCGCCCCTTCAAGGTCTTCCTTGATGTCGGTCTTACCCGCACCTCCACCGGTGCCCGTGTCTTCGGTGCCATGAAGGGTTGCTCTGACGGTGGTGTCTTCGTTCCCCACTCAGAGAACCGTTTCCCTGGTTACGACATTGAGGGCAAAGAGCTCGACGCCGAGACCCTCCGCAAGTACATCTTTGCCGGTCACGTCGCTGAGTACATGGAGACCCTCGCCGATGACGACGAGGAGCGCTATAAGTCCCAGTTCTCTGGCTACATCGATGATGACCTCGAGGCCGACGGTCTTGAGGAGCTTTACCAGGATGCCCACAAGCAGATCCGTGAGGACCCCTGGAAGAAGGATGAGGAGGCCGGCGAGAAGAAGTCCAAGGACTACTGGAAGTCCGAGTCCAAGAAGTACCGCTCTGGCAAGCTCACCAAGGCCGAGAAGGAGGAGAGGGTCAAGGCCAAGATCCAGGAGCTCAAGGCATAAGCGCCTTCATCACTTCGCATTTCATGAACAAAAGCACGGCTTCCGGCGTCTGGATATGAATGGGAAATGATACCTGCACTGGCAGGGCACTGTACTTAGCCTTTCATGACTCGAATGAGATGATGAGATGGCACGCTGCAGTTGGCACCATGCCCAACACTCTACGATACCCTGAATGATTATTTTGTGAACCATTCTGCTGCTCTCCATGTCTCCCGCACTAGCCCACTTATTTGCCTTTCGCACAGCAACCCCTGATGCACAAGCACGTTCGATGTGCCACGTAGCGCCTCACTGCTCTGACAGGTGTCTGGCGACTACAAATCCAGTGGCCGATCTAGGAGCACCATCCTTCCTCGGGCATTGTGGGCCGGAGCGTCCCATTCTGGCCAAACAAGCAGCTGTTTCGGTGGTGGGGAGGGATTCCGGCTAGCTCAGCACAGGCAGTCGATGCTCGTTCAGTCAGCTATTTATTCAGCGTGGCGGCGTCAACTAAGCGGCTGAAACGATGACAGGAGCTGTTAGGTGATTCAAGTGTTCAAATAAAACATCTCGATGGTCCTCCGAGGGACGTGTTGTAGCTAGCAAAAAAAGTATTTAGGGTCCAAAAAGTTAAAGCGGAGAGCAAGGTGCGAAATCATCCCGAGCCAGGCACCTGATAATACGTAGACGAGGGAATAACGTCAGGACCTTCGAAGGATTGTTATCACGGTCGGCTGACCTTCGTACGAGTCGCTGAACCTGCCCGCACGGTGCGGACCAACCCTGTCCAAGCTGCGCGCAACCATTATTCCCAATCAGCGTGCGGCGAACCAGACTCCCAAGACCCCGCTGACGAGCGCTTGCCCCATCTCGACTCCCGTGATCTGTGAGGTAGTGCGCTTCAACGGATGGTGACAGCAGCAGCGCAACAACAATGACAGCCGTTCAGCCATCGCACGAACAGACGTCTGCGATGGAAGACATCCATGGTGTCGACGTTTCATGGCTGCACAACTCTACAAGAGGTGAGCTCCGCTTACGCTGGGCGCTCCACCCAACCGGCCCAAGCGGAACGAATGGCACCCGCGGTGTGCGCCAGAGTGCCTGACTAACAGCTGTGATACTACAGACCACCACCATCGCCAGCAGGCCCCGTCGTCGCCTGGCCTGACACGGGATGCTCCGCCGAGGACATCGTCACATGGCGGTCTGCCCATCAGCCCAAACCAGAGCCATGGAGAGCCTGCAGCGCCCGCACCAGCACCAGCGTCTGCAGTCCAGCAGTCTGCCTCGCCGCCAGCTTCGCCTGCGACCACTGCCACATCGACACCCCAGAAAATACCCCCGAAACGGCCCACGATGCTCAGCCGAGGCAGCGACGCCAGAAACGGCGGCACCACGCCGCCAGACCCCAAGACTTCGCGGCGCAACTCGTGGATATCCAGCATAAGCTCCAAGTTCTCGTCGCAAAATCCACCCGCGCAAACCACCCACACCCAGGCCCAAGGTTCGCCAGCAGCAGCAAATGGAGCGCACGCGAATGCGCCATCCGCCAACGGCGCCCTCAACGGGATACAAGCGGCTTCTGGAGGCAGCAGCCCCGGGTTTGAGCCATATGTACCGCAGCAGCCCAGAGCAAACTTCCTTTCGAATGCGCTGCGTCGTCTGTCGTCGGGATCCCAGGTGGGGACTGCCGGCAGGGTCTACCCAAACGGCGGCATGTGCCCTAGAAGGGTCATGAACGTCGATCCAAACCGGATACGATGTCTCGTACCAGAGCTGGACCAGAGCAAGCTGCGCAAAGTCGCATTCTGCGTCGATGTCGAAATCGCTGGCGGGCCCAAGTACAGAGACGAGCCCGACAAGGACGAGAAGAAGAAGCTGCGCAAGGACAACAAGCTCAAGGAACGCGGCGAGGGCGAGGCATTAAAGCATCCCAGCGCTGTGGTCGAAGAGAAGGACACTGAAGGCGTTGTCTCCGTCGCACAAGAGGCTGTTGGAACCGAGCAAGAACCCAACCCGGAGGGCACTGTACTCGATGACGACGAGAGGCAAGAACCGAGCAAGAAGAAAGAGAAAAAGAAGCGGTCCGAGGCAGAGCGCAAAGAACGCAAAGAGAAAAAGCGCAGGAAGGCTGAGGAGAACGGCTCGATTCCAATGGAGATCACAAGAGAGGACGGCCATGTCAGCGCAGACAGCGCTGGCGCTGCACCGGGCAACAGTACCCCTCCCAAATCCCAGGACCGACCTACCATCGACCCTCTGCGCATCTATCGAAGATGTTGCCAGCTTCGCGAATCCCCCATCTTGAAACGCATCAGCGATCAACTTTCATTGCCGTCTGCATGCTCGGTCGCACACCCCGGCATGGTCGTCAGCCTGGACCTCACAGGGTCGAGGCTACAACTTGCTGATGTAATAACCTTGTCAGATTGGCTTGCTATCGTGCCAGTCAAGAAGCTGTTCCTGGAAGACGCAGATCTGAACGACGAGAAAATCAGAGTCATCCTAGCAGGACTATTGGCAGCCAAGATGCCGCATGCTCCACGCAATCGTAGTATGACCTCGCAACCTGATGGCAACGATGATACACATGGCTGCGCAATCCTAAAGCTTGTGCTAAAGAACAACCCGAAGATCACAGCTGAGGGCTGGAAGCACATTGCGCTGTTCACGTACATGTGCAAGTCCGTCGTCGCGCTCGACGTCTCGATGATACCCTTTCCGAAGCAACAGGTTCAGGTGTCGTCTCCACTACCCAACTCTCCACCGACAAATGGAATGCCATTATCATCGCCAAACAAGGATTCAAAAACAAGAGATATTGCTGAAATATTGTCAAAGGCCATATCTGAGCGCTTAGGTGGTGCAACACTGCAAGAGCTGCTTATGGCCGAGTGCGGTCTGACGTCGCAAAGCATAAGGAAAATTATCGAAGGCTGTGTGGTCAGCGGTGTAAAGCGACTCAGTCTTGCGGACAATGATATCGGCCATGAAGGCCTGGAGCATGTCCAGCACTACATCCGCTCAGGCGTCTGCGAAGGTATTGATCTTGGAGGCAACGATCTGCGAGAATGGGTACCCCAGCTTTGCGAAACCCTGCACAAGGACACCACGGTGTGGGCTTTGTGTCTTGCAAATACTGGATTGATGCCTGAGCACCTCAAAACGCTGTTTCCAGCCATAGTCAATTTGCCATCGCTCAAATTCCTCGACCTTTCGCGCAACAAGGGATTGTTCGCATCGCAGACATCTTTGTTCCTGCTGCGAAAGTACATTCCTCAGTGCCGGGAACTGAAGCGCCTTCATCTTCAGAACGTTGGCATGAAGCCTGCAGATGCCATTGCCATTGCTGAGATCTTACCAGACTGTCCCCAAATCGCGCATGTCAACGTACTCGACAACCCTGAGATCGCACGCGTTGCCACATCTACAGACGAAGAGACGCAAGAAGAAGCTGCTGCGATGTTCGCCTCCCTTACACTGGCAGCCAAATTATCTCGAACCTTAATCTGCGTCGACATCGATGTTCCAGCGCCGGAGATGAATGAGGTCGTCAGAGCTCTTGCCAAACAGGTCGTGGCGTACTGCCTTCGTAACATCGAGTCCATCAACGAAGTACCCGAGCTGCAGGCAGAGCTTAGGGAGGTGGAACTCCCAGGCGTGCTAGCGCACCTTGTAGGACCGACCGACGACAGTCTCGCAGATGGCACTGTGCAAACCGCGCCAGACAACGACTACATCGTCGGTGGTACAGGTATCGTCAAGGCACTCAGCTACTGTTTATCGCACAAGGATGCGGACCTCCGTAGAGGGTCACAAGTTGCTAGTGGCACTGTCACTCCGCGCAGCCTCATCGGTGTTGCTGAGGAGCCAAGCAAGGCAAGAGCTATGTCTAAGAATCTGCTTGATACTGCACGCAACACAAGGGCTAGGATCCAGCCTGCGCTGATCAGAGAGGCGAAGGGCAGCAATGACATAAACTACCGTACGTGCAACTTTCAGATGTATAACTTAGCAAAGCTAACAACGACTAGGCCGTCTCCTCTTCCTCGACACAACCCTGCAAGGCATGATTCAACGCTTCGAAGACGAATACCCTGAAACCCGCCTCGCCATCTCACCCACGGACACCGCCTCGCTTCACTCCCGCACCAGCTCCATCCTCAGCACCTCTCCGCCCCTATCCAGCGTGCCCACAATGTCAGACTCCTTCACAGACCCCACCGCTCAAGAATCCGACGAAGATGAACCGCGCCTCTTGCGCTCTCGTCACAACTCTGACGTCTCCCTCGCCTCACGCAGCATGTCCATTGAAGAAGGCGCCTTGCATCGCTTCGGGCACCGCGTGCGCACCGGGCTGTTCAACCCATCGCGTCCCACCTCGTCCCACAGCGACCAAGCGCTCCTCTCAGGCACCATGGACGACCATGGGCTCCCAGAGCATCTGAGAGCGCTGCGCGAGTACTTCATGAACTTCAGCGGCGACGAGCTGCGCTCCAAGATCCAGGGCCTCGGCTGGGAAAAGGCGTTTGACAGCGTCTTGGAGAGCGCACAGGAGCTGAAGAATCTCGAGTCCGAGGACCCCGTCGCATTCAAGCGGTTCAGAGAGAGCCAAATCGCAAGCCTAAAGAATCGGAACCCTGATCTGCAAGTCGCGGATATTATTGAGCATGGCCGGACGGAAGACGTCGGCGCCCATAAACCGGTGGAGTTTACGCATGTCGACGATTGAAAGAGGCAGGAGAGCAGTAACGATTACGCGGTTGAGTAAATGAGTTGCTCAGACGTCGCAAGCTCGTGCGTGGTACAGGACATTGGTAATTTGCATGGTAGGCGATGGACGGTTATGATACATGACTTAACATACACACGCGATCGGACGGCTTTGACAAGCATCGAGGAGCGTTTGCATTGTTTTTTTGCAAAGCATTTTTATGTTATTGACATCTGGCTTTTGCTTGGTCGATTGGTGTTGGTGGTGTGTGCAGCGGAATGTATGATATCCGTGAGTAGGTCTATTTGGCATGTGAGACGAGCCTACGAAATTGAAGTGATAATAGGACAAGGCTGGCATGTTAAATGCGGGACTTTGGTGGTGTGTGATGTATTCATATTTGTCTGCTTTTAAAGTTCCTTTTCTGCCATATTTCTCAGTGCACGGATCTTGACATCGGACAACGCGGGACTACTGAAGAGCCTGTATGCTTCTTTCATCGGCGCAGTCAAACCTGAACTAGAGTTACTAGGAGACACCAATTACGCAGCCCACTGCTGTGTGGGCTCCGCTGCGACGTCGGACGTAGTGATGTGCCTGCGCACTGCTGCAGGTGAGCTGCGGTAGAAAAGTGGTAAGCAGGGAAGTGACTTGTGCAGACAAAAACTGTGGAATATATCAACGCAATACATGGATGATAGGCAATCATGGTAATAGCCCAACAAAGCCAACGTTTGACTGGCGTTGAAAAGGAAATTTGGTTAAATATTAGAAGCGCGCAGTTGACTTGGAGATAATACGAGTTCTGACATAGTATGAGCTCCGAGTAAGTGAAATCACCTAGAAATGTTGGGTTGATTACCAGTATTGGCAGTGACGATTCGATATGTCGTATGCATGTCAGCAGTAATGGCCGAAGATATCACGCTCATTGTAATGCACTTGAACAGTGATGAAATGAAATAAATTGAATCTAGGTTCCTAGTGAAGATGGATCTGAGGAATACGAGGGCGGTCCCTCCCAGAATTTAAGCCCAAAGATGGCGATGCAAAGTTTCTAGAGATTGAACATCTGCTCTGACATCTGCTCTGACGGCAAGGTGGGCTAATGAGACGTACACTCTATTCCCATGCCTGTCGATATCCGCTTAAAGAGGGGACCCATGCAGCGACACAGTCGACCAGTCTAGATGCACATCTCCAGCCAAGGCGTGTTTTGATCAGCGAATAGCAGCTCCAGTAGTAGCTATGTGTCTTAGAGGGTTACCAGATTTCCGAGGAGTCTACTTACTTGATTTCCGAGGAGTTTACGTCTCAGCGGCCTTGAACAGAAAGCTGAAAGTGTCTGGTCCTCCGAACAGTGTAAGTATTGCACAATAGACCACATGCGGTCTCAGATTGACCTCAAGATAGTAATCTCCTGATTATAGATCAGCAGGTGACGCATATTGGTGACGAGAATGTTCTGGAAGTGTTCCCTGCATGACTGCAGTTCATGATCGAAATCCGTTCGAATCGTAAGAGCTAGAAAATGTCGCAGGCTGGTGCGGGAGTTCCCGCTCTATACTGGAATAATTGGCTTCGACTGCGAGTTCTAGACCCTCATAGATGCTTCGTCACATTGAGGTCAAGTTAGCCCATAGGTTTTCGTCCAAATTGCAGCTCGGATCCGGACCTAACTCACTTCCTGCTGCACGATTCGACCACGCTCATGATAGAGGTCTCAGCGAGGAGGAATTGTGTTGCAGGGAGCAGCATAGACATATGGAATCTTTGTCCGCTCGAGATTGATTCGTCCCGGCCACTTCCGAGTAAGACATGGGGTTGTAGTCGCAGCTGATAGTAAATCGACGTGACTATTCGCTCACCCTGATCAGATCTCAAGTGACGATAGTATGAGCTGTGGAGGCCATTCAATTTACGAGACAGTGTTCTCGACAAGATCAGACTGGACAAGATATGAGGTTGCTCCGTTGCATTCGCTGCGCCTCTTGTTCTCGAATACTCGGCGAAGCCCGGGCACAGTCGTTACAGCTACATAGCGCCTGCCTTGACATGGCAGATTGAAAATGCCATCAATGGTAGTGGCAGTCTCAGATCAAATGCTTACCTTTCCTCAGATTACTATCATTTCAGCCTGCTGCGCCTTTGGATGTGTTTGCGGTCTGCGACACTGTGTTGGATCAGACCGCGATAAGATGGAGTGATGCAGCGAAAGCTGACGATTGGCTGGAGGATAGCGCATCCGGGCCCTGTCGACCGTGTCATGACAGTTGCAGCGAGTGGCTGTACAGAAGCCGTCTCATCGGACGAATTCCATCTCCCCATCATCGTGTTGTTTTATCACGATTACATGGTTAGGCATGCCACTACAAGCATGGGGTAAAGCTCTGGAATTAGCACTACTGTATTGGTCCTAGCGCGCCAACCCACATCTCGCTCTCGCTCCCCCGAACTGCGCCACAGTCTCCACTCAGCAACCCTCATCCTTCGAACACCGAAGGAACACTTCTAGCGCCTCCAGTGTATAAGGCCTCATCTATCCATGCTGTAGCGTGATCCCATCTCTGCGGTCAGCCAGGCACATTCTTGCATCATAATGGCTATGCCGGTGTAGAACTCCGACCCAACCCTTCCTACGACCAACAGTATGCGGCTGTCATGCCCAGAGTCGTCCAGATCCCACCTGCCAACGATGAGCATTGACTTCCGAGTGCTATGTTGCATTATCGCTGCATACACGAAGATAAGACGCTTGGTAGCCTGGTTATGATCTGACTGAGAGCATTTGGGCACCGCAAAAACATAGCAAAGATCGCCACTGCCATGCTGCAGACGTACCTATGTGTAAGGCCACATGGCCCATTGTTACCGGAATGATACAGCCTGTCTATTTGAGTGTGGAGCCACAACAGGGTACACAAGTGAACTGCGTCTGCAAACGGACATGTCTTGTTTGGCTGAGGTATGAGTCCGAGTAGCCCATTGGTGCTGACGCAGCCCTATCCTAGCTATGTTGACGCATCAACATATATTAACAATACGGGCCCTCAATCCGACAACTATACAAGCAAAGAAACTCCAGACCATCACGAACCTCAAAAGGAGCCGACGACGAACATGAGTACCAATATCCCTGAAGTTCGCAGACAAGCAGCAAGTCTCGATACAACACCAAGCTCGCCGGGCTCGCACACTTCAAGTGCATGTCACCTATACTCCCACCGACACCACTCTTACTGACGTTCCCTCCCACAGAACTCTCGCGATGCCAACCACTCAGCAACGGGGAAAGTGAAGCAGGTTATTGCGTGTTGTATTCGTCATATCGAGCGATTTGCGGGGATGCCCCGCTCAGACGTATACGCATCTGGTGGCAGCCAGGATTCTTCATCATGCTTCGAGATTTGGCGGCCCAAATCAAGCCCTGGCCCTTCGCATACAAATCCAAGACGGACACATAATTCGCGTCCAACTCCGTTGGATTTGTTAAGCTCGCGGGAAGAAAGCTACCAGCTTTACATGGACGAAGGGTTTCACCCTTTCATTACAACGCCGTCTTGCTTGGAACCGGACAACAGTCCAAGACTGACAACCTTCCCTACTCTGTAGCTTCACCTGTTTCACAATCGTTCACTCTATGGGGAAACTTCAGGATTAGAGCTAGGGTTTAATGTTTTCCTTTATGTGTTATACCTTACTGATTTCATCCTGATACGAAGTAACGACACCATGTATTTGTTTTTGGAGCAGAAGGATACACACGGCATAGATCTCTTACAGTCATTGTCAATTCCAGTCGACCCAAGATTTAAAATGCAGTGCTCATTCCGATGCGAAACCTCTTAATTCTAGGGTGAGACTCATCTTCCGCAACCATATCGTTGGGGTCGCTATGATGGATTCTAGCCCGATCCGATTTAGCTCACCCGCTACTTTCACCCCACTGCTCCCCTCGACAACCAGCCATCGCTCTGCATCACGTGTGACATGCGGCTCATCGATGCCCACACACTTGGCCTCCAATGGTTCCACGAAAGTGAGGTACCCGAGTATGCCATCCTGTCACACACTTGGGGTGCGGACGAGGTGACCTACCAGGAGCTAGTGTGGATCAACCGCATCAAAGTGTTTTCGGCAAGCTATGACACGCCCTCATCTTCAATTGCTTCACTCAGTAGCCAAGATGAGCAATCGTCGTTTATGTTGGCTGCCATGGAGACTATGCTGCGAAGCAGTACGAGCTTCGCAACGAGTCTGAGTGGAGTCAAAGAGGAGGAATTGTTGAACAGGCCGGGCTACTCCAAAATTGTTAATGCAGCAAGAGAAGCACGGCATTTAGGATATAGGTACATCTGGATCGACACTTGTTGCATCGACAAGTCATCAAGCGCAGAATTACAAGAAGCAATAAACTCTATGTATCGGTGGTACAAAGGCGCTGAAGTCTGCATTGTCTACCTTGAAGACATCTGGCCTCCCAAGACAGGACCAGGCGAGCTTCGTACTGCTTCTGAGATCGCCAAGAGTGCATTTGAAACCAGTCGCTGGACGAAGCGGGGATGGACGCTCCAAGAGCTTATCGCTCCTGCTGTGTGTCGCTTCCACCTTCGCGACTGGCAGCTTCTCGGCGCGAAGGTAGAGTTTCTCCAAGAGCTCTCAGAAGCTACTGGCATCCCAGTCTATGTACTTGAAGAGCGTCGGTCTATCAGAGAATTGTCGGTCGCCGAACGCATGTCGTGGGCCGCCAACCGATTGACGACCCGTACGGAAGATCTCGCCTACTGCCTCCTTGGGCTCTTCGATATCCAAATGCCATTGCTCTACGGTGAAGGAAACAAGGCCTTCGTCCGCCTCCAAGAAGAGATTCTGAAGACTACTGATGACTACTCAATTTTCGCCTAGAGCGCCTTAGATGCCACTCCATCCACCTACCGTGGCCTAATAGCTCGATCGCCCGTCGAGTTCCGCAACTGTCAATCAGTTGAGCGAGAAGACAGTATTTCCACGTTCCCCATCAATCCAACACCAATCGGTCTGCACGTCCAGCTCGAGTTTCTCCCCGACCAGCACGACAAAAGCTGTGTCACAGCTCTTATTCGTGTTTCCAACGCTCTGAACCAACGCTTGGCGATATCTCTCAAATGCCTGGATGGCCAAGCACAGTACGCACGCGTCAATGCTGGCACTGTAGTCTCCATCAACGACTGGCCCACCGGCCAACTTCGCACCATCTACATACGCCAAAAACCCTCCATCCCGCCAGACTTCACAACCCCCGAGTTCTCATCCTTCCACATCCGGCGCCGCTTCGCGAAACAGACCATCCCCCCGGTCCGCATCCTCTCCGCCTTTCCGCGCGAACTGTGGGATGGAGAAAGCCATGAACTGCGCATTCCATCGTTGGCCCCGAAAGCGTTTGGTGTGTTGCTATTGAGAGTGCAGAGCCATGCATATGCGCATTCACCATCGTTTCCGGTTGCATTTGGGCTTGACAGAGCGACGTGCCACTACTGGATTAAGGCGATACCGGACTATGTGGCGCCCGAGGGATTGGGCGCGAGAGGAGCGTGGCAGACGGTGTTGAGAAGAGACTATATCCCGGATGAGTGTTATCACGCAAGAAGAGGCAATGATGTGAGACGAGACATGTTTGTTGTGGGAGACAGCGGGGTGGGGATTGGTGTCAGCATCAAGGCAGGGTTGGTGGGAGATAGGGCTGCATTGGTGGTCAGTGTTGATGGGCTTGTACGGTGGCATTAGGATTATCCTTTTGGTTCCTGATGTTTACATACATGATACCTCAACCTCAGATTCTCGACCAGAGACGTGTTCGCCTCTTGGTAGCCTGATATTGGCCACTGGCTCTCCGGCCTTGGAAAAAAAATTCGTCCTGCCGTCAATCGCGGCGGCGTCGCTTGCTGCTCTGGGGTATCGGCTGATCCGCGGCTGCCTGCGTATCAAGCTTAACAGAGGTCGACCCGTCTTGAGAATCAGAGTGTCGGGTCCCATTTGCCAGGGCCTTGCACGGGGACTTCTTGCTTTGGTGCATCGCAGGACCAATTGCAAAAAGCAGTGTTTTTCGATCCGACGACAGTGTCAAGGTGCCGCACAATCTGTGGCCGGCAAGTGATACGGGGCGATGAAAGTGCAGCCAACTAATGCATTGAATGATGACGACAATGCAAAGAAATGAGAAGCTCGATCAGATGGGCTTCATCGTTGATCGAACACAGCTATCATGTGCACCACTAGTGCGTGCCACTACTTAGTACTTGCTTGTTGTATGTGGCTGTACTGTCGAGTGAGCACTGGTTTCATTGCTACCATTCCTACTCATCTCGCAGCTCTGCGACCGCAAAGTAGCCCTTGTTCTCCACCACACCTCGATCCTTGACAACTGCAGTGTACTTAACGACCCACTGCGGCGACACATCGCCCTTTAACCCTTCTTTGTTTTGTTCGCTTGCCAACACACCTGAACCATTCTCTCCTGACCCCAAGATCTGTCTCAGCGTACCTCGTGGTAGGATATTTGTGCAGTCGTTGTGTGTGAGGAGTTCGATCTGCTGCTGCTTTGCGTACAAGATGAGTGGCTTAGGGACGACACAGCAATCTCGTACGTTGATCTGGTTGACGCTCGGCTTCACGGTCGTGTGCTCCAAGAACCTCGCCAATCTTGCAACACTGAATTCAGAAATGCCCAGTTTCGACACTAGACCCTCGCTGTGAAGTTTCTCCAACGTGCGCCATGTTGCAGCCATCGTCTCAATATCCTCAGGTGGCACCTCGGACTCATCACAACCTTCCGAGGCCGACTGCGGGGCTGATGGTGGATCCTCAAGGTCTGAGTATTCATCGTCTGCGTCAAAGGATATCCCTGGAAAGCTGATGATGAGGAGATCTATCGATTTGCTGCCCAGCTCCTTCAGAACCAAATCAATCGCTTTTCTTGTCTGGGCGCATCGGCGGTCAGCGGGTATGTTTGGCAGGTAGAAAAGCTTGACGGTAACATCGTACGATTCACGAGGTTCTGTGAGGGGTGACGGTGTATGTGTAGGTATGTAGAGGCTGCCGTCTGCTTGTGTGGTCCATGACTTGTAGCTAGAGGGTTCGGGCGACAGTTGCTGATTTGTAAAGTTTGCGCGAAGAGCTGAGGTGAGCTCTGTATTCGATTTCTCGAAGAAAGGGCGGCGCATTACTGAAGGCCCTCCTGACATGATGTTGCTAAGAAAGTCAGCCATGCTGAGCTTGTGTAGACGAGCAGCAGACATACGAGGTGGATAGGATGAGCTTCATGGTGACAACTATGGCTCGAACGCTACAGGGTACTCGTATCGTTGTGTTTGCGCGGTGTGACTGTTCTTTCCTTTTCTATCTTGAGTGAGAGGAAGTTTGTCAGCGGTTGCTTAGTTAGCGTTCCAGTCTAATGGTCGGGAACTGTGGATGGTTGTGAGGGCAAACAACAGAGTGCGGTCCTAGAGCGCGTAATCAGACTGTGATCTTGTGCATCTATGATCACTGGGGTTCGCGCAAATGCTCTGTTGGTTGTCGATGGTGGCGGGGTGATGCGCGTGCGTTGACGTTCGCGGGGCTGCCCGTGCCGTCGGAGGTTGCAACACCTGTACAGAACACCGCAGCAGCAACAGCAACACTGCTGGACGCACGCACCCGCCATGACAATCAAGTGAGTGACCACGCCTATACCTACCGCGATGCACTGCATCCACACTTGTAATCACGTGCTGATGTGAGCACCCAGATATCTCATTCTCCTCTCGCGACAGGGCAAAGTGGTTGGTACCTCACCCCAGAACTCACGCACACTTGCTGAAGCTCGCAGCGCCTAGCCAAGTGGTTCACGACGCTTGCTCCCAAAGACAAGGCCAAAATCGTCAAAGACGTTTCGCAACTCGTCCTCGCCCGCCGCACGCGCATGTGCAACTTCCTCGAGTACAAAGGTCAGTGGTGGGTCCGGCAGGGGTAGCTCTTCGCTAGGCTCACACAATCTTCTAGACACCAAGATCGTATATCGCCGCTACGCCTCGCTCTTCTTCATCGCCGGCTGCGACTCGACCGACAATGAGCTGATCACCCTCGAGATTGTCCATCGCTACGTCGAGCAGATGGACAAATACTACGGCAACGTGTGCGAGCTCGACATCATCTTCAACTTCCAGAAGGCCTACTTCATCCTCGACGAGCTGCTGCTGGCCGGTGAGATGCAGGAGAGCAGCAAGAAGAATGTGCTGCGCTGCATAGGGCAGCAGGATAGCCTTGAGGACATGGAGGTGAGCGAGACCGGCCCTTGATCTTCGTCCTCCTACACGCCCAGAGCGCCATGTGGCTGACACGCGCCCTCCGCTGCCAGGCCGAGGACGACATACACTCGAAGATTATGTAGCATGTCCGTGTTGGCCTGTCTCCAGAAGAAGCACGAAAGATCACTGACCGTGTCGCCCCCGGTACCAGGCAGCAGAGGACTTCAAGGGACGCCTGCAGGACAGCGGAATCTTGTAGCATTACAGGGACAACAGCATTGCTCGGCGAACGGCGCATGAAGCACGGAGTTATACGGCGCAAAGGACATGGCAACTGGAGAACGCACCATTAGTTATCCTGCCGTGACAAGCGGATGACTATGGCTGTACTCTGTCTACTACAACTATCACCTTAGTTTGGCGAGCGTGGCTCGACCCAGCAGGTTTGGCACTAGCGGTCTGTGGGACTCGAACGTGATTACAATGTCATGCTATCGAGAGCGCTCCTTTGGCTTTCCCTTCCTTTTCCCTTTGTTTTTGTTCTAACAAGCTCGACCATCTAGCTACAGACTACACACCAGCGTACTGCACTCAATACAATCGTGACAGCAAGCGGTTCGGATCAAAACTGGTCCTCCTCCCAGAACCCTAGCATCTAGTCAATCAAATTGTTGCCGAGCTCTTCAAGAGTTCGTTATCAGGCAACCAATGTTACTGTCTTGCTCTCCATGTGTTCGCTACCCCGGCTATGGTGTACCGCAACCATCACGTACACTCCATATGGCCGCAGAGGGCCCAAGAACTAACAACATTCTGCGACACCACTCAGGACCTATCGCCGTCCCATTCCGAACGTCACCACATGTAGTTGGTCGAGGAGATATGCCGCACTCGGCTGTTCTCCGACCAATGAGGAAGGGCAACCCGGACCACCTGCGCTGGCACGCCGCTTTAGTCTGTCGGCCAAGTCAGCTCCGCAACACCGCTCTTCGACGACGTACGACGCAATCGGCCTCTCACCCCACCACCCCCACCCACGATAACTACATGTCCCCTGCCTGCTAGACGACTGTCTGGCCGTTCCAACAGTATCTTCATCTCTCCGCAGCCAGCCTAGAGTTGTTGCTATCTGTTGCACCGGCTCGCGCAGGCCCACTCCACGATAAAGGAGCACCCCCTCATCCAGCAGCTTCTGCAAGTTGACGCGAAGCAACAAGCTTGCCAGAAATAAGCGCGTCATCATCAGCAAACTATCGCGACTGCAAGAAACCCAATCCGACATCATGAAGGTGCGTACTCTGAGCGTCTTGACGCGTTCAGGCGTGTGATGATGTAACTAACCCGAGCGACCCGCAGTACCTCGATTTGTGCGCCCTCCACGAGGTCAACCTCGCCCTCAACTTCGACACCCAAGATACCGCGATCATTGGCGGCTGCGATCTCTGGACCGTCAAGGCAGCCGGCAGCGATAAGAAGCTCTACAAGCGCATCGAGACCACGCTCGAAGCCCGGCACAAGGATCATCTCGCAGCCATCGCAGACCTATCTGCACAATCCGCTGCGCAATTCGCCGACGACATCGATGTCGAAAGGGACACGCCTTTCGGCAGTTTCAATGAGGCATCGAATCGACACTCATTCGCTTATCTCATTGCGACCTTGAACGCAACGCACATCGACTACGATTTCGCGAACACTCTGAACCCCGATGAGTTCCGTCGCGAAACACAGCAGAGTTTCATGCACAAGATCGATCAAACGATGTACTACCTCCGCCCCCAGGTCTACTCAGCTGGCCTACCCGCAGGCGCCGTCACACCCCTTGGCTCCCCGATATGGAGCCCTCGATCCTGGCAACTACTAGATAGTGAGATGGATATGGCCAATTGCGAGTACTATGCCTGGGAGCCGTCAGACGATCCTTTCGCCGACGATGGCGCTATCTGGAGCCACCACTTCTTCCTATACAACCGCGACAAAAAACGTGTTGGCTACTTCTACTTGCGCGGAATCTCAGCCCTCTCACCCAGTCCTAGCATGTCCATGTCTCTCATGAGCAAGTTCAAGCAATCCAACTTCGAGTCAAGCACCAATGCGGGGTCGCGGAAGCGTGCAGAGTACTGGCTTGGTGACCGTGCGCGGAAGGGTCTCGAGGCATATGGCGACAGCGACGAACTGGACAACATGGTTATTGATCACCCTGGCGATGTTGTCGACGCCGATCAGGACAGATTTGTCCCTATACGTGAAATGAGTATGGACGCCGACTACTTCGAGAGCGAGGGCGACAGCGATGTGGAGAGTCTGGTTGAGATGCACAAGCGTAAGAGAAGCGGCGTACGCACTATGAGTGAGGGTATCATGGATCGCATGGAGTTGTAGGGCACAACCTCCACTTCCTCCTCCTTTTGATGATGTTGTCAATCAACTTGACAGTGCATGGCTATGCACTTACGACGAGGCTTTTTTGGGTTGCATGTCACGGCGTTCCGGATTGTGCTTCATGCGACTAATCCACTGGGCGGGCATACGAATGTCCAAAGCTCGACGACTACGACAGGGCGTTACGGTCGGTGGGAGCGACGCGTTTCACGCCTTTGTACATTGTGTCTCGAGATACCCTTTCCTTGCTCTTATTTCTGCTCTTCTTGCTTCGATCTCATTGTCTTACTGCTCAGCTGTTCTTTTGTATCTAACTTCTGCACACCCTGGAGGTATATACTTCGAGTAATGCGAACACATATCAACACATGTCACTACAGAGTAGCTGACGCTTCACATGCAATTTGATTCCGGCTCCGCTGTCCCATGTACATTCATCAGGAGGACGAACATCCAAAGTGCTTCTTCGATCATGACGAGAGAGTCCTCAACAGCGTCGAGGAAGGAAGTCGCGTCGACGCTGTGGATGTGAGCGATTCTTTTAGTGACTGACCGATGTCCACAAGAATACATGCATCAAGTGTAGCATCCGGACATTGCAGGTGTTACTCGCGGGCGCGATTGGTTTGCGGTCATCGCGCAATGCCAGACTCGAGAAGCCTGGACGCTTGCACAACCACGAATCCGAGGAAGTGGACAACCCAGCGAACAAAAGGTATCCACTCTATCTGAACGTGTGTGGAGAATCCCGAGGAGCTCCTGGTGGGGAAACATACGTCATTGGTCCCCTACTTACTAATAACTTCTCTTGGCCTCAGATGACAAATGAATAACGTATTCCATCAGCGAGTGGCGCGCATCGCAGAATTCTCTTGGCAACCACCATCTACCTTCAACACAACATGTCTTCATCAAACAACGTGAACTCAGTCTATCATGAAGGTGCAGTTGAATTTGCACTTGCAGCTTTCCAATCTGGCCAATTCCGAACGCAAAAAGCTGCTGCTGACGCCTTCAACGTTCGCCCAAGGACCCTCAACCGACGCGTACAAGGAATTTCTGCACGACGCGATTGCACCCCCAACAACCAAAAGCTTACTGCGACTGAAGAGAAGACGATTGTCCGATATATCCTTGACCTTGACTCACGAGGATTTGCGCCCCGGCTGTGCGAGGTAGCAGATATGGCTGATAAACTACTGGGTGTACGTGGTGGTGAGCCAGTTGGCAAATGCTGGGCTGAGAGATTCGTAACGCGATCAGATGAGCTCAAGATGGCGTTCAATCGAGCAAAGGATCACCAGAGAATACTCCAGGAGGACCCAGAGATAATTAGCGCGTGGTTTAAGCTGGTGGAGGACACCAAAGCCAAGTACGGCATCCACGACGATGACGTGCACAGCTTCGATGAGACAGGCTTTCAGATGGGCGTTATTGGCTCAATGAAAGTGGTTACAGGCACAGAGAGACGTGCTCGACCAAATCTTATTCAGCCAGGCGATCGCGAGTGGGTTACAGTCATCCAGAGTATCTGCGCTGCTGGGTATGCAACCCCACCTTTCATCATCTATAAAGGGCGCGTCCACATCTCTGCCTGGTATGAGGAGGCAGATATCCCGCGTAATTGGAAGGTCTCAGTCTCTGAGAATGGCTGGACTAACAACGCTCTTGGTCTAGAGTGGTTGAAGCATTTTAACGCGCATACAAAGACGCGCAAGGTGGGGGTTTACAGGTTACTCATTCTAGATGGCCATGAGAGCCATCTCAACCAGGATTTCAAGGACTACTGCCTTGAACACAAGATCCTTACTCTCTGCATGCCACCTCACTCATCGCACATCCTCCAGCCACTCGATGTGGTCTGCTTCTCACCGTTAAAGAGGAGATACTCTGAACGCGTTAGAGTCTTGGCATGTCGACGCGTCTTCCATATCAACAAAGAAGGCTTCTTACCAGCCTTTAAAGACGCGTTTTTCGACGTGTTTACAGAGAAGAACTGTCGAAAGGCTTTTGAGGCATCTGGGTTAGTCCCTATCAACGCGCAGATAGTGTTGGATCGCCTTGAAGTGCGGCTGCGTACCCCACTTCCACCTCTACTACAAGAAACACTATGGCAATCAAAGACACCAAGCAATACGCACGAGTTTAGATCCCAGTCAAAGCTAGTAAGCAACTACTTCACTCAGTCACCTATTACAGCTCAGGCTGGCTTCTCCCAGCTTGTAAAGGGTGCTGAGCTGATGCTCCACCAAAACGCGCTTCTGGCTGCTCGGAACAAAGAGCTTGAAGAACAATTAGCAGTAATCACTAAAAGAAAAACTCGCAAACGGAAGTATATCCAGCAGGGTGGTACTATAGAGTATGGTCAGGCAGCATCTCAGGTAGCTGGAGAGGCTTCTATAACGGCTAGCCGATCGAAGAAGGCTCGTGGTCGTGGTGATCAAGGAACAGCCCAACCAGCTCTACGGCGCTGTGGAAACTGTGGTGGGACTGGGCACAACGCTCGCACGTGCAAAAAGGATACAGAAGAGAATTTTGAATCAGAGTTGAGCTCTATATGCACAGAGCTCTAGGTTGATAGTGATGAAATTGAAGAGTAGTAGAATGAGTTGGTACTGCCAAGAGATTCTGCGACACTCGCTGATGCGCGCCACTCGCTGATAGAATACGTTACCTCATGAGGCATAACGTATTTGATTATACCTAGGTATCTTCTCGCAGTTTCAATCAACCGTTTCTATTAGAAAAGTCTTCCTCGCACAATCATCATGTCTGACCAAAAACCCCTCATCCTCCACGCACACGCCACTGGACCCAACCCAATCAAGGTTGCAATCGCAGTCGAGCTCCTCAAGCTTCCTTATGAAGTCAAGAGTTGGGAGTTCGGCGACGACCCAAAGAAGGGCGTCAAGGGCGAGACATTCCTCAAGATCAATGAGAATGGCCGTGTACCTGCACTTGAAGATCCGAACACCGGCGTAGTCAGTTGGGAGAGCGGCGCTATCCTCAACTATATCCGCCGGCAATACGACGCCTCAGGCACAAAGCTAGGACCTCGGAGTGCCGATGGCGGAAAGCCAAGTGCGCAGGATATTGTCGATTTCGAGAAGTGGGAGTACTTCTTGCTGACTACGCTGGGGCCAATGACCGGCCAAACAAACTAGTACAGGTATATTTCTCCGCGCATCCACGGTCATTTCCACCCGAAGCTGACGTTTGAAGGTACTACAACCCAGTGAAAAACGAAGACGCTTTGAACCGCTATGTCGAGCAGACGGAGCGTTGCTACTCGGTGCTGGAAGGTCAGCTTAAGAAGACGAACGGCAAGAGTATTCTGCCCGGCGGTGTTTCCGCAGTCGATGCGCACTACGAGCCTTGGGTGAGACAGCATGAGCATGCACAGGTGCCGCTTGATGCTTATCCCACTGTGAAGAAGTGGTTGGAGAAGATGAAGGGGCTGCAGGAGGTGAAGAATGCCTACAAAAAGATCCAAGAGGCATCAAATTAGGAAGGAGTCAGGTAGTAAAATGGATGACGAAAGCATGGAGTAGTTGCAGCAACACATCTTGGATGACTACACACTTGAATCAGATGTCATGTTCTTGCAACTTTACAGTTTAACCGGAGGTAATCCCTACAAGTTTTTCCATCACTTAACAGCTTAGCAGGATTCCAAATTCCTGGACTTGGTAATGCTCCGCTCACTCACGAAGCCAACCAAACTCTAGACGCAAACGCAAACCCAAAAACAAGCACTTTCAGCCCCCCCGCACCCTGCAAACTCTTGTCTACATGAGCTACACACAAACGGCATCGCTTCCGCAATCACACCAGGTAAAGTGAACTCACCCCGCAAAATCGGAGCTTCACCGAGATGTTGTTGCGGGGCCCCGGAGTTGCGGCCTAGCGGGTGTACAGTGTTTCCCCCCTGAACGGATCGTTAGCCTGCGGTTCGGCGACAAGGGAGGTACTGGGGTTCTGAGCCAGTACAACTTTTTCGGTTGGCTAGGTATTATACCTGGTGTTACCCATGTCACGCGAAGGAAGGCTAATTAACGATCCGTTCAGGGGGGGACACTGTAGTCGCGCTAGCCTCTTGGAGTAGGTACTTGGTCACGATGAACCTGTCACATCGACTTGCCCATCATCTCCTATGGATTGCGGTGCACATTGAGCTTTGAATGATTGACGCGTAAGGCATGACTTTCAGCAGTAGGCATAGTGAGTGCTGTGACAAGGATTCTGGAAGTCATCG
Source organism: Lizonia empirigonia (assembly GCA_009982855.1). Taxonomy (NCBI): domain Eukaryota; kingdom Fungi; phylum Ascomycota; class Dothideomycetes; family Pseudoperisporiaceae; genus Lizonia; species Lizonia empirigonia. The sequence goes on from JAADKA010000018.1 coordinate 881,872, forward strand.
CCGGGGAAGATACGAATGCGCTATAATTAGACATTTGATTAATCCACCTTGTGCAGTGACAAAGTTAATTTTCCGTGTGTTAACGATCCATTGCGCGCGCAACGCCCAATGCAGAATTGAACCCGGCCTGTGGCTATTTTTCGCCGAATGTGCGAGTATAGCAACTGGTAGGCTCGGAAGGTGACCGATGTCATGGGTAGTACACATCATCATAGTTCTCTAAGAGCAGTATAAAACGGTTGATCACCTCGCCGGTCAATTAAGCCGCAGTACCAATCCCTCCTCAGAACTACCACTGTCCACCATGGTTGGCCCCAATCTTGCCCTCCTCTCCCTGTCAAGCGCCGCCTTCGCAGCAGCGCAGTCCTTCCAATCTACGCCTGTTCTGGGCTGGAACTCATACAACCAAGCCTCGTGCAGTCCAACCAATGACGGCATCACCAAAACTATCAACGCGCTCGCCGACCGCGGCTTCGTGGCGGCCGGTTATAATTACTTTCAGATCGACTGCGGATGGGCGTCTCGCGATGGCCAGCGCAATGCTACTACAGGGGCGCTGAAGGTTGACGCTAATGCGTTTCCCAACGGACTCAAGCCATTGAGTGATCTGGCGAGGAGCAAGGGGATGAAGTGGACTATGTATTCGGATGCCGGGGTAAGGATGTGCGACCCGCAGGTGCCGAGTCCGGTGCTGGGGACGCTGGGGCATGAGGCTGTTGATGCAGAGTTCTTCAAGAGTCTGAATACGGAGTATGTTAAGTGTGAGTTGTAATCTGTGCATTTATAGGTAGCGACGGACTGACGACTCTGCAGACGATAACTGCTACGTTGATGGACCGAATGCGGATCAGAATGCTCCTAAGGATCCGAGGACGGACTTTGCATCTCGCTTTGGTGCCATGTGGACGGAGCTGCAGCGCGTTGGTATCCCTGGTATGTTGATTTGCCAGTGGGGGACACCATTCTCAACTTCAGGAGGCTTGCAAGGTCCTAAGGACTGGACCAAGGGCATCTCGACATCATTCAGACTTTCAGACGATAATGCCCAGGGCTGGGGCAATGTGTATCGCATCTACAACCAGGCTGTCCACATCACCGCGTCTGGTGTCATTGGACCTGGCAACATCGCCGATGCTGATCTGCTCGAGGTTGGCAATCAGGGTATGACGTTCGATGAGCAAGCTACACACTTTGCGGCATGGGCTATGCTGAAGTCCGCTCTCATGATCTCCACCGATGTATCAGCACTGTCTGATGCTTCCGTTCAGGTCCTGCAGAACAAGGACTTACTAGCAATCAACCAGGACTCAGCCGTCAAGCCTATCACACTCAAGCAGCGCTGGACCTCCGACCGCGATCTTTGGAGCGGCGACCTTGCCAACGGCGACGTAGCTGTGCTAGTCGTAGACCTTAGCAACGCCGCCCGCACCCTCTCAGTGCAGCTATCGTCCCTGGGCATCCAGTCCGCAACCATCAAGGACCTCTGGTCCGGCACCACCACGCAGAACGCCGCTTCTTTTTCCAAGCAAGTTGCCGCCCACGGCTCGCTCGCTCTGCGCTTGTCCAATATCAAGCTCAACTCTACCACCCCTAACTACACCTACATTTCCGCTTCGACCGGCTCGCTTGCATCCGGCGCTAATATCCAGTCCTGCTCGGGCTGCACCTCTTCCAACAAAGTCGGCAACCTGGGCGGCCCGTCCAACGGCGCGCTCACACTGAGCAACATCCGCACAAGCCAGGCGACACAGGTCGTGCGCTTCGACTACATCAACGGCGAGGTCGGGTATCTGGGCGGTAGCAACAACGAGCGCTTAGCATCTGTCAGCGTGAATGGCGGCGCAGCGAAGACGGTCAGCTTCCCGCTGACAGGGTACAACTGGGACAAGGATGTAATGAAGAGCTATGCGGTGGAGTTGAGTGGGTTCAGTACGACGGGGACGAACACCATTGTGATTAAGGGTGTTGGGAGCGCATATGCACCGGATTTCGATAGGGTGGGTGTTGTTGCGTAGGTGTGGAATGGGGAAGAATGCATGTAGCGACTTAGTGACTGCTTTGTAATTGGATGTCGTCTGCTACGGCCCTGTGTTTCTTGCTTGCATACCAATATTTTGCCTGCCTTGATGTTGTGTTGCGAGGCTGAGCTGGGAAGTGACAAAGCTGAGCATTGTAGGGGGTTGAGTCTGAATCTTTTCAAGGTTGTTAAGCGCCACTGTTTGGCAGTTCAAGTTGGGAGTATGGAAGAGGCCCTTGGACTTGATATTCTTTGGATGGTCTTGTTGAAGTCGGCCGAGATCCTCAAGCTGGCTCCCAGCAAGAGCGCAAACCTTTCAGAACAGCAACTTTGTAAAATACAAAACTGCTTCCAGCCGGTTCGTTATTGATTTCACGGTACTGGAAAACAATGAGGGGATCTACGAGCCGCTCTTCTGCACGGTTGGCGGAAATGGAGGTAGGCTTCTCAGAGACGGAGATGATCTCGAACAACAGCTCTGCGAACGATTCTTGTACAGCTATCACCGCGGATTCAATGACCAACTTCATTATCATGGTTGGAGTATCGTCGAAGGTCTCACTTCAGAAGATTTTTGACGTTTGGCAACACCATCGTTTTCGTGTACGTGTCAGTCAACATGAAGCGACAAACATTCGTAGACCCTACAACAAAGACAAATCCTAGTGAAAAGCAGGCGAAGTTCCCTGTCTCAGTATAACTAGGTGTAAACCTAGGTTAAATCCATCGAAAGCAAGATTGTAAGGTTTACATACCTAAGTATTACACCAACGAGCTAGCTACCCAAGCTGAAAGACTTGATTGCTGCTAGAAGCACCGGCGAGGGGCTTCCATGGTCTCTGATCTCAGTGCCTTGATATACATGCCAACTACATGTGTCTAAACACTTACAGAGTCGGCTTGTCGAACGACCGGAACCAGGATTCCGGATTCGAATTATTACCGCAGGAACCACCTTAAAAGAACACTTCTGCTGGCATGAACTTTCAGTGCTATAAGATAAGTGACTGCGATGATGACAGGCTTTTTGAAGATAACACGACTCATTTGCAAAAGCGTGGAGGCAAGAGAAAAGGTCGGCATCTCAGTCTTATGTTGTGGTCAGCACAGGCTGAACAGGGACCTCAGACAATCGCAGCTTTCCGCCCACTAGTCGACCACGCGACGTCCAATCAGCATGGAATTGCGCAATTCCTGGTTGCGGTACCACTCGAAAATGATCCAGAGACGCAACTCTACATTATCGAAGAGTACCGCTTTCCTGAAGTCGTTCGCCGCATATACTGACTGCTTTAGATTCACATCCCAGGCCGCGCACGACTCGCATTGCGCGGCACAGCTCGTCAAAGACATTGGGGTTTTCATAAGCGACAACGACATTCTGTCAAAGCCTCTAGAAACTCGTTACAGCCCCATTGCTATCAAACAAACATCTGGACCTCTTCTACCCTTGAGCGCCAATCCAGCCATATTGCTTGTGTACATGGAATACGTGCCAGGAACATCGACAAATGCAGTAGCAGGCTGGATAGAAATGGCCAAAGGTGCGATATCTAGCGTCTCAGGCGTAGATGTCTTCACTGTACCAGAAGACAAAGAAACGAACAGTGTTAGGACGGTCGAAGTGTTGGACTCATGGGATACTTTGAGCGTGTTGGTGAAGACTGATGCTGCTAAGAAGAACATTGAACACAACGGCAAAGACAGAACGGGGGTGAAAAGTGCTAGGAAAGTGCGCGCTGTTGCTGGATTCGCTGGTCGCCCGTAGGAGTAGAAACCATGAAAATACCAAGGCTGCTTATCCACACAACACACCATTACTGTCACAAATTTTATCAGTGCCTGTAATCCACATCTCAAGTCGGACCCCAAATCTGGTGCGACGGTTACGACAAAGGCCGGTGATTGACCTGTATTGCCCGTTGCGGTATTTCCAGAAGTCTCCGAGGTTCTCGCGTGTTACGCGATGCACGCCCATCTTCTGCGTGTCATGGCGCGACCAATAGAACCAACCAATCTGCCGGCGTTCCTGGACAGTGTGTTAGCGGTCGCTCGCTCGGGTTTTCTTGGAACGCACAGTTGTGAATACTTTGTGGCATGTACAAACTACCAGAGCATGTGTAAGGAGACAGTGAAGGAGGTCGTGTTTAGTGCGAAGTCGGTACGTTTAACCAAGCCAAGCCTTGTTGTATATCCCTCCCGTCACCACTACAGCAACTCAGCCGCCGCGGACAGCTTGGACCAGAGTACATGCGCGGCCCTGCCTGCTGCATGACTTGAGTCCAATGGATTTGATGAGCGACACGATGGTGATTCGGAAGAAGAGAGCCTACGATGAGCCAACCACGCGTTATGACAACCTTATGGAGCCTCAGTATGGCCTCCTGAAAAGTTTGATACGATATTTTTGGAATATTGGAATCCGCAAGCTGTATATAAAGATGGAGTCGGGGTTGGATGAGACGTAACCAAAACCATATCTCACCTTGTTCCATTCAAGCTCATTTCTGGTCAATTCATCGCTGAACTCGTCACCATATGCTTCCGCTGCCACATCAACGATTTTGCCAAACAGGACTTCGCTATCCAAGCTCGTGTCGTAAGTTCCTGTCTTAGTATGGCGTAAAGTCTGTAGCATGCCGCGCAGCCACACTCCTTTGATGTCGTTGTCCCATATACGTTGGTCGCACCACTGATAGAGCATACCGTAATCCCACATATCAATGTGGGGGCTCCATCTGTAGGTACTGCGTAAGGTCTCATATACAATGGATCGATCGCAATTCGTTTCCACAACTGCGTATAGCACTGTTTCTAGTGTCGGCGGTCTCCCAAGTCGGCGGTTGTGATTGAAGAGTTCCACCGCCCCAAGGCTTTTTTCCGTGAAAGCTTGCCGTCGACCCTCAAGAATGAGTCGGTGAGTCTCGAGATCCTTCCAGTCGACCGTCATGCTCGTCGTCCAGAGGAGAAAGCGAAGGAATTGGACCTTGTCTGGCGTCCACGGACCACAAAGAAGCTTCTTGGGTAATCGACAACGGACGAAAGCCAGCCGCGGCAAATGACTACGCGAAAAAACCATGGTTGTTGCATCTTTGAAATTCGGTGGCCACTGAGCATCGAAACAACCTTCCTCAGGCGTAAGACCGCATAGACACCCGTTGCGTCCATACGTCTTGATGATCCAACTTTTGAAGAATGACCAAGTCATCCACTTGCTGGCGAAGATGATCGTCTGTGCAGCAGAGCGTAAAGCGTAGTCACCGCAGAGGCCAGTGAGATAGTAGTCGCACGCCTTCTGATAGACATATTCGCTCGAAAGGCGTGTGCCAAGCACACTGGAAGCCTGGACAATAGAGATGTTGTAGTCGGAAGATGTGAAGATGGGCTGCAGCAGTTCGACTGGAAGTCGCTCAATGGCCGCCGGAATCATTTTGATGGTACCCAAGCTCTGTTCTCGTGATGATGTCAAGACCTCGATGGCGATGCAAGTACTGTGATGGCTGCCTAAGTGTTGATATCGAGATGCAAGTAGATGGCCCAGCTGTCGATTATGCAATCACTTGCTTGAAGTGGAGTTCAAGTAACGGAGGAACGTTAAGGATGTGCCCATCTCGGACGAAGGAATGCCACGCTATGCTGGCGTGAAGGCCCAACGTGCGGCGTGGTGTAAGCGGGTAACATGACCTCGGCCAAAGTCACCCCGTGACAGAACCGCGATCACCACACACTAAAAGACCCACATTGGCTAGCGCCAGGGACGAACGGAAAGTCCAACCGAACCGTTCCTCCAGCCTTCGTCCTCACACGCAGATCTATTTCAAACTTTTGAAATTTTGACTAAATAACGAGACCTCGAACCATACACAATGTGTTGCACATGATGAAATCAGCCCCAAACCAGAGATAATGAAGTCCGTCGGTTGCGCCCAGGTTCCCCGCCGCCTGCTCTAGCGTATGCACGATACCGGTCCGATGCGTGTTGCTGTACGACAAGTGGCAGAACTGACCTCACTGCTTCCTGTGTCCCTCACGTGCTAGCCAGCAATCATTCTCAGACCCAGAGAGTATGTGAAATTTACGCGCCAACCCTAGGTTAAGTGCTAAGGAGCCTGCCACAGACAGACACCTGCTGTGCAAGTCGCAACACGACCTGTTGACATCAGATACATGCAGGAAAGGCGAGGACTGACCTCTGCACAACAAACCTCACCATGAGAATTATTATCATCGGCGCCGGTCTAGCAGGCCTCTCAACCGCCCTGGCGCTCTCCCACTCCTCCACAAAGCACCACATAATCCTACTCGAATCTGCTGCGGCGCTCGCAGAACTCGGCGCAGGCGTCCAACTGACCCCCATCGCAACCCGGCAGTTCAAAGCTTGGGGCCTTGAACCTCAGCTTTTGGCTGCCTCTGCTCTGCCAGAAGCTTGGAACCTGCGTCGCGGCTCAGATGGCGAGGTCCTGAATCGAGTCTCCATGGACCGGTTCGAGGAGTGGTACGGCGCGCCGTACATTGTCGTACATCGTGCAGACTTGCATAAGATCCTGCATGAGGCGGTTGTAGCGAGGGGTGTGGAGGTAAGTTTGAACAGTAGGATAGCGGGATATGGCATTGAAGAGGGGTGGGTGAGATTGGTAAATGGAGCGACGGTGAAGGGTGATTTGGTAGTAGCGTGTGACGGGATCAACAGTTCAGCTCGTACACAGCTTCTAGCGAGCCTAGGAAGCAGTTTGAAGCAAGAACAAGAGCTGGAAGTAACAGGATGGGCGGCTTACAGACTAATGGCAGACGTCGAAGCTGTACGACACGACCCATTGACACGAGACATCGTCGGGGAACATGCCGGTAACTGCTGGTAGTACCCCCCCCCCCTCCCCGGGAACTTAACTCCCGCTGCGCGCGCCAAATAGTACTGAAATCTCCCAGGGCAGACACAAACAAATCAGTCATGACCTACATGATCCGCGACTCCGGCAAGCTCAACCTCGTCCTCTCCCACCCCGACGACACCGACACCAACACTTGGACCCGCGACCAGTACCTTGCCACGCTCTCGCGCGACTACGGCGCCATGGACCCGCGCGTCCAACGGCTGCTAGACCTCAGCAGCGGGCCCATCACCAACTGGCCCGTGCATCAAGTGGCCAAGCTGCCCGCCTGGACGTCCAAGAGCGGCAGGTTCGTGCTCGCAGGCGACGCAGCACACGCCATGGCGTTCTACCTCAGCATGGGCGTCTCGCTCGCGATCGAAGATGCTGCTGCACTTGCTGCGGCGCTGGACTGGCATGCGCAGGATCCAGAGCACGTGTCTGTGGCGCGGGCGGTGGGGCTGTTTGAGGAAGTGCGGAAGCCGAGGGTGGAGAAGATGAGGGATGCGAGTCTGCATGCGGGGAGGATGTTGCATCTCCCGCCGGGGGGTGAGAGGGAGCTTAGAGATGAGTCAGCGAGAAACGACGGTGCTGTTGCGGGTGCACGGCGAGGCGACGCGTTAGTGGACTGGTTCAGTTATGGGATTACGGATGCGACGATTCGTGAGGAGTGTTATGGGTATGATGTTGTCTCTGAGATGCATCGACGAGTTATAGCATGACTCTACACAATCCTTTGTCCCGATCCGTCATTCGTGAATTCTTTTTATACAGTCCTGCACAGATCGAATCCCCACCACTATCAACGGCTTATTTGAATAGTCTTGATTCTTCCCACGTGGTCCTCAAATTAGAGCGCAACGAGGCTGAGACCTGACAGTCACAAGCAGAGTTGCTGCCCACCTCGCACACGCTCGATTGTGGTGACGCTGCGGCATCAACGCTCAAGAAAGCGAGGTTCAACGCTTTACTGTTAGACTCCAACTGAGCTACCCAGAAGAATCCTGAACAAGAAACTGCAAACCAGTCCTAGCGCCATATCCATTTGATGTTCCCAGCCTCAAGTCCTCCCTTCTACTCCCTTCTTCGCCAGGACAAAAGTCTCTCGCACCCATCCGAAATGCTTGTTCATGCGGCTGCCTATTCCGTGCAGCATAACCGGATCCAGATTAGGCTCGGGATGAGGACGATGGAAGACAATCGCCCCCTTGCCACCACTGTGTTCGAAGCCGACCATGGATCCCCCTCGATTCTGAGCCGCGAAGCCTGCCTCGATCATGCTGTCGACGAAAGTGTTCCAGTCAAGATTCTTCTGCCGCTCCTCGATGGTGTCTGGGAATATGCAGCGTAAAGCGGCGTAAGAACGTTTGGAGACGTGAAGGGTTGGGTGATCAAGTTTCAGCTCTTGGAGTACTTGGTTAACTGTCGCTGGGTCTTGTGCTTGAGGTGCTCCACGCGTCTTGACTTTGACCTTGGGGATTATCTTAGACACCATCTTTGACGTGTCTGATGTGTTAGATGGCACGTAGAGAGGCAAGAAGGTATCCTCGCCCCGACAGCTCTCGGTTTGTTGATGTCGGCTAGGATCTGCTCCCGCTTTGACTCTAAACGTGTTCGGTATTCTGGGTGATTCCAAGACAGCAGTGGCTCCATAGCCAGATTAATGTCTTCATGCTTGAGCCCCATCTTCCGATACGTGTTTCGGTAAGTGACCGAGGTGTTGTTCCAGTACTTCTGAAGATTACCGTGAAGAAGATCAAATTGTTTGAGCCAAGCATGATCACGCTTTCCACTTGGAGGCTGAGTGGCTTGAAAGACGCCGAGAGCTGCAATCATACTGGCGATTTGGCGAGCTGGAGTGTAGTAGGGCTTTGCACGCCATGCGATGCGATCTTCTGTCTTCTCGCAATCAGACAGACTGCGATTGGTGTTACGTGGCCAATGAACTCGTACGGTCCAAAGCAACTCCACCAAGACTATGTATTCGGACAGGGCCTCATAAAGGCTCTCACTCAGAACCGCACGTTCATCTCGGGTACATGTGGCGAGATAATCGCCCAGCACATCCAGCATTGTGTCGTAGCGGAAGCGCACCTGAGAGTCGGCTTCGCCGAGGAGCTCTATGAGAATGACCCAAATTTTCTCAGTACGGTAGGCAAACGCGTCTTTTGCTTGTTTGCTGAGAGTTCCAGATGGTGGGATGAAGGGTTTAATTCTATAGTTGCTCGTGAAAGTCCCATTTGGACCGGTCCTGGCGATATCGTGATAATATAAGTGTCAGAACCCTAGCTGTTGAGACATGAGGCATAATAACTGCCGGGATCGCTTGTCGATCTCATTCACCAGGAGAATCTCGAGAGCACCCAGCACATTGTCAAACTTCGCTGGAAGTGGGGATCCACGGGAAATGTTATCCGCAAATCGCTGATGCATTCGTTGCAGATGCTGAAATTCGACCAAGGCACAGCGCCAGAACTAATGGGTATCGACGGCTCCATTGAGCTCTGTGTTGATAAGTAGTAGACTGACAGCTTTATCATCAGCGGACTGTATCAGCTCCATCTGCGCGATCTTGCGCATGCAGTATTTAAGATGTTTTGGTTCAGTCTGGAGCAGCCGCAATTGATCACCAGTTGCGAAGACCCTGGCTTTGACGAGGCCGACGAGGGAGTCAACGTCGAGCTGAGGTGGTGCGATGAACGGGCGGTGTACAAAAGTGGACCAGGAAGCGGAGTCGCCAGCCAATTTCAAGCCGCGCTCGATCATAGCATTCCAGTTTTCGCATCCGGCGGATGCTGTATCGGCATGATCTGAGCCTACCATAAGCAAGTCCACTACTTTACGCAGAAACAACAAGAGAACCGACTGAGCTTCGATCACCAGGCGACCCCGTGGAAAGCCCAAAATGTCGAATCGATGGGCAGCTTCCTTCTCCCAGGGTGTGTAGGTGCCGTATTTTGGACCGGTCATATGTACAGCGCCAGGGTTAAGTTCCGTTTCGAATTGACTTAATGCCCAGCATGTGCGTTGTTGCTCGTGATCGAATGGGGCCCAGTCTGATGGTGAATCCTTTGCACGAGTGTGGAGCAGACCTAATAAAGTTGCCGGAGTCTTGGAGAGCGTGTCGAGGTCAAGGTATGGAAACATGAGATACTTTCTCAGAGACGTGTATGCAGACAAGAATGTTCCGCCAGAGTGTTGCCAATCCATGATATAGCCCTTCTTCTCAGGCAGAAAAGGCCCTGCGGTTCGAAGCAACGCAACCCGTTTTGATTGTGTACGCTTGCGCCATCGGTGCAAAATCTGATCGCCAGACATCTGAATAGACTGTTGAAGAGACGCCTGGTTTCCGAAGATTTCATGTGTGTACTGCGCGAGTACCGCTGCCGCTGCTGAGTTGGAGAGAACGCCATCATGATGCCACCTCGCTTGAACTTGCTGGGAGATTGCGTAGAAAGATGTGATGCAGTCTGCGCATTCGCAAGGCGGCGGACACATAGGCACGTTCGTAGTTGTAAAGCGAAGGAATGACGGGGTGTTGCTAGGTAGGTGCTCCGAGGCCTGCATGGTTAGGGCTGGTTACTTCGAGGTACCGTGGGTTGGTAGATGCGAAGAACGGCGATAGATCCGAGAAAAGAATTTGCGCTGCGTGCCCCATGACCGTGCGTCCAGACCAGGTAAAAGTGAAGGTGAATGTGAATTCCACAGTTGAGCTCAATCTAAGCTGGGAGGCTTTATAGTACAATACGTATTTTGCAGGTGCGCAAGTAGGCATTGCTTCAACGGAGTTGTAGATGTAAGTACATACAGCATGGTTAGCACAATAGAATGCTGGATATGACAAGGGAGTTGTACTCAGTGTGTCAATGCAACACACCGCAGAACCATGTAGTAGAGGTCATATATTTAGAAGTTGATGCGGGGGTTCGATGTCAAACTTTCTGCTAGAAGGTGTGACAATGACAATGAAGCCGCGGATAAATCTCACTCTAAACCCAGCATCCATGCTCATGAGGAAGGTAAGCCGTTCGAAATTGCACTGGGGTTCTCGACTGAACCGACAAACGGCGTGAAAATCGAAAGCAACTGCTTTCTGGACAGTGGTGACTCTGTTGGAAGCAGGACTTGTCGAGAGGCTCAGTGGCGCGAGCCAGGCCTGTCGTGTCGACCTTGAGCTTTCTCTCAGCAACATTTGGTGAGATTTTTGCGCCAGGTAGACCGGAGGTAGGAAGTCGTCCCTGACTATGGAAATGTTTCCCTCCAGAGCTCGGCTCCCACTTGCTCCTTCCCTGCAACCAGACCCTTGTTGTATTCAAGGTGCTGCCAAGATTGGCATCTACGCACTGTTTTCTCTTTCTTTCTCCCCCTGCTTCCTCTCACTGCTTCTCCTCACTGCCTAGTCAACGATACCGCCTCGATGTCCCGCTCTTCGCAGGCATACGAAAACCTTTCAGAAGATTATCATGAAGCACTTCAAACACCACCGCATCGCGGAATTGTACCCACTGGCAAGTCCGCCGAGTGTCTGGAGCAGCATGCATCAGAGACCCTCAGAGCAGCAATTCGCCCATCCATTGCCAGTCAAGTGCTTCTTGACTTCAGCCGTCGTCTTATACGCACCGTGTAGCCATTTTGAGAAAATTTCCGCGTTCATTCAGCCTCTGGTAAACGATCGACTGCAGCTGCATGGCGCGGATGTAAACAGCATTGACAAGAACAAGTTCGAGTGTGCTGAGAGATTGACTAAGTTTCTAATAGGATTTCGGCTGCTAAATTCCAAGGGACATCAAGAAGATGTCATGATATCTCATACTGCTATGGACCACTCGCGACGTAACTGAAGTTGTCAACATTACACCTCATCATTACCGTCTTTCATTCAGGACCCCCTACTGCGACGACCCGCCTGAAATAGTGAGTACCTGGCCATTGACCCACCCGCCGTCCTCACTCGCCAAAAACGCCACCACGCGCGCCACATCCTCAGGCACGGCACAGCGCCCCAAGGGACAATGATTCGCCATGAGCGTCTCGATCTTCTCCGCCGGCCAATCGGGACTGCCGCCCGGGATATAATGCCAGGCATTCTGCGTGAACATATCGCTCTTAATCCCGCCCGGGGCGACGCCATTAACGGTGATCCCGCGCTTGCCAAAGTCAGTCGCAAACGCCTTGATGAAGCCAATGACGGCCATCTTGGACGCATTGTACAGCGCATGGTCCTTGACGCCCAGCAGGCCCGCGGCAATGCTCGACATGAGGATGATGCGGCCGTTGGGCTCGAGGAACTTGTACGCCGTCTGGCCGACGAAGAACTGGGCGCGCGTGTTGAGGTTGAAGACGTGGTCGTATTTTTCCTCTGTGATTTCCTCCGTCACGTCCCAGCTCTCGGTGCCGGAGTTTGACATGACGATGTTGATTTTGCCAAACGCGGCTTTGCCCTCCTCGAACAGACGCGTTATTTCGCTGACTTTGGACACGTCGGCTTGGATGGCGATGGCGCGCGCGCCGTTGTTGAAGGCCTCGATTGTCTTGACGACTTCTTGCGCGGCGCTCTCCGACGAAACGTAGTTTACGATGACCGAGGCGCCGCGCTTGCCCAGCTCGATGGCGCAGCCGCGTCCGATGCCCCGGCCGGCGCCGGTGATGAGGGCGACTTGGCCCTCGAGCGAGGCGGTGGGCACTGTGACGACCATGGTGGTGGTGGTGAAGGGGATGGTCACGTGGACGGGAGTGTTATGGTCCTATTGGTTGATGTGGAAATGCGTCGAGACTGCAGTTTGAAGCGGGCAGAGTGACGGAGATGTGAGATGCGTATGCTGCCCCCATCTCTGGCCGATGTGCTCTATATATGCATTCTACATCTCTTCTGTTCGGTGGCATGTTTCGGTTCCTCAGTCGCGATGCCTCACCATGGACGGGGTGGGCGGGGACCCGAGCAGGCGGCCGAAACTAGCTGCCTCAGGGCTGCGGGAGAGGTGCGGCTCTGGCGTGGGACGCCGGCGCGAGTGCGGCCTTGCCGTTCGCAGCGAAGCGTAACGATGGACTTTGTTTCCGCGTGTTTGACCACGTCGTGCTGCGGTGCCGGCTCGGAGGGGAGGGGCCATGCTGGTTCGGAGTCGAGGCTGGCCATGAGTCGGCGTGCACTATGTGGATGTGTTGCTGCTTTTTAGAATTGTAGTGTCTAATACATTGACGCCGCAGTCGTCCACGGTCTAGCAGTCTACGACATCATCACGGCGCGACTCTCATCTGGCATGCAGGTACTGCCGCTGTGAGACGGACTGCTGGTGCAGGCTGCTGGCTGCGAGTCAAGTGCAGGAGGCGGGCAGGGCAACGCGATTCATTCCGATGGGAACTGCTCAACGTCACCCATCCTCCCCGGCTGCCTCCAGAGCTCAGAGCTCTTCTCCCCCGCGAGTCTCCAGCGCCCATCCGCCCTCCCAGTCGCACCATGCACATCCTCGTGAGCTTACCTCATCACCAACTGCACCCCCCGCCTAACACGCCAGGTCACCAACGATGACGGCCCGCCGTCGGACCAGTCATCCCCCTACGTGCACTCGCTCGTGGCGACGCTGCAGCAGTACGGGCACACGGTCAGCGTCGTCCTACCGCACACGCAGCGGTCGTGGATTGGCAAGGCGCACCTCGTCGGCAAGGCCATCCAGCCCACGTACTACCGCCCCGCGCCGCTGCAGACAACGAGTGACGGCCGCCTCACCAACCACGGCTCCACCCACACGACGCCGCTGCCGCCCGACTCGACGCAGGAGGAATGGATCCTCGTCGACTCGACGCCCGCCTCGTGCGCGCAGATCGGCCTGTACCACTACTTCTCCGCGCGCGGGCCCATTGACCTGGTCGTGTCCGGGCCCAACTACGGCCGCAACAGCACCGCCGTCTTCTCGCTGTCGTCTGGCACCATTGGCGGCGCCATGGAGGCGGCCGTGTGCGGCATCAAGGCCATTGCCCTCTCCTACGCCTTCTTCGACCGTAACCACGACGCCGCCATCATCACCGCCGCCTCGGACCTCAGCGCCCGCCTGATCCAGCACCTGCACGCCACCTGGGACCCCAACACGCACCTGTACAGCGTCAACGTGCCGCTGGTCGAGAGCGTCGGCGCCCGCAAGATTTTGTGGACCAACATGCTGCAGAACACGTGGCGCTCCGGCAGCTGCTTCCAGGTCGTCGACGTGCCCAGCGACGCCGACGCCGACCCCGCCGACGTCGAGCGCCACATCCGCCAGCAGGAGGAGACGCTTGGCAAGAAGGAGCTGCGCGCCCACAACGACCTGCTGCCGCCCTCGGCCGCCGGCTCCGGCACCCAGACGCCTGCCGGCCCGCCGCACATGCGCTACGCCCACAAGCACTTCAAGTGGGCCCCGCAGTTCAAGGACGTCTACGAGAGCGTCGAGCAGAGCGAGCCCGGCAACGACGGCTGGGCGGTTGCGCAGGGCTACACGAGCGTGACACCGCTGCGGGCGAATTTTATGCACGTCACGGCGGACAAGTTCCAGGGCGAGATCAAACTGGACGGCGCAGGGAGTGCTGGGGGCGCTGAGGAGAAGTGAGGTCTGGTAGATGAATTCAAGAGCATTGTCAACAGTCTTCTCCCCTCTCCATCCACGCCAACTCCCTGCATGCTACCCCACGCATTCCCACCGCCCCACGCATCCCCACGAAACGCCTCCCCAACGCGCCCCAGCCACGTCGCGCTCGCCCCAAACCCCGGATCCAGAATAAAATCGTCATCTGCCCCCGCCACACTCTGCCCACAATACGCATACAACCCCTCCTCCTCCTCCCCCTTCCAACACACATCGAACCACTCCCTCCCCTTGTCCCCCACCATGCCGTCAAAAACGCGACATACGGCCGCTCCGGATGCAGCAGCTGCGGATACAGCAACAGCGTGTTGAGCAGGTACACGGCGCCGAAACTGTGGCTGGCGAGCGCCACGTGCGTAATGCCCAGGTGCGCGAGCAGATGGGGCAGCGCACGTCAGTCCCGCCTACCCCCGGGAGGTCCGCGTGGATGATGCGCACGCCGTGTGCTCTGGCGAGGTGGTCCAGCGGCGCGTAGCTGAAGCGGCCGCCCATTAGGCCGCCGAAGAAGAGGACCACAGCGCTGCTGGCGGTGTCGCCGCAGTCGGCGTACGAGATGCGGTATGGTTTGGGTTCGCCCGTGGCGGGGTGCGAGGGAGGGTGAGTTGGTGGTGGAAGTGGCGTGAGCAGAGGAAGGAGAGGTCGGCGTCAGGTGGGCTCATGGTTAGTGTGGGGCGTGGGGATGGGGGTTGTATGCATGTGTGAAGGTGGTAGGAGTGAGGAGCTTGCAATTGAGCTGTGGTGAGTTGATGTGGGAACAGCGAGGTGGTAGGGCTCGTTTGCAGCGCGGATGTTTATGTGAATGATGGCCCGCTGATGTGAGTTGAGTCGGTATCCGCCATGTTGGATACGGACAGGCGGCCTGCACCAATGCGAACGCGGCGCCCTGCATCGCCTATCGACCAATGACGTTGTGCATGCCGGCGTAGGGCTGAAAGATCACGGATGCGGGCGAACGTTCGTACCCCTGCGCTTGCACATGAGGTGACTTGTTTCTGCTGAGTCGGATCGGCCTGTCAAGGAAGCTCAGACGAGCTATCTGGGCTGGATGTCCGCATCCATGGCACCATTTCTATCACCAATTTTCTCAGACTTCTTGTTCACTGCAGAGCTGCGAGAGATGAGAATCAACGTCTAGCACCGGTCGATGTCCAGTCTAAAGTGTCACGTGCGAGCGCGTTTCGTCATGACATCATGACCGCGCGCCGCGAACTATGAGACGCGCGCAGTCCCAGAGTCAAAGTTTACCATTCCCAACATCCAACATCCATGCACGCCATACGGCCAGCAACCGTGCCACGCCTCCACCGCGCCTACTCCTCGCTCTTCACCGGCTTCCCGCCCAACTTCTTCGCAGAACACAGCATGAGCAGCACCCCGCCGCCCTCCCCCACGCCATTCCCCGCAACACCATACAAACCACGCTACGACAAATGGCCCTACAGCAGCCACGACTTCCAGCGCCAAGACAAATCCGCCGACGGCATCTTCTACCGCCAACCCCGGCTCGTCACGCACATCGACGACCCGGCCATCGCACGCCTGACCGCGTACTACGCCACCGTGCTCCCGCCCACAGGCCGCATCCTGGACCTGTGCACCAGCTGGAAGAGCTTCTACCCGCCCGCGACCAAGGCCGCGGTGCAGCGGGGGGATGTCGAGGTGTTCGGCGTCGGCCTCAATGCCGAGGAGATGGCGCTGAATGGGCTGTTTCTGGGGCCGGAGCGCTGGCGCGTCCTCGATTTGAATCGCCCGCCGCATGATGTTCGCGAGGCCTGGCCCGGGAGCGAGGTGCAGTTTGATGCGGTGACGTGTGTGGTCAGTGTTGATTATTTGAAGGAGCCGAGGGAGGTTTGTGGGAAGTTGCGAGAGGCGACGAGGGAGGGGGGGAGGATTCATTTGGCGCTTAGTAATCGCTGTTTTCCGAATAAGGTGGTGAGGCGGTGGATGATGTTGAATGAGCAGGCGAGGTTGGAGTTTGTTGGAGGTAAGTGTGTGTGCGGTGGGAGGTGGTAGCGGGCTTGCTAATGTATGTTAGACTATCTGCACTTCTCCGGGTGGAACGATGTCGAGATTGTGGACCTTTGTGCTAGAGACGAAAAGGGAGAGAGGATTACGGACGATCATGGGACAATTACGTCTGCGTCTGCGGCTGGGCGGCTGATGGGTCATCTTGATCCTTTGTGGATTGTGCGGGCCACGAAAGGAACTTTGAAGTAAATAAATGCTGATATTGTGTTACGCAACGAGTACCCAACGCGATTGTTGCCTTCACACAACCAAGTCAACCACGACAAATCCCATGCCGGATACATGGACAGGACTACCACCCCTGGTTAGGCATAGCTGTGGGTATATCGCTCACAAGCTCATCATCCGTATGCACAGATGGCCACGCACTTGCCTTCCCACTAAAATCCCAAACATCCGCACCCTCCTTAATCCACGTCTCCATCTTGGCCAAACACCACTCATCAACCCACACACCCGCCCTCTCCCCCCACTCCATCTCCTCGGGCCACCACCCCTCACACCCCCGCTTCAACCTTACCGGCTGTCCAATCCGCACACTCGCATCAAAATCCCCGACCACCACCTCCGTCACCCTTACCCCGTCCTCCCCGTCCTCAAAACTAACAAACACATTCTGCGGCCGCAAATCACAATGCACGACCCCAAGCCCATGCAAATGCCTCATGCCAGCCTCAATCCCGCGCATCAGCACGCCCACATGCTGCGCCTTCAACATCCGCCTCATCAGCCCAAACTCATACAAATCCATCCCATACCGCTGATACACAATCCCCACGACGCGGCGATGGCTTCGCAGCGTGCCACTTCTTGCGCGGTCGCGCGCACGTGGTATGTGCTTCCCATCCGACCCCCCGTCAGGATCGCCTGGTGCTTTACGAAGACGGCGGCGTCGTCTAGTGACCCGCTGAATTTGCGCATGCGCGCTGTGTAGGGCGGGAAGAGGGCGTGCGCGGGCACGAGGGTCATGGGGAGTGCGGCGAATTGGGTGCCGGAGCCGCCGCCGCTGGGGGTGGTTAGGGAGGCCCATTCGCGCGTTGGGAGGGTGCCGTGGAAGAGGGTGGAGCGGTTGCTGTGCAGCAGGTAGGTGGTTATGCGGGTCCCGGAGGAGGTGAGGAGGGCCGCGCTGGAGAAGACGCTGAAGTGGGTGTTTCCGGGGGGATGGTGGCGGGTGGGCTGGTGTCCCAGTGCGGGCTTGAGTGGTTGGAGGAGCTGCATTGTGAGGCTGTGTGATGGGGGTGGGAGGCGTTGTCGAGAAGAGGGCGTGAGGAGGGTTTTGTGTCCCATGGACTGCCGATGGGCCACTTGTCGCTCCAGTTGTCGCCGATGTTGTCGAAGTCCTCGATCTGGCTGGGGCCATCGCTGGACTCGAAGACAGGTTGGCCCTCCCAGACGTGCTTCGAGGGCGTCGTGCTCGTAGTCTGGGTTGTTTCCACAGGATTACTACTGGGCCACTTGTCTCTCTAGTTGTTGCTGAGGTCGTCCCAGTCCTCATCCTGGTCAGGACTGTATTCAAAGACCGGCTTATCCTCCCAGACAGGCTTGAGGGGCGTCGCGCTCGCGGCCGGTGTCGTAAAAATCTCCTCAGATGTAGAACAAATCGCACTGTGGTACGAAGCGGAAGACATATCGGTACAATGATATAGCAACCAGCAGTATTGAATATTCGTATAGAAGTACCAATCCTTCCAGTAAATAAAAAACAAGACGAGATGCACAAAGCGAGTACTCTTTATACGCACCCTCGCGTGAAATATTCAATACCCAAAAACATTGTACGTCCACGTTCCCGAACCGTGGCTCCAAACTAGACCCCTTCAGCGAATCAGGTCGCGGAATTGCCCCAGGAACTTCACTCCTGCAGCTTCACTCCTGAAGGTCACTGCGGGATCGAGTTTTGGTTGGCCCGGTAGCTGGAGGGGGTTGCGCGTGTAACGAGTTGGTGTTGTTGAGTGAGTGAAAGGGAATTTAAACACGCAATACTTGGGTTTGTGCATACACTATCTGATCTCCGAGGATTGAGCATTTGCAAAGCCCAGCACGAAGAAAGTCTTGATTCTGTGTGCTCTGCGTTCGGAAGGTTGGAGGTGTACCTAGGCAGCACGATGAATGTATCTAGTAGAGATTGTGGAAGTGAAGTATTTCCATTAACCTGCGTGGCTCAATTCCAGGGCATTCGCAGATCTGTACGAATAAACATCAAACGAATTCGCAACCACGGTACAGAAATTATACCCCGCTTGCAAGCGTACCGCAGTACCAAGATACCGGCCAGGAGAGTGTAAAGCTGTCAGGGGTCTGGAATGGTGAGTTGTAGTCTAATTCTGTTTCATAGATATTTTTGAATATTCTCGTGCTCTGTGTGAACATGTGGCTACTGCCACCGGACACAGGAGGCATTGACACTGTACACTCCCATAGAGGGAATCCTAGCACTAGCTAGCTCGGTGGCTCATACTATGCATACGATGCACATGCTCTCACAGTCAGATAAGTTTACACCTAGGTGGGTGGGAAAGGAAGATAGCAAATTACTAACTGTCTACCAGTAGTCCTCACTAGGCGGACTGAAACTAGCAACACAACGTCCCATCCATCCATTGCAAACCCAACGCACGGAAGGCCCGCCCAAGCCCGATACCACTCCACGCGTGAACCCAAGTCAACCACTCTAGTTCAACAGCATCGCCGCGGCGCCTCGATCATCATATGATTTGCACACGATCTGCACACCCGCCACATCTCCTACTTCCCTGTCCCCTATTCCCGTTCTCGAACCTCTCTACTTCACTATGCACCACTGCACCGCATCGCTGCAACTAGCCTCATCCCACCACCCGCACTCCGCTGCCCCTCCTTCCCTACTGCACAATCATCCAGACCCAGCGCCGAAGGGCGGCGATGCGTAATCCGAGACCTTTTTGCGTCAAGGGCGTTCGCTCACGGCAGTTTTGTGTGAGTGTCGTGTAAAAAGCAGGGCGTGCTAGGAGGTGTGTTGATTGGCGTTTAGGCAGGTAGACAGGAAAAGAGGGGGGGAGGTGTGATTTTGTTAGGGAAGGTTGGGTAGAGTAATAATGAGGTTCTTAGAGTAGGGTAGAGGGGGAGAGGAGGCGGAGTATAGGGGTTGGTGTTTATATGTTTACTTGTCCCTGGCGTATTTACGGCGAGAGAATAGAAGCAGCTTCTCTGGATGATTAGGGTAGAGTTATGGCGTGTCGATAATAAAGCATTGTATTAAGAGATTCAATACTACTAAAAACCTGTACTGCACTGTGTCATAGAGACACAGTAGCAGCAGTAAACCGACACAATGCAATGCGGTGTATGTGTATAAAAGGGTTTGTAGATAAAGATAGTAGACATAGAATCTGTTACACTCTAGCGTTGTACACATCCAATATATACAAAACCCCCCGACCTAACAGAACATGCTATACGTAACAAACCCCACCGGGTTAAACCTAGCGCATACGACTTATACTTATACAACACCAACAACACCCAAAACCACTACACCTACCAGCACCGTCTACCCCGCCGCACGCAACCGCGGCCCCGTACTCCTGGGATGCACATTCCACTGGCCATACAGCCCGGGCCCACTCCCCACCTGCTTCTTGGTTCTCGCGCCCTTGCCAGCCTTATCCGCTTTCCTATACACCTCGCGCCACAGATCATCGGCAGGGAGGAGCTGCGCCATCTGCTGGTAGTGCTGGATACTCTGCGCGACATCCTCGTCGTTATTTGCATCGCGGGAGCGGGATTTGCGCGGCTTGGGTAATGAGGGGGAGGGGCGGAGGAGTTTGAGAGCGTCGCGGAGTTCTTGGTCCGAGGAGGAGATTTGCGCTTTGAGGTAGGCGAGGGATTCGGGGCTTGTGGGGTCTGTGCCGCCGAGGGATGCCATGACGGGGATGCGGGGGGTGTAAGGGTAGAGGTCTGGGCGTGGGGGGTCTTTGGGGATAGTCTTGGGGTCGAGTTTGGCTTCGGCGCCTTTGTCGAGGAGCGCCGTCATGTCGAGACTCTCGCCGTGCGGGATGGGCGTGCTGTGCGAGGGCGTGATGCAGTCCATGTCTACTTCCTTGCGCAGGACGTGGTCGATGTCGACGGCGGAGAAGTAGGCGCACGACTGGGGGAGCTCGTTGATGCCCATTTGCTGGGCGAACATGGCTCGCGTCCAAACGTTGGCGACCTGCATGGCCATGGCTGCGCGGTACTTGTCCGACTCTTTGACGAGGTAGCGGATTTCGTCGTGCACGGTGATGGCGAGGCGGGCGTCGATGTTGTAGCGGCGCGCGAGATACTCCATGCCGATGATGAGCAGGTGCAGGTAATCGACACCACTCGACTGGATAGCCCAGTTGATGCGGCTCGTCATGAAGCCGCCTTTGGTCAGGTATCGGCGCTGCAGTGCCTCGGTGATGGCAGCGCCAAGAACAGGAGTGCGTGGACGCTCTTGCTCGGCGAAGTCTTCGAGCTTGTTGAAGACAAAGCTCTCGGTCCCGCCCCTCCAAAACGGACGCTCATGCAGCTGTTTTCTTGTCGTCTTCTTGCCCTTGGTGTTCTGGTAGAGGTCATTCGCGGTGTTGGTCGTCTGCGCGTCGGTAAGCCCAGGGTTGAACTGGCGGAGCAGGGTCGCTGCGAATTTCAGCCCGGCGCCATAAATGCGTCCGTAGTTGAAGACCTTGGCATCGTTACGGGAGATGCCTAGGATGCCGGCGGTGCGTGAGTGCAGATCTGTGCCAGCAGCTTTGGTACCTTCGAGGGTCATGAAGCCAACCGCGTTGCCGCCGTGAAGCTGGAAGGTTGCGTCGCCGACCAGACTGGCGATCCAGAGCTCTTCCGAGTCGACATCGGCACCGACAAAGCAGTAGCCTTCGGGGGCTCGCACCATAGATTTGAGCTCCGACCCCACACGGTTCTTCTTTGCATTGCTGGCTGTGAGCCAGGTGTTCTCAACCGCCCTTCGTGTGATGGTGCCCATGGGTATGAGTTGCGGCAGAATGAAGCCGACTTTCTTTCCACGCCCCTTGCCGGATGACGACGCGAGCTTCGGTGTGTTTGGCACCTCGTTGCTGTAAACGGCCATCTGCGACATGATTCTGTCTCTTGCACTGATCCAGTACGAGCACGATGCATTCATCTCGAGCGCCTCTTTCGCATACTCGTACTGGGAGGTCAGTTTGCCCTTTTCGAAGTATTGAAGGTATCCTTTCGCGAGGGGATTCGTGCAGCGTGCCTGTGGCCCGTCTTTGTGAGGGATCTTGTAGTAGACGTGCTGTCGGTCATCACGCAGCTTCAGGTTTTCGTCTTCCATCATGTCCAGCTCTTTGATGCCCTTTTCGTTGTACGCAAAGACCTCGTCCATGGGTACCTGGTACGTCCAGCCGTACACATCTGACCACAACAGAGGGTGCCCGTCCCACGAGAGCCTCAGCAGTATGGGAGCCACACGCGTTCGTATGGTCAAGGTCATGGGCGCATCGTTCTTGGCGAACAGGTCTTTGTACCATTTTGGCATTCCAGGCTTCTTCTGCCTTGCCGCGGGCCTCGGTGGATCAGCCTTCTTTTTGCCCTTGACCATCTTTATCTCTTGACCAGACCAGTCGAGCTGGCTCAGCCAGGGGTCGTTGTTGTACACGTCGGGCTGGTCCTTGACTTCGAGAGCCTTGTCTGCGAGAGCGACGAGGCGTTCCCGCACGGCCGTGTTAAGTTTTTGGTAGGTTGCCTCGGCGTTGTTGATGTACGCGTCCCAGGTCTCGTTGATAGGCAAGATCTCGGCGGCCATGAAGCGGAGTGCAGCGAAGCTGACTGGGTGGGGGCACGTCTCGATGAACAGGGGGAACACCTTCTGGTAGACGCGATGTGTGATTTCGACATCGGCGGCGCAGTAGTCGAGCAGCTCGTCCAGCTTCTCTCGGATCCCAGCTCTGTCAAGCTCGCCAAAGTACTCGCGCTGGGCTTTGTCGATGGTGATGTTGCAGTGGAACTTGGCGACGTCGCGTAACGAGTTGACGGCGCTGCGCCCGATCCAGAGCTCCTCCTCTTCGTCCGGTATGGCGCCCGAGTCGAGCAGCGTCGACAGCTCTGCGTTCTCTTCCGAGGTGGCGATCTTGTCTCTCAGGTCGCGGTTCTTCTTGTGCTTCATCCAAGACGGGCGCTGGCGCGAGCACATTCCATTCGACGCAACGTGCAGCGACATGGTGTCGATGAAGCAGTTGTTCGACTGCCGGATGTCGTACTCTTCGGCGATGCGGGCGCGGTCGTAGCCAATGTTGTGGCCCACGACGATGCGCGGTATGGTGGGGTCGCCCAGGGGGATCAGATGGCGGTCGGACTTGGACTCGCCCAGCAGCCAGGGCGAGATCCAGCCGTACCAGGCCGTAGGGCTGACGGCACAGGCCATGCACGCAAACGATGTCTCCTTGTACATGACCTCGGTGTCGAAGGTCAGCATGGTCTCGTGGGGGGCGTCGACGGCCTCGGTGGTGCCGTCGGGGTGGTACTTGGTCCAGCCGCTGCGCCGGAGCCACGTGCGCGGCTTGGGCGGCGGGTTGGCCCAGGCCAGCTTCTTCGCCATGCTCAGGTAGGGCTCGGCGGCGTCCATGCCCAGGCGGTGGAAGTGCTCGTCGAGGGTGGGGCCCTGCAGGGCGGGCAGGTCGAAGGCCAGCGGCGGGGTCGAGTCTTGGTTCTTGCCGAGCAGGTCATGGCGCGAGAGGTGGTCGCGCGAGAGGGCGACGAGCTCGGGCGGCGGGCGGGTGCCCTGGCCAGGGAAGACTTGGGCGTGCACGTGGCTGGAGAGGTGCTGGACCCCTATCTCGCTGAAGCGCGCCTCCGAGGGCACTGGGCCTGTCAGCGGCGGCGGCGGAGACAGCGTCGCGGGGGATACCTACCGTTCAGACTGCCGCCCTTTCTTCTTCTGCTGCTGCGCTCTGCGTCTCTGGCCGGCTCGACCGTCGAGGCGCATCGTCGCGGCGGTGGCGGTAGCAGCGCCCGCTCTCCTCTGGCGGCTCTCGGGCGCGGCGCAGCCGTCGCAAGGGTTCGGCAGGAGCTGCAGCGCATGGTCACGTCAGGCGGCGTCGCGTTGCTGCATGTCGTCTCGTCTGGTCTGGCAAGCTGCGAGGGGGGGGGGGGAACTCTTGCGCTGTCGTCATGTAGTCGCGTCTAGCTCCGTCTCCGCCGGGCCAATATGGGCGAATCACGCTTGTGGGCTGCAGCCCTACCCGCTGTCCCTGTCGGTCACTCTCCCGTCAAGCTCGGACGCCTTCCTATCTCCACCGCAGGCGGTCGCCGACACACTGCCATGCCAGAGCGTCACTCTGCCTCTGTCTGCCCGTGGCCCTCCCCGTGACACCCGCCTGCCTGACCACGCCCAGGCTGCCTTGCCACCATGTCGGCCTCAGATTCGCCCCACGGCTACGAGTCCCCACCCAGCACATACACCCCCACCAACAGCTACGGGTGGGACGACGCCTTCCACAACCTCCTCAACCCCGTCGATCCCAACGAACCCGCCTTCTCCTACACGCACTCGGCCCAAAACGTGTCGTCATGGCCTGCACAGCCAGGGCGCCTCTCCAACGGCTACGTCGACCTCACCTCGTCGCACGTGGACCCCACTTCACAAGAGGAAGAGCGGCGTCGGCGAAGGCACCCGTACTCGCCGTCAGCAGGGCCATCGTCCAAGCGACAGAAACGCGGAGAGCGCGCAGCTGAGGGCTCAGACAGCACGCCTGCCGAGATCAAGGCCATTGATCTGTCGCAAGACGACGACATCTTGGAGGTCTTGGAGAAGCAGCGCCAGCAAGCTGTGAAGTCGCAGGCCAAGCCGGAGGAGACACTCACGACTTTCAACACCTTCAACTGCGTCATATGCATGGATCGACCGACCGACATCACCGCCACTGCCTGCGGTATGTGTGCTGACTCTGCGCCTTTCCAAAACTAACAAGCAGCAGGACACCTCTTCTGCCATACATGCTTGATGGAGGCTCTGATTGCCGGCGAGAACCGCGCTGCACCTGGCGAACCAAAGCGCTCGCAGTGCCCCGTCTGTCGAAAGAGCATTAGCCGGACCAGGGCCGCCGACATCATCCCCTTGCTGCTGAAGAAGGGCCTAGCTACGCAACCGCGGAGGAAGGTAAAAATATCTACCGCCGCTCCCTCCCCAAAGGTATTGTGAGGCGTATTGAGTTTTCTGGCTTTGCACGGTTTTGTACTGGACTGTCGGGGCTGCCTGGACTGCCTGGACTGCCTGGACTATGATCTACTTTCTACCCTTCTTAGACGCACACTGATATCCCTATAGACCATTCCAAGGCAGCCACATACCCCGAGGAAACGGGGAGAGCCACGCAAGATGACCGTCTACAAGGAGGAGTTTGTCTGAACAATCACCACCAGGTAGACTTGCTGCATTATAAAGAACGCACACAGCATGCGCGGATTGGCGTTACGGACATGCACAGAGGGACTGTACATTTCAAAAGCGCCATCACGAACAACGGAGGCGGTCTAGACTACTGCACAGGGCCCACACGTAATGACGTATATGATCATGACGTGTTGAACACAAAACAATGGAAGAGCTTACGATACTCGAATCTCTATCTTACTTCTGCACTCACAAGCACTTCATATCATGTCCGACCCCAAGCTCACCTCCTGCATTGCCATTACCAGCGCCGGCGACGTCGGTGCCACGATCGCGTACTCTCATCATGAACCCCTTGCCAGCGACATTTTCATGGTCGACCCAAGGAGGAGGTCAGAGACGCACGAATCCAGGACCTCTCCGACGCCAAGTCTGTCATATTCCAGAAGAGTGCGGGCATTCGCCCCCCCTAGAATCCCGGGAAGAAGGCACAGGATCTACATGGGTGATTACATAGGTTGTGTTAGAAGTTGATGGACGCTTGAGGTGTATTCGGTCTCGCTGGTGTATTCGTCACCTGGCGCCAAGGCCTAAGAGGTAGGGGGGGTTTGTAGATAGACGGGTGAATGCGCGGTCCGTGGATAAAGTTCGTGTGTGCGGACGGTGTGTTCACCCACTGACGCATAGGATACATACTCCAGGCTGTGTTGGAGATTGTGGCAGAGGTTTGGGGAAGTGTGTTTGGCTCTTGCTGCTGGTGGGGGAATCGTGGGGATGGGTGGGTCTGGGGTGGTTTTTCTGGGGTGGTTTTTTCTGGGATCGGGGGTTGGGTTAGGGTTGGGAGTGAACGTGGGGAGGGGGGTTGGCGGTAGGGAGTGGGGAGTGGGAAGTGGGAATTGGGAAGTTAGGAAGTAGGAAGTTAGAATCAGGAAGTTTCAATTGGGAAGAGGCGCGCAGACTAGCTAGGTGGAAAGGGGGACAAGTTAGCTAGATAATACTGTAATAAGACTGGTAGATAAGCTTGTCTACCAAGCTTAGTAAATAGAGTAAACAAGTCGCGGTAGATAGATTAGAATACCAGGGTAGTAGGATGGTTTATGCATGTAGTCAATCAGAGCAACCTTGTGTGTCGCGGGAGGTATTGCACTTTCGAGGTTGAGGTTGAGGTTGAGTTTAGCGGTAAAGGCAATGTATTCTGGACTGGTGCTTGGTATTTAGGGTTTGATTTGGATCTTATCTCTTGGATAATGCTGGGGGTGTTGAGGTAATCATGTGTGTATTTCGCTGCGAGCTTGCTTAGGCTTACTTATGATTGAATCGAAATTTCGGAATCAGATGTAAGAAATGAGAAATAAGAAAATTCAATTCAAAAATTATACGCAACCTACTCTTCCTCTTTCTAGTCTTACCTCTCCCCCATCTGCGTACACCTAAACTTAATCTCCACCCTCTACCGTCTACCGTCCATCATTTGTAACACAGCGACTAGCTACAGTGGCGGCGATTATTCGCGGTTTGTGTCCAGTATATCCTCTCACATCTTACATCCTTCAAGCTTAAGCTAGCTTAAGATGTATTTCTATTTCGCCGTCTCTCCATTCCTCCATTCCTCCTTCTCTCCTTTCTTCGTCTCTCCGTCTCTCCGCTCACTTTCCGAGTCAAACCATAGTCTACTGTGCAAATTATGCACACGCATTTACATGCCGACTCTGCTATCAGTTCCAGTGTCGAATTCCATGTCACTAACGGTGTCGCAGTCGGTGTCAATGTCGAATTCAATGTGAACATCGGAGTCGCTGTCAATATCATTGTCAGTGATGCAGAATACATGTCAACGGGCGCGCGGTATGTATACATAAGAATACATAAGAATACATAAGAATACATAAGAATACATGAGGATTGTTGGAAAGTGGAATTGCACTGTCCTAATCAGGCTAGCACCACGTGACCGATAATCCTGTATTTAGCCCCTGAGTAGAGCAGACTCCAATCTACACACTTACATGCCATGACTGAGAGAGTCATTCTTTCTCAATAAGAATACATAAAAAGACACTAGTGCCCGAGACTCAAAAACGTGTGGTGGGTGGATGTATAGATAAGTATCCGAACAGATAAGTATTTGAACCTAGAAGGAGGAGGGGGAGAGTAGATGTCTATTCGATCAAAGGGTGCGGATATCAGATGAGATGAGATGAGATAAAATGAGGTGAGGTGTTTATCTATTTTGGGGTTGGGGTGTGAGAGTTTATGGTCCACAGTTTCATAGTCCAGAGTTCATAGTCCAGAGTTTCATAGCCCAGAGTTTCATAGTCTAGAGTCCAGTACACAGCCCACAGTCCAGAGTACGCAGTCTAGTACACAGTCCAGTCCAGTCCAGTCCAGTCCAGTCCACACCCACACCCTCACGCCCGCCCACCAAGCCAAGCCATCTACCCACCGTGTACCCGCGACACACTCACAGACTCCCCATCTCCCATCTCCCATCTCCCAGCACCCAGCACCCACTCTCGGACCAGGCGAGAGAAGGCAGACAAGGAGACGCGGTTAGCGCAAGGTATGCGAAACGTAAGATTGAGAGATGACCAAACAAACACACTGCTGGTGTGGTGTGATGTGACTATTGAAAAAAATGGTATTATACAACATCCTACCTTTCTAGTCTACGCATATAATACACACCCCACACCCGTCACCCACGCCACACTACGCCCCACTACACTACGCCGCCGCAGTCCTAAACGGATTAACCCTCCCCAGCGCCCCCAACATGCCCGTCTTCCTTTCCACCGGCTCCTCCAGCCGTTCATACAACGCCGCCTTCTCCCCCTGCGTCTGCGGCGCCGGCCTCAGCGCGCGCAAGATACTACCAACCTCATTACGCTTCTCGATCTCATACTCCTCCGCAGACAGAAAGGCGGTGGCGTCGCGCACGCGGTTGACGGGCAGGGACTCGTGGGCAATGGCTTCGGGCCACGCGCCGGCGGCGTACAGGGCGTCTTGCATGTCGGCCCACAGGACGTTGACGCCGGCGAGGGTGTAGGGGGTGGGGAGGGGTTTCTTGAGTTGCTGGGGGAGCACGGAGCGGGCGATGTAGTGGGAGCGCGTGTCGAGCTGGGTTTTGGCGTCGAAGGCGCGCTCGAGGGAGGCGATGGCGGCGGTGTGGCACTCGAGTAGGTCGGCGTCGACGTCGAGGTCCTCCTGGGAGCGCATGGGGTCCGGGTTCTCGAGGGCGTCGCGCAGGATGGTGACTTGCTGGCGGAGTTCGGCGAGTCTCTCCTCGGCGCCCGCTTCGGTGGCGGGCGCGGCTTGGATGGCGAGCTCAGCCTGCATGTTCTTGAACTGCTCGGCCTTGCGCAGGGCGTACTGGACGCGCTTCAGGCGGGTCTCGTGGCTGGCGCGGGCGGCCTCGAGGGCCTTTTGGTCGGCATCCTTTTGCATGTGCTTCATCTTGAGCTTCTGGGTGAGGCGGCGGATCTCGTGCTCCAGCCACTTGACGCTGTCGGCGCTCTTCTGGTTGGCGGCGGCAGCGTTGGCGAGGGCGTCGATCGAGGCCCACTTCTTGTCCATGAAATTGGTGGCCTTTTGCTGCTGCTCGTCGAGGGCGGCAGCCATGGCGTCGCCGTGGGCCTCCTGGAGGCGCAGGACCTCGGCCAGGTCGGCGCTCGTGTTGGCGCGCTGGTCCATGATCTTCTTGATGCGCTGCTCGATCTTCAGCTGCTTCCAGCCGGGGTTGGTCTTCTCCCACGACAGCTCGTGCAGCTTGCGGAACTCGCGCAGCTTGCGGAAGGCATTGTGGCCCTGCTCGGGGGTGGGGAAGGTGACGACGCAGTGAGGGGTCCATTCGTCGGGGCGCAGGGCGGCGGGGACCGAGTGCTTGCCGATAAAGGGCAGCTGGGCGAGGTGGTGGTCCTGCGGGAGGGGGGTCAGCGTGGGGGGGGGGGGCAGGAGGTGGAGCGAAGTGCGTACGTCGAGCAGCTCCTGCAGCGAGTAGAGGACCTGGTTCGTCTTGATGCTGCGGAAGACGTAGATGATCTGGCCGTGGCGGGCGGTGGCGTGGGGGTCGACGACGTCGCGCAGGGTGTAGGGCTTGATGGGGCGCACGGCCGTCTTGCCCGTGGCGAGGGGCTTTGCCTTGGGGTTGACGACCGTCTGCAGCTTCACGTGGCGCGGGTTCGACTGGCGCACGACGTACTGGGCGACCTTGCGCTCGAGCAGGCCGACGCGGGCCGACTCGAGGCCCTCGAACGACACGGGCATGGGCGGCAGCCTGTACCGCAGGCGGGCGAGGTTGCGGGGCATGGCAGCGGATGGGGGGATGCCAATGGCCGTGACAGTGACGGTCGTGACGGGGCGTGCGAGGTTGGAGAGAGAATCTGCCGCACGGGCCTCCCGCCGTGTCTCCCGAGGCCGCCGCGACGCTGCATAGGGCCCGATCGGCCATGACGCCGCCTGCAGCCTCTCCCAGCGGCGCATCTGCCCGTCCATTGCTCCCACCATGGCCCAGCCCGCCACGCCGCCGAGCGAACGGCCGTGGCTGCTGCCTTCGGTGTGTCCTGCACTGCACCCGCCGTGTGCGTCGCCCTCTCTGACCCTGGCAGAACCGCAAGCTCAGACACGTCCAGGGCCTCACCATCCGCAACCTCGCCCTGACCCTCGCCCCCACGCGCGCTCGCGGCCGCACCATCGACGATGACGCCCTGCCCAGCACCCTCAAGTCGCCTACCAAGACCCTGGCCCTGGGCGATACTAAGCTGCTCGCCCACTCGCGCTCCTCGAGCGACCTCAAGACGGCCGCCGACGCCGACGCCGACGACCGCTTCGATGACGACCCCCTGCGCAACCCCGCAACGCCTACGCGACCCGCCCGAGGCATGCGCCGCCGCTCAACCCTCGAGTGGACCAACGCCAGTCCATTGACCCGCCAGAAGCGCCTCGAGGACATCTCCGCCGGCCGCATGGCAGACACCTTCTTCACCCTGCACATCGACGCCCAGCCCGAGCCCGTATACATTTCAGAGGTCGCCGAAAAGGCCATGAACCCCAACTTCAAGTTCTTCGACCTCGGCCCCTGTGGCCCTGCCGTCACCCGCCTCGACAAGCTCACCGTCAAAGTGTGGGCCAAGAGCGAGACGATGAAGGACTGGCAGTTTCTGATCGACCACACGGTGCACTTTGGCTCTCTCCAGTTTATTGGCAAGACCTTGGGCAGCTTCCCGCACCCCCTGCCGCAGAACTGCGTCCTGTTCCACATGACGGACGGCATCTACACCAGCTTCATGGACCTGCCCGTCCAGGCGAGGACAGGCCCAGAACTGCTTGCGCCGCCCAAGGAGAACCCAGACGGCCGCGTCTTCAGTTCCTCGTCGTACGATGCGCTGATGAGGCTGTCGACACTGGACGACTGCATTCAGGACGCACTCGTGACGAGAGAGCGCATCGCAGACGAGATTGAGAGCATACTCGAGACGAACCGCGAGGCCCTGTCTACGGTCGAACGGGTGCCAGAAGCAGAGGAAAGCCTGAAGATGGTCCAGCTCGCAGTAGCCGCCGAGCAGCGTCGCGTGCTCGCAATGCGCAGACGACGGGACGAGCTCAAAGCCAGCATCCGGTCGCGAAAGGAGAAGATGCAAGCAGGCCGCGAAAAGCGCGCCTTGATTGCATCGGAACTACCCACACGGAAGGAACTCTGCAAAGAAACAGAAGACGCTATTGAGACATCAGAAGAGGGCATTGCTGGCCAGCGACGACGGATATGCGAAGACCTGCTCAACATCTACCCCATCGACCCCTTGCCCGGCAAGTCGCTCGCCTTCACGATACGAGGGCTGCTGTTGCCCAACTCCCACTTTGACGACGCCAGTCAAGACGTCACCTCGGCCGCGCTGGGTCACGCGGTGCAGCTCGTGTCGATGCTCTCACCCTACTTTTCCGTGATGCTTCCCTACCCAGTATCGCCGCACGGATCCACATCGACGATTGAAGACCCCCTGGCCATGGGCCACAGCAACGCGAACAACCCCCGCACCTACCCGCTGTACATGAAGGGAGTCGTGCGCTACCGCTTCGAATACGGCGTCTTTCTCCTGAACAAGAACATCGAGATCCTATCCAACGCCCTCGGCATTCGGCCTCTCGATATCCGCCAGACGCTGCCCAATCTCAAGTACCTCCTCTACGTCGCCACGGCCGGCAAAGGCGAGCTGCCGGCGAGAAAGGCGGGCGGGATCAAGGGCCTGCTGCGCCTGGATGGCGCCTCCTCGAGAAAAGGGAGCATGGACAGCAGCGCGGGTGAGCCCAAGAGCAGCGGGAGGACGGATGCTGGCAGGGCTAATGGTGCGCTGGGAGGTGGGTTGAAGCAGAAGGCTGGTGGCCTGCCTGGGAGCAGACTGAGGCCGGTGGGGTGAGGAAAATTGGCTGAAGTTGTACAAAAATAATAACCAACCAGATGCTACATCTATATAAAAATAATAACTAATTACATGCAAAATGTGAGACGGTCAAGTAGATATTACATGCCCTCACTTGCTCCCCTCGTTGTAAAATAGAACACCCACCCAACACCCAACACCCATCCCACCCCCCTCCAGCTGTACTAGCGTCACTCTCGTCCGAACGAAACGATCAGAACCAGCCAATCAGGCGCAAAACATTGCAATTGCCAACGTGCAAGCAAGTTTATTATTTTTAGAGTACAAATACGGCGGTAGAGACAGGGTAGGGACAGTATATAAAGGTAGAGAGACAGTAGTTAGAGGATGTATCTGTGTAATTAAATATCTTGGATATTGTTTGGGGGCAAGGTAGCACTCCGCAAAGTGGTTCTGCATATCTGACTTTCAGGCCCGAGTCGGACAGGAGCGTCATCCGTCGCACATCTTGGTAGGCCGTCGGCAAGGCTTGGCGTCCGAGAGCAAATTGCGGCGGGCGCGGGAAAGGAACCTAATACTTTGTAGACTGGCGCATGGCTGGCGCGGACTGGCGCGGGTGGGGCTTGGCTACATAGGGTTGTGCGCTTGCAACTTTTAGTCCGCACCTGGGCAGCTGTGGAAGTTGCAAGACCGACTCCTTTGTGGTGTGCGTGTTTTGTTGGCGATTTGTTCGCGCGATATTGTACTGTTCGCTGATACATGGTACTGCCCGACATAGCACTGCCCGATACATCCTACTGATTAACTGCACCGCAACAACAGCAAGCGCATGTCCTACGTCTCGCGCGTCTCCCGCAAGCTACGTTAGTGATGACGGAGCCGTTCCCCCCCCTCGATCGGTCGGCGTTGGTGCAAGGCGGTGCAGGCGTGGCTGCGCGCAGGAGGCGGAAGTCGAGTGGGCTGGGGGCGGACTTGCCGGGCGATGTGGATGTGCCGAGCTTTGCGACGAGTAGGCGGCTGGATGGGATGAAGGAGGCGAAGAGTCCGGTGGAGATGGTAGCTACTACACCAGTTCATTCCCATCCACGACACTAACACACCCAGAAATCAGACAAACCCGCCCGCCGCTCGAAACCCCGCACCGTCCGCCGCGCCCTCTCCAAGTTCAAGCGCGCCTGCGTCCGCCACACATGGCTGCTCCCGCTGATCCTCCTGCTCACGACCGTCGCCCTCTACCTCGTCTACCCGCACCCGTCCAACCCCATCTCCGCGTGCCTGTTCCTCTCCTACCCGCTCGCGCCCTCGGACCCGCTCATCCCCGCATCAGTCCGCGCCGACCGCGACGCGCCCACGCACTACGGCAAGGGCGCGCGCGACTTCGCCTTTGTCGGCTTCTACATTGTGGTGCTGAGCTTCACGCGCGAGTTCTGCATGCAGCGCCTCATCCGCCCCATCGCCATCGCCTGCGGCATCAAGGGCCGCGCCAAGCAGAGCCGCTTCATGGAGCAGGCGTACACGGCGCTGTACTTTGGCCTGTACGGGCCCTTTGGCCTGTGGGTCATGAGCCGCAGCCCCGTGTGGTACTTCAACACCACGGGCATGTACGAGGGCTTCCCGCACAGGACCCACGAGGCTGTCTTCAAGGCGTACTACCTCCTGCAGGCGAGCTACTGGGCTCAGCAGGCTATTGTGCTGCTGCTGATGCTGGAGAAGCCGCGCAAGGACTTTAAAGAGCTGGTGGCGCATCATATCATCACGCTGTCTTTGATCTGGCTCAGCTACCGCTTCCACTTCACCTACATGGGCATCGCCGTGTATATCACGCATGACGTGTCCGACTTTTTCCTCGCCGTAAGCCATCCACGACTATCCCGCTGCGCAACTAACCCCCCCCCCCCCAGACATCCAAAATCCTCAACTACATCGACTCGCCCATCGTCGGCCCCTACTTCTTCGTCTTCATGTGCGTGTGGGGCTACCTGCGGCACTTCCTCAACCTCAAGATCCTATACTCGATCCTGACCGAGTTCCGCTCCGTCGGCCCCTTCGACCTCAACTGGCAAACCCAGCAGTACAAGTGCTGGATCTCGCAGTACATTACCTTTGCGCTGCTCGCTGCGCTGCAGGCGGTTAATTTGTTCTGGTGGTTCTTTATTTGCCGTATTGCGTATCGCTTTATTGTTTTCAGGGACGCGGATGATGATCGTAGCGAGTATGAGCCTAGCGAGGAGGAGGTAGAGGGGCGCCGGGAGGAGGCCGAGGGGCGTCGTGAGGGTCGTGGGGAGCGTAGTGGGGAGAGCCGTGGGGAGGGTGTAAATGGCGCAGGTGCGAACGGGAAGGAAGATCCCGCCGAAGCGAAGATGCGGATTGATAATGTCGATGCGCCGAGCACGCCCGTGCAGACTAGGGAGGTCGAGGAGCCGGAGACTATTGGTTCGCGCGTTAAGCAGAGGAAGAAGGGCGGGCAGTCGTAGACTGGCTAGGTCGTAGGTGGCAGGCCATCTACGTCTCCAACACATCCACACCACCGACCCAACAACCCACGGAACAAACAAACCCTAAGACGAGCCGCTAAACTACCTACACACCCGGCCTCTTGTAGTACTCCCGTTCCACGCAATTACTCCCTAGAGCCGTGTGCTTTGTATAGTAGATATGAAAGCGGTGCGGCCCTGCTAAGAGGTTTTTTGGATGGGAACTAGAGTATGTATGTAATGAATTTTTGATATGATATTGAAATGGGTTTTTGGTGTCTTGACTGTTAATTCTTTGTGCGTCGATGTCTTGACTAGTAATTCTTGGTGGTGTGTGGTAGTATGGTTTGAGTGAGGCGGCTGTCGCGGAACGGGATTACGAAGGGGGAAGCAGGGAGGGAAACGGGAAGGGGGGGTGCTAACTGGGAAGGGGGGGTGCTGGTGGTGATTGTGGTGGTGATTGTGGTGGTAGTGATTATAGTAGTAGTTGTGGTGGTGATTGTAGTAGTAATTTTAGTGGTGGCAATAGTAGTAATAGTAGTAGTAGTAGTAGTAGTAGTAGGGGTCCTACTAATACGCTATATGTTGGAAGGCTCTCGCTAGCGATGAAAGGAAATAACTATAAATGCATTCTGTTCGATGATGGTTTTCTCTGTCTTGCTACGAACGTGGGTGCTATGAACATATACGTGGTGTTTGGATAGGCAGGATCGACGCGGAATCGTTGGGCGTCGATGGGCATCACCCAGCATCCAATGTACCTACTGATACCTGTGATCCAACACTATATAAGATTGTTAGCTGCCGTGTTCGTGTTAATACCGGTATGTTAATAGCAATAACAATAGCAATAGTGTTTAGCGTCCTAGGAAGGGAAATAGGATTTAGATTGCCTGGGGGAGGGAAATAGGATTAAATACTTATCCTGTACTATAACGTACCCCACGGGCGAGTCGGCCACTGTGCCAAGACCCCACCAAAATCTACTATCACGAACAGTAGAAACGTGATGAACCAACCACTAAACGAGCTACCAGCTTCAAAGGAGGCTCGATTACAGCTTGCGCTTCAGGCTATCAAATAAGACGCGACACTCTCTCAGCGACGCGCGGCAGCTATCTACAACGTCTCTCGAACAACACTCGGCGATCGACGCGCTGGAAAGCAGTTTCGACGCGATTGCGCGCCCAACTCAGCAAACCTTCGTCTAATAGAGGAGGCCGTGATTGTTCAGCATATAATTGGTCTTGACGCGCGAGGATTTCCGCCACGGCTTGCTGCTGTCAAGGATATGGCTGATCTACTGCGCAAGGAGCGTGGCCAACCGTCGGTAGACATCAACTGGGCTCCAACCTTCGTCAAACGTCGCCCTGAGCTTAAAGTCAAGTTCAATCGCAAGTAAGACTACAAGAGAGCCCTCTGCGAGGATCCTGAGGTTATACGAGGCTGGTTTCGACTTGTAGAGAATACAAAGGCCAAGCACGGTATCCTTGACGAGGATACCTACAACTTTGACGAGTCTCGCTTCATGATGGGCATGATATCGACTAGAGCAGTAGTTACAGGCTCTGGGCGTTGAGGACGGCCGAAGACGGTACAGCAGGGTAATCGAGAGTGGACTACCGTTATCCAAGGCATCAACGCGACTGGGTGGGCGATCCCGCCCTTCGTGATCTTCCAGGGCAAGAACCACCTCTCCGCCTGATACAAGGAAGATAATCTACCTAGTGACTGGGTTATTGCAGTCTCTAAGAACGGCTGGACAACAAATAAGCTTGGCCTGCAGTGGTTGAAGCACTTTGACGAGCATACAAAGAGGAGGGTTATAGGCGCTCATCGGCTGCTCATCGACGGCCACGAGAGCCACGACTCGCTTGATTTCCAGCAGTACTGCAAGGAGAAAAAGATTATCACTCTCTGCATGCCGCCTCACTCGTCGCACCTCCTGCAGCCTCTTGATGTGGGTTGTTTATCGCCGTTGAAGAAGGCGTATGGGCGCCAAGCCGAGAACCTGATGCGCAACAGGATTAACCACATCACCAAACTTGAGTTTCTGCCTTGCTTTATCGCTGCTTTTAAGGACTCAATTACTAAAAGCAATATCCAAGGAGGCTTTCAAGGCGCTGGCTTGGTCCCACTTAACGCGGAGGCGGTGATATCGAAGCTTGACGTCCGCCTGCGTACAGCCACACCACCCACCACCGACGTCGCGCCCTGGGTGTCTAAAACCCCAAGCAATACCCTAGAATTTGGGTCGCAATCGACGCTGATTCGAGAGAGGATTCAGAGACACGTTGATAGTTCGCCTACCCACATGGTTGAGGCGGTTGAAAAGCTTGCTAAAGGCGCAGAGATGATGGCGCATTCCTTGGTGTTGATGAGCAACCAAGTCAAGGAGCTTCAGGCGGCTAACGAGGCCGCCTCACGTCGAAAATCACGCAAGAGAAAGCGTATACAGGCTGAGGGTACTCTTACAGCTGAAGAGGGCGTGCGCTTAACTACCTTGAAGGAGTTTGCAGCGCGCAGTGATGGGAAGAAGGCAAAGAAGAGCGCGCGCGCTGAGGGCAGCGAGCCGACTCAAAGGCGCTGTGGACGCTGCGGTGAGGCTGGGCACAACTCGCGCACCTGTAAACAAGAAGTAGAAATAGTCTCTAATTAATATAGACTACTATGCAGTACTGTACAGAACTGTTAAGGACCGTTAAGGACCGTTTTCTACTGTTCGTGATAGTAGATTTTGGTGGGGTCTTGGCACAGTGGCCGACTCGCCCGTGTGGCCGACTCGCCTGTGGGGTACGTTACTATACTATAACGTACTCCACAAGCGAGCCGGTCACTCAATTTTACACCAAAAATTAAGATTTTTGCACCTTAATAACTCTACCACCAGATAATAGAATTGTCTAAAACTTGAAATACTATGCTGCATCTACGTAAAGATCAATTCTATAGAAGCGCTAGGATCCTGTATCAGTCGCACCGGAGTTATTAAACAGAAATCAAAATACAGGGATTATTTTAGCGTACTTTCTAATAACTCTACACACGTTAAGGATAGAGCTTAGATCTCCAGGGCAACTGATCTTGACATAGGTAAAGCATAGCATTTTGATTTTTAGACAATTCTATCATCTGGTTGTGGAGTTATTAAGGTGCAAAAATCTCAATTTTTGGTGTAAAATTAAGTGACCGGCTCGCTTGGGTGACCGGCTCGCTTGTGGAGTACGTTAGTAGGTAGTGTTGGTAGGTCTATAGCACTAGTGCTGAAAGGAAATAACGATAACTAGGAATGCATTCTGTTTGATAATGGTTCTTGTTGGTAGGTCTATAGCACTAGTGCTGAAAGGAAATAACGATAACTAGGAATGCATTCTGTTTGATGATGGTTCTTGTTGATTTTGATGTACGAACGTGGGTGCTATGAACATATACGTGGTGTTGGGATAGGTAGGGCCGAAGTAGGATCGACGCGGAATCGTTGGGCGTCGATGGGCATCACCCAGCATCCAATGTACCTACTGATACCTGTGATCCAACACTGGAAGTCTTTTCTTTCTTGATAGTAATTGCGCTCGTGAAGGATCATCTATCAGAGGTTGTTGGTCTCTGCACCCAGCCCTTAACTCGGATTGTTAACTCATTGCTGTCGATGAAGCGTTCAAGGGCGCGGTTTGGTAAGGTCTTGGTGAAGGCGTCTGCCGGGTTGTCGTCACCATTGATCCAGCGGATCTCAGTGATCTCGCGACGCTCATAGGACTGGCGAAGTGCCATAATGTCGATCATGAGTCGTTTCTCCTTCGTAGTCCCAAGCTTCACAAGGCACTCATAGAGTGAGTATGAATCTGTGCAGATAATGAGAGGGATAGCCGCTAAACCAAGGCGCTCAGTGATCATCCTTAAGGTAGTGGCAATGGCGATACCCATATCGAATCCGTTAACCATGCCATAAATCTCAGAGGCTAGTACGCTCCGTGTGACGCGCTTGCATTTTGTAGAGCTGTAGTGGATCACGTTGCCAGAGATCGTGAAGGTATTGTTAGCGTTAGTAGACTCATTGACGAGCATTAGGACGAAGCCTAGTTGTGAACTAAGGTCCTTGTTGTTGGCAAAGGAGCCGTCCACAAAGACTATCAATTTGGCCTCTAGGAGGTCAATAGTGACGTAGCGCAGACCACGATCGAGGTTCTCCATCTGCCATTTCAGGCGCTTGTTAAGCGCCCTAATGTCCTCATCTGAGGGTTGCTGCGCTTGAGCAGCCACAGACAAATCAAAAGACGCTTCTGGTTGGCAAGTTGATGCGATGTACGCTCCGCGGGCGCGCTGTTCTGTGTACTGTTGCGCGCGATTAGACGCCTTGATATCCACAAGCTTAATCTTTCCTCCTTGTCCCTTCTGCTTAACGTTGAAGGTTGCTTTGTTAGCGTCTATTGTGAGTGTGCATCCGTTAAAGTCCAGTTCCCCGTCTGGCGTTAGCGAGGTCTTTGGCTTTGATCTGAATTGTGCCTTCTTGAGCTTTTTCTCTTCTATTGACGAGAATGCAGCTGTCCCAAGCATAAGGGTATCATCAGTCTGCATCCCAACAATGCCAAACGTGTCTGCGTCTCCGTTTGCGATCAACAAGCATGGGTCGTACGTTGATGTAGACATGTCCAATTCCTCGCAGTGATGTCTGTGGTACGTCGTCCACCAGTGGACTCCTGCCTCCGCGATTCCGTACAATGGTTTAATCACGTGGAGCAGCGTGCCTTCTGGATAACTTGACACCAACTCTGTGGGGAGGTATGCGAGAATTGTCCTCTTGAGGTTTGTTTGCGCCTGTGGGTATGCTTGCGTTATGTCGCGCAGCTCAACAGTCATCCCATGCTGTACAAGCACAGGTGCGAGGGCCATGATTAGACGTTGGCTACATCGTTGGATGGTTGGAGACTGCGTCAATATAGCCTCCTTGCCGTGGTCCTGGTACCCTTGGATAACAAGGCGAGATTTTTCGTATGGTTTAGTTGTCTTTCCTTTGACTTCGCGCACTAGACGCGACTTGAAGATGCGGATTCCGCTGTGTAACTTGTCGTCGTATTGTTCAAACTTGAACACTCCACGGCCTACAAGGTCACTAATCTCTTGATCATCAGACGCCTCAAAGGGTGCGCCTGAGGTTGTGATAACTCCCTCGTTGCGTAGCTTGATAGCTAGTTCAAGGTTGTCCTCCTCCTTTTTGGTGATATATGCGTGCGCCTTGCGTTTATTCTTTGACCCTGGAGGGCGACCTCTCTTGCGTGGTTGCGCTGCCATAGGTACTGCTACCTCTGCGGCAGGTGACTCATGCAGTGTGTGTGGCGCATCGGGGTCTCTCCAGAGGTGGTCTGGTCTGTAGTATGGTTTGACAACAGTTGATCTGAATGTTGTTGGACCATTGACCATATCGACAGTGACGTTGTGGCTGTCTATGCTGGCAACTTTGTACGGGCCATTCCAGCCATCACTTTCTCTCCAGACTAAGACTTCACTTTGAAGTGGAAGTGCAAGCATGTCTGCAGTAGCTGGTCCGTTGCGGGTGTTCAAGGCATCTGCGACTTGGCGTTCTGCAGTGAGCTTGCGCAGGGCTTTCGTCGCCTTTTGAATAGCCTCGCTGCGCTTGATCATTGATGGGGATGGCGGAGACTCTGTAGTCATACGTGGGTATGCCCCAAAGACCAGTAAGGTTGGTACTAGCCCATCAGGTCCAGCGGTGTCATTGACAGCTTTCACCGCCATCTGTAGAATCGCCTCGTCGGACATAGTGCTGGCTAGCTCTGCATGGAGTATATCCCACGCGCGGCGGAGGGGTGCGTGATATCTCTCAATCTTGCCTATAGACCAGTGAGCCTCTGTAGGCACTTGCTTACACGTGACTCCCATGATCTTTGCTTCTGCACGGAACTCTGCGCTTGCGAAATTGGTGCCCGCGTCGTGTGTGATGATATCTGGCGGTCCTTGGTAGGTATCAATCCATAGCATCCGCAGTGCTTGCCATGTCTCCTTGGCTGAAATGGTGCTGAGAAACTTTGCGCCTTGAAAAGCAGTTGCAGAATCAACAACGTGCAACGTTGGTTTGCTGCTGAGGTACATCACATCCACTAAGATCTCATAGTTGAAGTGGTGATCATCCTTGAGAGTGAATTTGAACCGGCGTGGCGCAGAGCTGTGGAGCTGACAGTGATGACAAAACTTCGTGATTTCCTCAAGAGTTCTTTCTTCAAAGTCGTTGTGGCCAGCGTCTTTTAATAGCTTAGCTAGTCGCATAACAGCTGGGTGTCCAAATCGGCGATGGAGCCGTCTTAATTCTGTCTCTGTCAGGAACACTGTTGCCCTCTCTCTCTTGTTCAGATGAAACCAAGGATGTCCCCATTTGCGAACCACAGGGACGTGTACATCACCCTGGACAAGCTCATCTGTAGTGTTGTTGAAGTAAACCTTTAACCTGTCCATGTCTGCAAGGCACAACAAGAATGGTGTAGGCGCATCAAGCACCTCAAAGTTGATCTTTCCAATGTCTGTAGAGACCTGTGCAGTACCAATAGACGCTGTAACACTGCCCTTGCCAAACTTGATAGATGCCTTCCCTGCTGTGGATGTGTCTATCTTGACTGTCGGGTCTTCCTGTGTGAGCGCGAGGTACTGTTCCTTGCCGACTGTGGATACATTAGCGGCGCCTGTATCAGGTAAAATTCCTTGGTACACAGATCGCGTGTACCGGTCCTCAAGGAGGAATTGCGACGCTGGCGCTGATGGCGCGCCTCTGCCGTATATGTCGTCGCCAGAGATGTGGTGTAAAAATGCCTGATCTGCGAGGCACTGTTCCTTGAAGAATTGCTGCTCAACGTATGCAGCTGTGACGCTATCGTCGTCGTCGTCGTCGTCGTCATCCTCGTAGTCTTCTTCTCTCCAGCCTTGCTGGTTGTACTGGGACGTGTGTTTGTTGCCTTCATATTCTGCAAGGTGCACATCGAAGTCATGTGGCGGTTGTCCACCTGTGAAGTGACACGCAGAAAAGAACTGCGCGCGGGCAGCTTTGCGCTCTTCGTCCGTGTGGCTTGTTGACCAGCAGCCCTCCTTCTGGCATACAAAGCATTTCTTCTTCCAGCGTGGTGTGAATCCACGTGTGCTGTCGCTGCTGCTGAAGCGTTGATCTCTGTTGCTTCCTCGGAATCCACCTTTGAATCTGCCTCCACCTCGAAATCCACCTCGGATTCTTCCACTGCTGTTGTATCGGCGGTCCAGGTAGTACTGGTCTTCTGTGACCGTATTGCTCCCCATCAGCATTTGTCTCGTATGCTGACGTGCGAGGTGTGTCTCAACTGCAGACCGTAAGTCTGAAAAGAGCCCTTCACAGATTGTAGCTGGCTTGAAGAGTGCCATCTCAAGTTCTGGAACTCCACGACAGGCATTAATGACAGTAGTGCGCAGGGCATCCTCACCCTCAAAATTCTTCCCAAGCGCGCGTTGGCACAGTTGCAGCTTGTCAAGCAGGGTCTGTAACACTTCGTGTAAGCCCTTGTCAGGGTTCTCTGTGCGTGTCCGGGCAAAGGTTGTAGTCGTCCAGTCCGTGTAATAGTGTTGATGATGGACGTCATGGTCGAAGTGGTTTTTGATTGCCGTGTAAGCGCTGGCAAAGCTATCGTTTCTTTCCACAACCTGTATGTAGAATGTCTCTGCTCGCCCTGTAAGGATACGAGGAAACACAGCGTGAAACTGTTCTTCTTGGATGTCCACCTGCCAACAGATGCTGAAGAAGATCTTAATCTTATCATCAAGCAGGTCATACGCGTCCCCTGTGTATCTCTTGCTTTTGTCCCAGAGCTTAGAGAACT
The DNA here is from genome assembly GCA_009982855.1 of Lizonia empirigonia. Classification (NCBI taxonomy): domain Eukaryota; kingdom Fungi; phylum Ascomycota; class Dothideomycetes; family Pseudoperisporiaceae; genus Lizonia; species Lizonia empirigonia. The sequence continues at coordinate 923,464 of JAADKA010000018.1, forward strand.
GTGTGATGGTGTTGGCGTCAAGCCGGTCGTTGCGAGACCAGCGGGGTGGCAGTGTCTTGTACGGGTCGTGTGGCAGGTCAGGAGGTCTGTTAGGTACACGGTTTGTCGGTTGCTGAGGGAAAGGCGTGACTTCGCGATATCTGTGAGGAAGCGGTGTTACTTCGCGATACGTGGTCTCTAGTGGCTCTTGATATTGGATGTGGCTTCGAACGCCTTGTCGTACTCCATACTGCTCGCCTTGTCGATCGCCTTGTCGCTCGTCGTGCGACAGTCGTTGCAGCTGCGGCGCTTGCGTAGGAGGCGGTAGAATAGTCTGCGGCATTTGTCGTTCGACTGCAAAAGCTGTGTGCTGTGACTGCGGCTGCTGCAGTAGCTGAGGCTTTGACTGTGATTGCAGCGGCGCTTGCGGTTGCAGCTGTGGCTGCGATTGTTGTCTGTCCATAGGAGCTGCCTGGTGTGCGTTCTGCTGACGCTGGTAAGCTTCAGAACGTTTGTCAAACTTTGCAGCTTGGAACTCCACAGGGTCCCATTCAGGAGGGTTCTCTCCACCCAGTAGGTTAAAGAGAGAATCAGCTACTCTAGCGCGGACGTTGCCAGTGTATACTCCCCTGTGCCGTAGCACAGTCTTGAGAGACTTCAGTGTATTGCTGTCAACCCTCTGGAATAGCTCTTTTGTCCATCCCTCAAATTCCCATTGGTAGTCGAAGTATAGATTCTCATCCCATTCTGTTCCTTCATGGTAGTCATGGATAGTCTTCGCAACCCAGGTTGTCGCATGTGTTGCATCTGCATCCTTTGGTGCAGGTATACCCCAGAGAGAGGTGTCGATGACCTTGAGTGCGACTTTGTATGGACAGTCTTCCATAAGTTCCTCCGCAGTATACTTGGCCCATGGAGAAACAGCTTGTGCGCGTTCGTTTGTGTTGCGCTCTAGTGGGTCGTTGAGCAGTTGCTCTTGAATAGCAATGTCAATGTTGCTAGAGTTGCTCTGGTTGTCTGCCATCGTGCCGGCGTGTGTACGTGATCGGATCGTCCGGGGACGCTCGTAGGAAGTCGTTGCGTTGCTGACGCGCTGTGATCGAGATCAACAGCTTAAGAGGGAGGTTGAGAGTGCTTCTCTGCCTCGCTCTGTTATTAGCACAGATGTATCGTCCTGAGGTTCCCAAGGAATGTCAGGGTGTCAACAGTCTGTCTCTTATATGCGTTGATGACGCGCTCTGTGTCCGCGGATCGGCCTGAACCAGCAGCTTGAGAGGGAGGTTAGGAGTGCTTCGTGTTATCTCGGCCTCGCTCTGTTCTTAGCACATATGCATCGTCCTGAGGTTCCTCGGGAATGTCAGGATTCAGCAGTCTGTCTCTTCTTCCTTGCTGTCTGTGATCGCCTAAGCAACCACTGATCAGTGTTGGTAGGTCTATAGCACTAGTGCTGAAAGGAAATAACGATAACTAGGAATGCATTCTGTTTGATGATGGTTCTTGTTGATTTTGATGTACGAACGTGGGTGCTATGAACATATACGTGGTGTTGGGATAGGTAGGGCCGAAGTAGGATCGACGCGGAATCGTTGGGCGTCGATGGGCATCACCCAGCATCCAATGTACCTACTGATACCTGTGATCCAACAGTTCTTGTTTATTGATGTACAAAGGAGGAGAACTACAGAAGGGAGGGCTCAGGGGTTCTGGTCTGAGCGCTGCTCGGACGCTGCGATCAGTGCGCTCGTTCGCGTGACTGAGATCAGTGCGCCTGATCGCGTGGCTAAGATATTGTCGATACTTATGATCCGACAGGTAGTAATATATAATATATAATAACGTAAAGCACCACCGAGCCGGACACTTTTCCTTGGCATTGCAAATATCTTGTACAAGCAAGTATGCAACCACAACGTACGGCTTTTTTAAACCAGCAAGAAGGCAGAATTGTTCTTGCCCTTCAGGCCTAGAGCGCTGCTGCTGCCTTTAAGGTACCTTTCCAGAGGCTCTCTGATCGGCTGAACAAAATCACATTTCGACGCGAAACACCACCCAACGGCCGAAAGCTTTCTGCGATAGAAGAGCAAACGATCGTACAATACATCCTCGACCTTGATTCGCGTGGATTTGCCCCCCGGCTGTGTGAGGTGGCAGATATTGCAGATAAACTGTTGGCTATACGTGGTTGGTTGGTTGGTTGGTTGGTATTCGATTTTCGTCCATAGGATGGGGATTAAGTCCACCATCACCGCCTCCCGAAGGGCATATAGGACGTGCTAAGCTATGGAATTACAGTGCTGCTACACTACCTTAGAAAGCATTTCTTGCCTGCGCGGGTATTGCTACCATTTTAGAACTACAGCTCCCTGTCCAGTTAGGGAGACTGAGCAGTTTGTGTACATTAGGGTGGATCCCTCGTGTGTGTTCAGAGGCAGGTAGGTGCCAGAAGAGTGGGAGAGAGGGAGAGGGAGAGTAAGAGGGGGAGTAGGGAAAGAGCGGGGCTGTTTTGCTGGCTACCGGAGGCAGACCTTGGTGTAGTACTGTGTGAGTTGGGAGAAGGCTTCAAAAGCCTCTGGATCCCCAATCAGCGCGGCAGTATACGCTAGGCCATCGCTCCGGCTGGACGGTGGTATAGGTGGTCGAAGTGGCCATCGACCAAAGGCCCCTAGGGTCTTACGGCAGAGCGCAAGGTGCTCTGGCGTCTTGTCGCGCCAGCATGAGCAGGTGAGTATTGCGTCGTTGTGACTGAACTTTCGGTGGTACCACGCGAAGTCGCCGTGCATAGATCGGATCGAGAGCAGTCTAGCCAGGGTGGCTCTTGGTAGGTCCAACTCAGGTAGTCTGCTGCGTAGTGAGTAGCCCAACTCCCACCTTTTGTACCAGGTAGAGAGGCTTTCTTTCTTCTTAGACCACCAGGTCTGCTGTGCGGCGTGCAGTGCTTTGCGAGCGATGGATTTGATGCCTGCTAGTGTGGGAATAGCAGCCTTTCCAGTAGGGAGTGATGGGTAGTGGGCTTCTAGGTCTGCTAGCCTATCTGCTGCTTCGTTTCCTTCAATGCCTAGGTGCCCAGGGGCCCATTTGATAGAGACATCGTGGGTCTCCATGGCGCTATGACACTCCAAGAAGGCCCATTGAGAGGTAGGGGAGGCGCTGCCCTTTAGGCACCATATCACTGAGGTGCTGTCTATGCACAGCCAGATTCGGCGAGTGTTGAGAGCTGGTTGTCTTATGGTGTGCTGGAGGCCCCTCCATGCCCCTACTGCTTCCGCGTCGAAGACGTGTGAGGTAGGGTGAAGTGACCCGCGTCCAGTGTGAAGTTGTTTTCCGTCTTGATACACTGCAAAGCCATAAGTAACCTGCTTTCCTCCTTCCTTTGTGTACTGTTCAGAGCCATCTGAGAAGATAGTAACGTCGAAAGGTGGGAGCTGAGCCCACCATTCTTTAAAAGTCTTCGCTGCAGTCTTTTTGTCTATGCCCATTGTTGGGTCTGTTTGGCAGCCAGGCGAGTAGTGGGGGGCTGTCAGTATTGTCCTAGGTATCTCAGGCAGAAGAGATCCTAGATACTGGACTTTGGTCCGCATTGGTTGCAGCTTTCCAGCTGACCGCTCATCCTAATGGCTACCATGCGGCTAGCGAGTGGGTGTTCTTCATCTACAGTGCGTAGATGTGTTGCGAAACGGAGTTTGGCTTCTTCTAAAGCAGTGGCAGCTGAGGGAAGTCCGCCGTCTCGGAAGAGAGTAGCAGTAGGGGTTGTTCGCCACACTGGGAGGATGCCTCTTGCTGCTATAGCCAGTGTTTTGTCCATGACAGCTATGTGCCACCCAACGTAGGTGCTGACTTCGGCTGGTCTGCCAGGTCTGAGTGAGCGTGGAGGTTTAGTGCGGCCTCTGTACCAGCATTCGGCCCCATACAGAAGGGACGGGTATACGCAGGCAATGGTGGCCTTACGGAGGGAGCTGGCTGGTGGTCCGTACGCCGTGTTTGCTAGGCTGCGGATGTGATAGGCTACCTTGGCCGCTTTTGCGTTGTGTGTGGCTACGTGCCGCTTAAAGGTAAGCTTGCGGTCGAACCAGATCCCTAGCCATCGGAGGGCTGGCTGGGTTCTTGACCCACTTGGTAAGATTGGGTTGATTGTAAGCTGCTCGTCTACTACACAGGGCGGCGCGTAGCTGCTCTTTTGTCGAGTGAGGTGGATCATTTCTTGTTTTTCCGGGGCAAAGGTGACCTTGTTAGCTGTTCCCCATGCTCTGATCTGCCTTAGATCTGATGCTAGGAGCTGGACGTTCTCATCTAGGGAGTGTGAGGCCCGGTATAGGCATATGTCGTCTGCGTATCCGAACCTCCGTTGCGTGTCTATAGATAGTAGCTCGGCCAGATACAGTGTGTACAGGACTGGGGAGAGTGGTGAGCCCTGCGGAGTGCCACAGGCGACTGGGTAACTAGGGGTAGTGACTTGGCCTAGGCGGACTTGCACCCTTCGATCAGTGAGGAAAGAGTTGACAAAGAGGATGGACCTTTGTGGCCATCCCTGTTGGGCCATCCGGTGCAGCAGGCGGTTCTTGAGGAGAGCGTCAAAGGCGCCTTGCACATCTAAGGTGACCATGGTAACGTGCTGGCCTTTTGCCCAAGCAGCCTCTGTATCGTGAGTGAACGCTGCGGTAAGATCTACGGCAGAGCGCTTTGGGAGGGCGCCTCCATGTTGGGGGCTTAGGATTTTGTAGGTCATAGCAGTCCACGCGATTCTCCTGGCCACTGTTCGTTCGAGCCCCTTTCCAATGCAGGAGAGGAGTGCTATGGGCCTCCAAGATCGGGCCGAAGTCCGGTCTTTCTTTCCTACCTTAGGTATCATGGCTACCTCTGCCAGCTTCCATTGTGCAGGAAAGTGGTTGAGTTCAAGGCACCGCTGGAAGATCCGTCGTATGAGTTCTCCAACCTGGGCCCAGCAGGCGCGGAGCAGTCGCACTGTAGAGCGGTCCGTGCCTGGGGAGGTGCTGGTGACCCCTATTGTGTTTCGCTCAGACTCCTCTAGTGAGATATGTGTGCGCCACGGCAGAGGAGCCGCAGTCTCCTGATCTGGGTGGTGGCTGAGATCGTCATCCGCTGTGTACCGATTGAGGACTTCCTGTCTAAGTGCCTCAGCCTTCTCTAGGGGGTCAGATATTGTCCTGTTGTCTATGATGAGAGGGGTGTCCTGGTTCTCTGTCGTGAGCTTATGCCAGGCAATGACCTTGAACAGGTCCTTGTCGTCCTTGGCGTTATCAATGACATGCCTCCAGTAGTGTCTTTTAGCCTGCCTGACTGTAGTCTTGAGGGCTCGTGTGTCTTCTAGCGGAGGTCTGCCTGAGCAGAGCTGTCGAGCGCGTTTGTGGGCTTGGTAGGCAGTCTTGCACTCCTTGGTCCACCAAGGCGCAGCGCGTCCTTCCTTGCGATCGAGCTTGCCTGCTGTTTGTATAGAGTGCTGCACGGTCTCTGTCAGCAGCGCAACACAGTTGTCTAGTTGTGTCGCATCCTGTGCCGTACGCGGATCTGGGATGCTCTGGACGCCTATTTCCACTAGCCCAGTGAACTTTGGTAGGCTTGCCTCTGGGACTCTATAGTGATACTGGTCTAGGTGCGGAGGACTGAGTGTGGAAGTGGAGACAGAGGTTACTATCGTCTCGTGGTCTGACCCGCTGTGCATGCTAGCATCTACAGCAGACTGAGCGAACGGGACATTAGAGAAGGTGAGGTCAATAACATGTCCAGCACAGTGTGTTGGCTGTCCTGGCACGCCAATATAGTCCATAGAGGCGGCGGCGGCCCACCTGGCGAGCTCTATGCCACCGCTGGCTGCAGAAACAGTAGGTTCGAAGGATTCGTGTCTGACGTTGAAGTCCCCTCCTATGACGCAGTGTCGAGGAGGTGTAAGGTGCGTAACGTATTGGAGTACGTCTGGGGTAAGTGGCTGTCTGTAGCAGTTCAGTATTGAGACTCCGTTCACAACAGTCCACAGCAGGTCCGGATGATTAAGGCTTTCTCTGGCCTGCAGTTTGAGGTGGTACCCTTTGCGGATGTAGGTCATCACCCTGGGCCGGGCTGAGCCTAGTACGTTAGGAGAATCCCAGGTGCTAATAGGTGCGAGGTGTCTGAAGCCAGGGTGGGTGGAGGTCCTTGAGTTAGCACAAGTGAAAGGCTCTTGGACGCATACAACGTCCATGCCCTTCTGGAAGGACACTTCTAGTATTGTAATGTGGCAGGGAGAGCTCCTGCCGACGTTGGCCCAGCATATGAGGAGTTGGTTTCTCTGCTGGCTGGGCTGTCGTTGCCTGTTGTAGGTAGAAGATGTGTGTAGGTGTCCTAACATGTAGACGGTGGATCGTCGCTCATGCTAGTGTCCTCCTTCTCTAAGGTGGAGGGATCAGTGTATATGGTTGATTGTGGGTGCAGACTGTTAGCAGACATGTCCCTCACATTCAGGTTCGTACGGCCTGCAGCAGCCCGTCTTGGTCGCTTTTCTCTACCAGTGGTGGGTAAGGATGTTTGAGAGGCGTGGCTTGTTCCAGCTGTAGACGCCCTGCTATCCTCCTCTGGTGCTTGCCTCCGGGGAGGAGGGTGGGGAGCCGGTATCTCCTGGACGGCCTCTAGGGGGGTATCCTCACGCTGCGGCGTCGCTTGATTAAGGGTCTCTTCTACCGTCCTGTAGAGATGTGGTATGTTGCTCTGCCTGCGCGGCGGATAGCGTTTAGTTCAGTCATGGTGGGCTTGATTATATGTCCATGCGCCCGGCGAGGGGCCGCAGGGCAGTTAGAGTGACTAGCAGGGTGTGGGCCATGGCAGTTAGCACACTTGGCTTTATGAGGACAATTATCTCCATAGGGCCCTTGGTGTCTATCTGTGCGGTCCCCACAGTGCGCACAGCGGGCTACTCGAGTACAGCGGGCGGCGTTGCAGTATTGCTGGCAGCCTAGGTTGTGTCGCTGGATAGTAGGGTGTTTGTGGATTTCTTTGGAGAATTGGCTAGTACCAAAGAGCTGGAACGAGCGGACTGGCTCTTTGTATGATATGATCCAGGTAGTCAGACCATTCTGGTTGGCCCCGTGTCGTGAGGTTCTGCAGCTTACTGGCTGCTTGCCTGTTTGTGAGCATACCTCCTCCTCTACCAGCTGGGTGGTAGTGGGTAGTTCGGTATTGTCTAGGGTCCGGAAAGCGCTCGGTACTCCTTGCACAGCGTAGTTAATCCAGTGTTCTGGGGTCCTAATTGCATCTCCGCCAAGGGCTTTTACCACACGCTCCTGGTTTTCTTGGGTAAGAAGTTGGTCCCTAATTGTCTTACTCGCTGGCGTGATTGCCCAGCCTGTTTTGATTGGCGATGCAGTGGGGATGTCCTGAAGGGTGATTCCTTCTATGCTCCTGCATACTGCCTGCCTTACTGCAAATGGCGAGGGTTGTTGTAGTCGCAATGCTGGGTTAGAGATGGCTATGAAGATTCGATTGTCTTCTTTTAGCTTAGCCGGCGGGCCAGGCCAAGACCTAGCAGGGTTCAGGGGTCGGTTGCCGCCCCTATTTGAGATTTGGGGTCTCTGGCTACGTCCGCCCAAGAGCGGCGTCCCGACTCTTGGCTCCTTGGGTTGCTGTGACTGGTGTCACTGCTCCAGCGGGTACTGGGGGGGGGAGTTGCTTTGGGAGAGAGAGGTCAAGGCCTGGATGGCTCTCTGCTGCAGTTCCTCAGCAATTCTGGCTTCTTGAGGGTCAGTATATCCTTCTGCGTGTTGATCTACGGCTGCTGCAAAGGCAGTAGTGATGGTGTTCCATAGCTGGGCAATCTGCTGAGTCTCGGTGATGTGGCGTTGGACGGCATCAGAGACTCGGGGTTTGGGAGCGCCCCCACCGGGGTTCTGGCTGCTCAGAGGGGGGGCCTGGTGATGCAAGACCCTTTGGAGCCGTTCTGAGGCGCGGGTATTGAGGTGCTGAGGAGACTCGGGGTCCGGGGACCTCGTGTGCTGGGAGGTGGGAGACTCTACCATCCTAGACAGCTCCTTTGCGCGTCAGCGCGAGGGGCCAGGTGGACGTTAGAGGTGCCTCCAGAGTCGCCGCAGCGAGCCTAATAAGTTGCTGGGATTTTTGGGGTCTCTAGAAAGGTAACCCAAAAATCAAAAAGTTGGTGTTCGGTGTGGCTGCGCGCGGTTGGTTGGTTGGTTGGTATTCGATTTTCGTCCATAGGATGGGGATTAAGTCCACCATCACCGCCTCCCGAAGGGCATATAGGACGTGCTAAGCTATGGAATTACAGTGCTGCCACACTACCTTAGAAAGCATTTCTTGCCTGCGCGGGTATTGCTACCATTTCAGAACTACAGCTCCCCTTCCAGTTGGGGAGGCTGAGCGATGTATGTACATTAGGGTGATTTCCTTGCATTCTGAGGCATCTGTGTGCCGAGAGAGAGAGAGAGAGTGTGTGTGTGTGTTGGGGGGAGGTGGGGGTGTCGCAGCCATTGTGCTGGACCTAGTTCTGCTAGGTGCTGCATTGCTTGCTGCTGTTGCAAGACTGCAAGAGCTAGCGGGGGCAGATCCTGGTGTAGTACTGTGTGAGTCTAACAAAGGCTTCAAGGGCCTCTGGATCTCCTACTAGTGTTGCAGTATACGCTAGGCCATCAGCCTGGCTGGATGGTGGTATAGGCGGTCGTAGTGGCCATCTGCTAAAGGTCCCTAGGGTCTTGCGGCAAAGCGCGAGGTGCTCTGGTGTCTTGTCCTGTCTGCATGAGCAAATGAGGTTTGCATCCTTGTGGTTGTACTTTCGGTGGTACCAGGCGAAATCCCCGTGTCTGGTCCGGATAGAAAGTAGTCTGGCTAGGACATCTCTTGGTAGGTCTAGCTCTTTTGGACCGCTGTGTGGTGCATAGTCTAACTCCCAGCTCTTGTACCATTTTGAGAGCTTGGTCTTCTTGTCAGACCACCAGGTCTGTTGTGTGTGTCGTAATGTCTTGCGGGCTATTGTCTTGATGCCTGAGAGTGTAGGTATAGAGGCTTTTCCAGTCGGGGGTGATGGGTGCTGGGCTTCTAAGTTGGCTAGCCTGTCTGCTGCCTCATTTCCTCCAATGCCTAGGTGTCCCGGGGCCCATTTGATAGAGACGTCGTGTGTCTCCATGGCACCGTGGCACTCCAGGAAGGCCCATTGAGAGGTAGGGGGTGCGTCGCCCCTGAGGCACCATATCACTGAGGTGCTGTCTATGCACAGCCAGATTCGACGGGTGCGGAGCGCTGGTTGCCTTATAGTGTGCTGGAGGCCTCTCCACGCTCCGATTGCCTCAGCGTCAAAGACGTGCGAGGTAGAGTGGAGTGAGCCGCGTCCAGTCTGCAGTTGCTTTCTGTTCTGATAGACTGCAAAGCCGTAGGTAACCCGCTTTTCTCCTTCTTTTGTGTACTGTTCAGAGCCATCTGAGAAGATAGTGACATCTAGTGGCGAGAGCTGGGCCCACCATTCATTGAAAGCCGTGGCTGCAGTCTTCTTGTCCATGCCAAGCGTTGGGTCTGTTCGGCAGCTGGCCGAGTAGTGAGGGGCTGTTAGTGTCGTCCTAGGGATCTCTGGTAGAAGAGATGCCATCTGTTGGACTTTAGTCTTGACTCGCTGGGGTTGTCCGGTTTTTACGCCCCTGTTCACTACATGTACTACTGTGCGCCTAGTGAGAGGGTGGTCTGCATCTGTGGTGCACAGATGAGTTGCGAATCTGAGTTTAGCTTCCTCTAGAGCTACTGCTGCCGATAGCAGTCCGGCGTCTCGGAAGAGTGCAGCTGTAGGGGTTGTTCTCCACGCTGGTAGGATGAGCATTCAGTCCCATACAGGAGTGAGGGGTACACACAGGCAATAGTAGCCCTGCGGAGGGAGCTGGCTGGTGGTCCATAGGTAGTCCTAGCTAGACTGCGAATATGACAGGCTACCTTAGCAGCTTTTGCAGTGCGCATGGCTACATGTCGTCTAAAAGTGAGTCTGCGGTCAAACCACACTCCTAACCAACGCAGGGCTGGCTGGCTGTGCTCTCCACCTGGGAGGATAGGGTGGACGGTGAGCTGCTCATCTACCACACAGGGAGGGGAATACGTGCTCCGCTGTCTGGTCAGGTGTATCATTTCCTGCTTTTCTGGGGCAAAGGTGACCTTGTTGGCCTCGCCCCATGCTCTGATCTGCCTCAGGTCTGATGCTAGGAGCTCGACGTTGTTGTCCATAGAGTGGGAGGCCCGGTAGAGACATATGTCGTCTGCATATCCAAATCTCCGTTCTGTATCCATGGATAGTAGCTCGGCTAGATACAATGTGTACAGGACAGGAGAGAGAGGCGAGCCTTGGGGTGTGCCACAGGCGACAGGGTAGCTAGGAGTAGTGATCTGTCCAAGGCGGACTTGAACCCTCCGGTCAGTGAGGAATGAGTCTACAAAGAGTATGGTCCTTTGTGGCCAGCCCTGTTGGGCCATCCGGTGGCGTTAGGGGGTTGGTTGGTTGGTTGGTATTCATTTTACGTCTAGTTGATGAGGATTAAGTCCGCCATCTCGCCTCCCGAAGGGCATATACGACGTGCTAAGCTATGGAATTACAGTGCTGCCACACTACCTTAGAAAGCATTTCTTGCCTGCGCGGGTATTGCTACCATTTCAGAACTACAGCTCCCCTTCCAATTGGGGAGACTGAGCAGTGTGTGTACATCAGGGTGGTTCCCTTGTGTGTATTCAGAGGCGGTTTGAGTGCCATGAGAGAGAGTAGGAAAGAGTAGGTGGGTGTGAAGAGCCGGTGCCCTGCCGAATCGAAGCCGTGGCTCTGCGCGAGGAGAGCCTTTGTACTAGGCTTGGCCATGCCTGTGTCTGAGGAGATAGGTGTAGTAGGTAGGCAGAGCCAGGCCTGTCCTTCTTCTTTATCCCCAAGGGTCGTGAAATCTAAGGCCATGCTGGCTGCCTTGTTTGCGTGTTGTGTCAGGTCTGGGACGCTGACAGTCGGTCTTCAGAGAGCTGAAAGCAGCTCTCATCGTTGTGGGTGTGGAGAGCCTTGCGGTAGGCCTGGCGATGCCCTTATACTGCAAGAACAAGGAGTGGCAAAACTGTCTCCTTGTCTTGCTGGTGGTTGTGGCCTTCGACCGAACGTGAAAATCTGAGTAGCGCACGGGCCATTTTGAAGACATTTCAGCTCAGCGAAGAGCTGAAAGACAAAAGAAGGCAGCGCGCCTGCCACAACGCCTGCAGCAGAGAGAGGACGTTGGGAAACAGATTTAAGAAGGCATTTGAGTCGTGTTGGAACGAAAAATCGATGGAAATCGACCTTTCGCTGACCTGGAAAAGTTGATGTTCGGTGAGGTTCAAGTGGGTGGATACCTGTGGATTCAAAGGCACTTAACACCAACGTTTCTGTGAAGGTATTGATCCAGGCAGGCCAGAATAGACTTATGAAGTCTGCCTTTTGTACTGGGAGCCATCCCTCCGTTGTGTGGTTGTGATAGATAAGCTCTTTTGAGTAATTTTGACTCAGGGGCTTGAAGCATGATACATCTAGGGGTTGCAGCGTATGGGTCGCGTGTGGGGGGTGTACCAGCACCAGAATTCGATTGTCATCGCAGTAATCGATGAAGGCCTTTGTCACGTGGCTGCCGTGGCCGTCTAGGATAAGTAATCTGTACTTTCTCCGAGCTTTCCTCTTAGTGGCGGGATCAAACACCTGCTTAAGCCAGGCAACGCTGAGATCGTCGTTCGTCTAGCCACTGGGTGATACTGAGAAGTATATAGAGTGAGTCTCTGGGTCAATATCGTGTACCCAGTTGGATTGCACCTGATCTCCGGCTGCGGAGAAGATCACCGCAGGGGGGAGGGTAGTACCGTCAGCACATATACACCCTATAACGGTTATCCACTCCCGATTGGCATCGTGACTAGCTTGTTTGAAGCGCCTCTCCTTGTAGAGTACCTTATCAAATACTCTTTTAGTCTTACCAATTACCCCAATCATAAATCCCTTCTCGTCCATATTGTAGGTATTCTCAGGATCCACCTTAAACTCTGCGACTTTCCTGGCTAGAAGACCGAAATATAGACGTTATCTTCCACCATTATCAGCCTCATGACGACTGCTTTCCATGGGGGTGGTCCAGGCAGTGATAAGGGTGTCGTTGTGACGGTGAATGAGCCTAGAAACCCATGCGTCAGAAGGCTCCCATTGGCACAAGGGAGTCGCGAAATTGATAATCATCTGCCGCGTAGGTGGACAGTGTTTCTTAGTGAGGCTTCTGATGTATTGTACAAGCTCCAGCTCATCGCGTTGAGATAGTAGTCGGCGTTGATCATGAGCCCCTGCACGGGTCGTTCTCCGACCCTGGTGTTGTTCCGTCAAAGTAGTGCGGGAACAACGATGTTTTTTGGCAAGACTTCGGTACGAAAAAATTCTCCAGGTCCCAGAGACTTTATCTCTGCAAGGGCTTCTTCAACAGTCATTGTGGTGGTGAGTTGGTGTGGGGGTCAAAGTAAGTGTGAAAGTTGGTGGGGTGACCCGTTCATTGAGGTGGCCCGTTCATTGATTAGTCACGGTAACGTGGTTCACCAGCGAGCGGGCCACCCCACCGAGTGGGCCAGCAAACCACACCAAAGCGCCTACGCAGCGACGTAGCGCAACACCACAACAAATTACTGTACTGTACATAATAGCGTAATATTATTCAGAAGCGTCGCTATCATCTACGTCCCCTATTTCTACCTTGCAGGTGCGGGAGTTATGCCCAACCTCGCTGCAACGGCCGCAGCGTCTCTCTGCGCGCACCCTCTTCGCAGGCGTCTCGCCCTCCTCACGACTACCACCCTCCTTTTCAGCAATCAGGTCAGATACCTCACCAACTGTAAGAGTCTCCTCTGCGCGTATATACCGCCTTTTACGGGTTTTGCGCTTTGTAAGCGTATCAACAGCGTCTCGAAGGCGGCCTATTTCCTCCTGCACCAACACCATATTATAAGCTATCTGCTGAGCGCCTTTACTTAGCTGCTTGACCTGCTCATCTAATGAACTTGCTGGAGACCCCTGATAGTTTTGTATGCGATTTCGAATTAGCTTAGATTGCGCCTCTATCTCGCGGGCGTTGCGCGGTGTTTGCGCCTCCCAGGCGACAGTGCCTGGTGTAGGTGGCGTTGGCGTACGTAGCTGCACATCCAGCTTCGATAACACAACGTCAGGGTCATACGGGGCTAGCCCAGCGCCTCGAAACCCTGCGCGGATATTCTCTGGTGTAAATGTCTTCTCAAAAGCTGCTTTAAATGCTGGTAGGAAGGTTTCTTTGTCAATATGGTGGATGCGGCTGCGTGCCAAGAGCGAGATCCCGTCGCCGTAGTGGCGCTTCAACAGCGAGTAGGGGACAACGTCAAGAGGCTGCAGGAGGTGCGATGAGTGTGGTGGCATACAGAGGGTAATAATCTTGTTCTCCTTGCAGTAGTCCTGGAATTCGATTGAGCAGTGGCTGTCATGGCCGTCAATAATGAGCAGCCTGTATGTCCCAGCAGAGGACGCCTTCGTATGGGCGTCGAAGTGCTTGAGCCACGCCAGCGCGACGTCGTTGTTGGTCCAGCCAGTAGGAGAGACTGTGACAACCCAGTTGCGAGGTAGACCAGTGAACCAGGAGGAGATAAGGACCTTGCCTGCAAAGATGAGGAAGGGTGGGATAATGCGCCCCGTCGCAGCGACGCCTTGGACCAGGGTAACCCACTCGCGATCGCCAGGCTGTAGTTTCTTCTGTTTCCCAGGTTTCTCTGAGCTTGTAACAACAAGCTGAGAGGATATCTTGCCCATCATGAAGCCAGACTCATCAAAGTTCCAAGTGTCCTCATCTACGATACCACACTTCGCCTTCATCGATTGAACCAGGCTGAACCAGGGCCGGATAACCGCTGGGTCTTCGCAGGCAGCTCGCTGGCGATCGTACGGACGACTCCATCGCGTGCGCAGCTCAGGTGTACGCGCGATAAACCTATCAACCCAGTTCTTGCCTGTAGGCTTCCCGCCACGCTCTCGCAGCAGTCTATCAGCCATAGCTCGTACGTGTAGCTTCGAGGGCGGTACGCCACGTAGACTCTCGTCAAGTATCCGCTGTATAATCACCTCCTCTTCTAGCTTTGTAAGGCGCTTTGAATTCGGCTCGCAATTGCGTCGATAGCGTTTCCCGTCGCGTCGGTGTTGCACAGTTGTTCGAGGGACGTTGTAGATAGCTGCAGCGCATCTTTCACTTTGGAACTGGTTTGATTGGATATCAGAGATAGCAAGCTGTATATCAGCTTCAGTATAGTTTCTGGGAGCTTTGCGTTGTTGCGACATTACGTGTTGTTGTCGCGAAGGCGCTTTGGTGGGGTTTGCTGGCCCACTCGGTGGGGTGGCCCGCTCGCTGGTGAACCACGTTATCGCGTGACGATCGCCCCAACCACCATCTTGCACACCAAAACATGAAGCTTTTGAGCCACATACAATAGCTATTATCGCGAGATTTTCTGATGGATTGATATGTTAACTATGGCAAACAATTTGCATTACTCAGATTATGTGTATCTAGTCGGCAGCTTGACAGCGCGGCCGCTGCGGGCGACCTTGGCTGGAACAGCAGGTGCGACTTCAGCAGGTGCTGCAGCACCACTAGAACGTTTTCGCCGCTTGCCCTTTGGAGCTGATACCTGTGAGGCTTTGCGCTTACCCGTCTGGGAAGTTTGGATAGGTGCAGTGGTGTTTTGGGCTGCCTTTCGAGCAGCTGCCTTAGCGGCTTTTTCGGCCTTCTCCTTCTCGCGCTCCTCTCGCTTTGCTGCAGTCGCCACACCCCTCTCCTCCTTAAGCTTCTTATTGTATAAGGCGTTAGCAGCCTTGAGCTTCGTCATCTCAACTTTCTGGAGTTTCTCCTCTTCAGCGAGGCGCTTGTTCGTCCGATCACGTGCCTCAGCCTCAGCCATCTTTCGGGGGGACCAGAAGACAGCCCCACCGTGATACTCCTGCCTCTGCTGCAAATCAAGCACCTTGCCCTTCTTGTTGTGCTTCTTTTTGGTGGTGAGAGCCTCGCGTAGGCCCTCATTCTCATCTGTGAGAAGCTCGTTTTGGTTCGCGAGGTGGTGGAGCAAAGTAGATACTTTTGAGTTCGGACGACGATCTGTTAACTGCCGCGTGTAGGAGGCGATCCGCCTCACGCCAGGTGGGCTCGGGCTTGCTGTTTGGCTTGTTTAGCGGCTTCGGTGGGAAGCGTTTCAGCACTCTCTCTCGATCCATAGGCCATATACCAGTAGCAGCAAAAGAGCGTAGGATCGTCCGCTTCGTGAAGCTCTCACGCTAGGAGTCCCAGAACAACAGGAAGAAATCGCCCTTCTTGATTGGGACTAGCCCTTGGCTCCGTTGGGTGAAGTTTGCAAGCTTTTTTGAATACGCGTTAGCTAATGGCTTAAAGCAAACAACATCTAGCGGTTGCAGCGTATGGGTGCTGTGAGGTGGAAATACAGCAACAAAGATCTTGCGCGTAAGGCAGTAGTGTAAAAAGTTGTCTGTAAGGTGGCTGCCGTGGCCGTCGAGGATAAGTAAGCGCCACTCTCTCCCGTGGCGGGCTTTTTTCTTCGTGCAGCGGTCGAAAACCTGCTCTAACCAGGCCAATCCTACGTCATTATTCGTCCATCCAGATGGTGTTGAAGCCACAAAGACGTCGTGTTTGCCGGCTTTGATATCAGCCACCCACTGCGCTTGTATCGTACAGTTTGCAGACTCGTAGATCAGCCCTGGCGGCAGCGCAGTCCCATCCGCACAGATCGCAGCGATAGTTGTTATCCACTTTCGAGAGCCATCCTGGAGGGCAGCTGTGACCTCTTTGCGCTCCCATTGGCTGCGTGTGAAGACTCTTTTCGAGCGCCCGATCACACCTATCATGAAGCCCTTTTCGTCCATATTGTAGCTATTGTAGGGCAGGATCTCATGCTCCTCTATCTTGCCGTGCAGGAGCTCAAAGTAGAGCTTGTATTTGAAGTATGAGTCGGCTGAGTGGCGTGTAGCGTCCATGGCGGTGCCCCATTTTGAGATGAGCGCGTCCTCGTGTCGGTGCTTGAAGCGCGTCACCCAGGACTCAGAAACGCGTTCGTGGGCTATCGTAGAGGCAAAATTTCGTATCATGGTGTTAGTGGGCGGTAGGCCTCGCCTTGTTAAGTCTCTAATATAGAGTATAAGCTCCTCCACTTGTGCTGGCGTAAGTTTCTTTTGGTCGAAGATTTTGGCTTGTCGCGTGCCCTGACAGCCCTGGTGTCTTCGAGCCAGCGTACATCTATCTACACCAAACCAATCAGCATACTCCTGGTATACAAGATCATCTCCTGGCTCGCGCGATTCGATTGCTGCAATCGCTTCGTTAATCCGATCCATATTGATAGAGTTGTCGCGTGTCGAAGTTAGAGTGTTTGTCGCGTAAATTGAAGTTGGCGATCGTCACGCGATACGGGCGGCACGTGCACAAACACGGTAGCGAGGTGCAGATCCACCAGGAAGGGTCCCGCTTTGGCGCGACCCACGCTACGAGTGGAGCCACGGTGTTCCAGGGCAACTTCGTCGGCCTCAACTTCAGTGAGCCCACACGATCTGCCAATGCTCACAATGCGCAGACTCCAATGCTAACGTTCTTGAGCTTTGACGACATCCACCTTAAGCTGTTCTGTGCTGACAATCGAAGAGTGGCGCAGTGATCTCCAAGAGAATTACCCATCCGTGCATTTATTGCGATAGTGGGATGGAACCCCCTTCTGAATTCACGTCACTGTGCACCTGCATCATGCGAATAACAGTTCACGCTCTGGTTCAACTGTGTCTCGCAGTATACTATGTGTCTAGACCGTACTGATGGGGTGCTGGAGGAGTTGGCAGATGGCTGTGCAGCGTGTTGGATGGCAAGGCAGGGAGTAGACGACGAAGACTGGTTCCTGCACTCCTCCGCCGAGTGCAGGACAGGACCATCAGAGCTGTCGGTTGATGGTTGCGACAACTTCCGGAGAGGACTGAAGTACGCCAAGGACAGCCACACGTGCTTCAAGTGTGGTATCAGTCAAAAACTATGCAACAGCAGGAAAAGTAGCAAGGAGAAGTGACAATAGACAGGTGTAGCGATGCCGATCCTGATCGCAGCTATGGGCACTGGGCAGGATGGACAGGTGATCCTTAAGAGATGTGGATTTCAGGGGGAAAGTGATGACTGGGGCGCATACCGAAAGTGGTTGGGTCTCAGACATCAACAGAGAATCTGGGGCGAGAATGTAAGCAACAGCATAGCAGTACTTATCTTGGTTATTCTTCACATAAAGGAAGGAACGTAGACAGTAAGATCTTTGTCTTTGCGCATTCCTCCTAATCATATCCCTACGCGACCTATGTAGATAAACAGCATAAACTCAAGCGAAGTAGCTGCTACAATAGTCTAAAGTTAGTCCGTAGGAGCAGGTTATCTGGTAGGCCTGTCATGAAGGCTCTTTCCATAGCGTAAGCCCAAGGTATGCGCTTACGCCTGCGCTGAGACCAGATGTTATGCTGACTAGTAGTATGCTGACACTACTTAGCTGCACTGTAGAAGAACAGGTGTTCATGACAGAGCGTGTCCTATAACTGCTGTGACTCCTTATCTCTGTGTGTTACTCACGCGCGTTATTCGCAGTCGCACTGGTGTAGTGAAGCTACTGCAAGTGTACGCTGTGATTGCCATTCTATCGATAGCATCGACAAGTAACAAGCCCCTCAGTATCAACGGAAAAGATTAGACGATTCGCGTGGGTATCGCGACGAACTCGAGATGGGTATCGCAACAGCGACTCATGCGTGTTTTAT
This sequence comes from Lizonia empirigonia, assembly GCA_009982855.1. NCBI lineage: Eukaryota > Fungi > Ascomycota > Dothideomycetes > Pseudoperisporiaceae > Lizonia > Lizonia empirigonia. Next base: position 941,252 of record JAADKA010000018.1, read on the forward strand.
GTCGAGTGGTCATCAGGACGGCCATCAGGACAGCCAGCAGAATAGTGACCAGGATGCCCTCCAAGAAAGTGTAGAAGACCGCTTCCAACTCATGGACGCTGCGGGTATAGGCTTTTTCGGCATTGTTTTTTATGCTCTATTGAAGACCGACTTCGCGGTTGAGTCATCACTGCTGAAAAGCAATCCGTCCAAATACGACGGTGGAAGGAGCCTCCAAGCGGTGCGGGCTGTGAAGATCTGTAACCCAATGTGCCCGTCGGGGGTGAAAGCCAGCGCCAGCTATATCATGAAAGATATCTGGGCCATGAAGATGGTGTGGTCGAAAATGGAGGAGCAAGTTCGGCACAGCTTCGTCAGATTGCTTGATTACAGCACGTCGGAGACGCCATGGTACAGTATGGAGCCTGTCATATCTGGGCTCACACTACAGAAGGTCTACTTGGCCAGTCAGCGACACAGGTTACCTGTTCCCGAAGAGTTGGCATTTCATGTTGTTGGTCAGATGAGCAAAGCATGCTTATTTCTACAATCGGGTGCCAAAAGTCTGTTCGCGTTGACGCATGGACCACCACAACCACATTTGATTACCAACTTCAAAGCAGTATAACTCTCTACTACATAGACCAAATAAGACAATTAGGGTTGCAAATTAATCGCATTACGCTTAGTATCTAGTCTGGTAGCCCTTTACACGTCGCACAGCGTCTAGGCGTCGTGGCATAGACCTAATAAGGCGTTTGATCAGTGCGTCAGGTATAGCAGCCCATGCCTCAATCAACCCCAATTCGAACGCCTCCCACTCAGCTAGAGAGTCTCCCATATAGTCAAATTCAGGATGCAGCTCATGGAGCTTCTTTTTAAGTGCCCACCACATGTGTTCAATAGGGTTAAGGTCAAGTGAGTATGGTGGCCATTTGATCGTAGCAACACCATGAACCTCTAGCCACTCCTTCGAGACCTGGGAAGTGTGGATAGGTGCGTTATCCTGCATAAACCACTCGCCTGGCCTGTAGCTGTCCTGGAGACCTTCCTCAAGTGCTCGTATGTAGCTCTGAGCTGTGTATCCATTGCGTTTGGCTGATGTGTCGCGATTCATAATTACTAGACGACTACGCCTTGCTCGGCCACCTGGAGTCATCCATATTGAGCCCCATACCATACGAGCAGGTTGGCGAGCAGTGGTGACCTCCTCAACCATCTCGTGCGACCATTTATCCTCAGGTAGTCGCCATACCCAGGGCGTGTTGTGGCCAGATCCACGAGCAACGCTGCACTCGTCACTGAACCTGATAGTACGCCTCCCAAAATCAAACCCCAGCCATTCATTAGTAAGATTGAGGCGTTCCGCAGCTGTGTTCTTGTTGATTTTTGGCCTACGTCTCGCTCTGAACTTGCGGTATCCCTCGTCAGCCATTGCGCGCTGCACAGTACGCTTAGAAACGCTGGGGTAGGTAGTATTGGCGTCCCACAGTCCAGCCTCCTCCATAAGCTTGTGGTACTCAATACCTGGGTTTTTCCGAGCAATCCGTAGCAGCCGGCGATGGTCTCTACTAGTCAATGTAGGTGGCCGGCCTGTCCGAGGCTGCGTTGTGGTGCTGCAGCTGGTTGTCCATCGGAGTACTGTTTTCTGTACGCACCGCTGCGAGCAGTCCAGCGCGTCAGCAACTTCGCTTGTCGACACACCAGCCTCAACCTGGGCTAAGCAGTATATCCGTTGGGCTTCTGATAATTCACCTCCGCGCACTCGATTTGATGAAATTTTAGTGCTAAAAGCTCTCATATTGATGTAGTCGTGTGTAGTTGAAGAAGATACCCCTCTTTAGAGTTCGCGTTGTTGAAATGGTCTGTGCACACGCGCGAACAGACTAAAGTCCTAGTACAGTATGCAGTAGCTTTCGACTCCGGGTCCTCGCCGATGGTAGGTTGAAGCCAGAGATCATAGGTGCAGAAATTGTACACTGTTATCATGTCTGCCAAACTGTTCGGCCGATCGAATATACTAAGCTGAGGTAAGTCCACATGGTCAATCACAGGCATGGGGGTATCAGGCAACGGCCACGCAATTGTCCAGCATGTTTCCGGTACAGACCACGACTTCACGCGTGGGAGCGACAAAGGGCTTGCTGGCAGAGTCGGGTCGTGAGCAAGAATGCTGCTGGACTGAAAAGACTCAGGGTGTGTTAGTGATATAAAGCTAGTAGGTCGACCGCTATTGACTATTGTTCTTGTCAGTGTTGTAAGTTCAGCTCCTTGGGTCAGTCCAGCACAGCAGCGACACTCATTCTGGATCGTAACGGCCTTGGTGGCCAACGTAGATGTCGTGAGAGAAGCGAAGAGCACAGTCACCGCTATAAGCACTTTAGCATATCTAGTGTCTATGAATAGCCCAGGAGAAGCACTCAGCTTGCGCATGCGTGGACCTCCGAGGCAGGCATCTCGTCTCGCCGTAAACAGCAATGATGTCAGAGCTGCTAATCCACATTTCGTCAATTCAGACCGTGTCTTTTGGACGGAGAAGTCTCACAGAAAGATCGGATAGACAACCTCATTGAAGACGGTTGAGAAAGGGAGAGAATATGGAGATTAGATTCCGAAGGCGGAAGTGTGATCTTAACTACCACCAGGTACATGGTTTTTTGGCATACTGTCTTTCAATCTCACGTAATCATACACAAGTTTGGCATTCCACAAGAGGCTTCATTACTGACGGTCTATCTGCAGAAACCAGCTTTTGACATGAGTTCGTTTCAGCGAATGTGATTAGGCTACTGCCACGAAGGTAATGTTCATGCACATAAGTATGAACTTTTTGCCCCCAGAAAAACTGTGACAGACCAACCGTTAACCGCAGATTAAAAATAGAGGGTCATCTCCAGATCTTTGTCAACCCACCAGCCTAACTCCGATGCAACCGCGTGGAGTCTGCTCGTGAAAGCAGGAAAGGGGAACTGATCGCGCTGGTCAACCGCCTTTTGCCCCAATCTGACTTTGGGACACGTTTTTTCCAATCAAGACTTTTGCAGACGGCTCTCTATTCTAATTGCAACAGCGTGCCCATCATATCCGATGGTGAGCATGGACGAATTGGCAAATTGACGCGGCAAGAATTGATTTGACCCTAGCCTGGGGTCTACCGGGTCATTTATTACACCTGGCATCCGGAAAATGGAGGGACAGATGTCTAAATATTGGCTCTCAAGTAAGTCACTCGGCATCCCTGGTACGGAGATACCACAATTTCCGGACCTTGCAAAGAATGCCGCGCATAGACAGTGATCGAATAAACCCGATATCTCATCCAAGCTGTAGAGGTTACGTGCTCAAACGTATTTGAAGCAGATCGCGCCACATGCGACCACAATCGCTGAGCTTCTCGGCGATACCCGCCACAGAGGCAGTAGTGCTACAAGATTGGAAATGTAATTGAGTCAAATGCACACCGGAGCCAGATTGTGATATCTTCTGGATCAACGGATCTGTGCCAATTGCAGTGATGGTAATGTGAGCCCTAGCCGATCAACTACTCTATCCGCTCTGAGTTATTACAGATCCTGCACTTGACAGAATGCATAACATCATCTTGGCATCAGAAGGATGTAGTCGGAAAACACTATCTATGAACGCGAAGACAGTACAAGAGGGGCATGTCGAGTCCAGCACTTCCCTTACCCGATCCTCTGCTGCTATCACCACTGTCGCTGCATTGATCCTCGCCGAGATGAGCGCAGGTTCTTGTTCAAAGATTGCTATCGTCGTGGCGTTCGCATTTCTGCCGCGAGCAGCGACACAACCATCCAGTCAACACATTCTTCCTCGGTGGCAAGCATTTGCTAACTGCACCTAGCTACGGGAGGGGGCTATATCGTCAACACGGAGGTCACTATCTGGTCCTCTTCAGCAGCAGACGACGGATATGGAGACTGGGCTCCTGTGTCGAGCTTGGCGTATAGCGTTGTGTCTAGTAGCTTCGTCGTTGACACTATCATTAGCACGGCGACAGAAACGTTAGGTAAAGTGCTTTACTTCACCTAAACGGCCTTCACGTCTGCACAAATATTGACCGTGTGTACAGATGTGTCAACGGACCACTACACCGTTGTCACAGTCACGACAGATCGTGATGCGTATCCCACAATCATCCCACCATCGAGTTCACCCAACGTTCGGACAACTACTGCAGGGGATGACAATGCAGTCAGTACAACCCAGATCTCATTCCAGAGCTCGGTTCAGAGCTCGTTGACGGGATCCTCGTTATCTGTCTCTACGCCATCTAACCGGATAACCTCCGAAACATACTCCTCATGTGTGTTTATGTATCTCAGTGGGTAGACTTGTGACACGCATGCTGATATGGATAGATCTTGTCACGGCTTCTTCTGATCAAGAGTGGTCATCAATACTTCAGCCATTGACAGAGAGCAGCATAGACAGCACAATCTTAACGGAAAGATCTACACAACCTACATCCTGGTCTGGCGTGTCTCACTACACCTCTGATGTTAGAAGGCCGCAACCAATGTGTTGACTGCAGTGCGCCCTTGGCTAACCTATTCAGGTCAAAACATGGATACCTTCGTCGTCATTGACTACGGTTGAGGTTACTGTAACTGCAGTAAATCCGTGCTACCTATAGCTAGATCAGTGCGGTATGACTAATCATTGTCAGCCGCCTTTTACCACCCTGCCTACTCCTAGCTCTGAGTATCCAACTCCAACCCTTTCTACAGGTATGTAATGCCAAAACGCGTTAGTAGCTGATCACACTTAACCTAAGAGTTGTAGGGTATACCATATCAATGATTTCATCAGCCTTCTCTTGCGCGCAACAATGCGGTGTGAATGTGACCGGGACGCTCCTCTCGTACCCCGGCCATTTAAGCACAGTCACTGTGCTGTGTCCTACCCAAAGGGTGAACGTTTACATTTATGGGATGCTTTGCATGTTAATAATACTATAGCTGTCACGACATCGCTTCCAGTACCATCCAGCAAGAGCCAGCCGCCTCCAGAGTGGGTGTTGGAGTCGTCGCTGACCCTGTATGACAACCCAAATAATTCTTCGCTCAGAACCAAGCTAATTGGACAGCACGTGGCCAACGTCATATGTTTGGTACAATGACTTCAGCTACACCCAAGTGAGGACAGGAAACAGTACTTGCATCACAACAGCTGGCAGCCTTAGTCTGCCGTCTCCCACCGCTCTGGGATCAGTCGTGTTTCCGGCAGCCAGCATCACAAACCCAACGCAGCCACCGAGCGCTCTTGTCGACTGGCTCGGAGATCTTCACACTGTTAAAGAGCAACTATCGGGCGTACCGATAAAGTCTTCGTGCGACCCAATCGTACGTGGCATTACTACACTACCGTCGATGACCAATGCACCTGTTCAGTACCTGACTACCATGACTTCCTTGTACAAAGAGACGGTGACCCATCGTCTGCCGAGCCTTTCTTCAAGTACAGCACAGTCCGACACGGCACATCCCACGGCAACTTCAGTGGCAGGCTTGCCAGTTCCAAGTGCAGCCAGTTCAAGTCTGTCTAGCCTTGTTCTGGTCACAGCCTCTCTTTCCGGTTCGACCAGCATTTTCGATGTCACAAATGGACCCCCCCGGTCTTTGCGATCCACGTCTACATCGAACTGGTTGTCTGTTTCAATGGTCACCAACAGTATCGGCAGCCCAACGACAGCATCGAACACCGCAGGTCAATCCGAGAAGCGACCTTCTTCGTCTGTCCTTCAAACATCGCGACCGCCAGCAAATGACGCCTCATCGAGTGTGACTTCTCAAGGTGTCTTTGTTCCAACCACTGCTTTGTCGTCGATCGTTTCACCAGGGATCCAGCTCAATACCCCTGCAGGCAACTACGAAGGCAACTACGGAGATGGCTCTAGTTCTGTGGCGATCTCGATCGTCACGCAGGAGCAAATTACTTCTCGATCTCTTTCTGATCCATCCTCGTCAGTAATATCTGCATCGAACGATCAAAGTATGACACGGGTTGCTGAGTCCGGAGCCGATCAAAGTCGCACAGACCCCGCTTCGAGAAGTGCGAGCATATCAGCAGCTCCGCTCTCAAGAACGACTTCATTGGTATTCTCAAGGCCGTCTCCACCCAGTACAGACACAGTCGGAGAAGCACATAATGACAGTCAGCTACCTGCCAAGTCAACATTGGGGCACTACGATACAGAGAGAACGTCTTCTGCGTACGGAGACTCAGCCGTAATGACAAATGACTCAAGGAGTCCGGGCGAGTCGTCAATTTATGATCCTGAAAGTCTGATCAGTCCAATGAGCCTGTCGCTCTCGCTCGGCTCGGACACAACAGGCGGTCCAACAACATCATGGAACTCGACACCAATATACAGCTGCTGAAAGCCGAACAGCCCAATAGCCACGCTGGGGACTTCTACAGCTGTGGTCGAATCGTCTGGTGGAGAATATACCGTGTCCAATCCTGGCTTTCTCGCAGGTCTAATGGCTTTCTGGTTATTGTTGCTTTCGGTTGGGAAGTCCTAGCATGAATTAATGCTACGCAAGATTCATTGCTGGAAGCCGCAGCTATGCTCGAGGAGTCAATCGAACTGTAACATTGTCAGGGTGGAATGAAGGGAGACATGATTTTTGAACACTCTCAAAGACATGCATATCAGCTTAGAGCGCGGCTTCTGCTTCTTGTACGAAGCAGAATGTATGTAGTCGTTTTGCTGATAACTGATCTAAGGTGCGTCCCTGAGTAGAGAGGCACACCCCATCGCGAGACAGCTTCGCAGTTCGGACCTTCGGCGCCTCTCTCCCACCAGGTTGTGAAGACGTCGTGGGTTTGTCGTGATTCTGCACCTTTTTCTCTTACAGATCATGAGTCTCCGACCACGATTTCTGCAGGGTTGGCCATGCTGTCGATCGCTTCGTCAATGCCGTCAATCGACCCTTCGTCAAGACCCCCCTGTCTACTCGCGACCTAAAGCATCTCTGTGAGAATCGGAGGGTCTGGTAGAAGGCGAAGTTAACAAAGATCGTATGCTCAGGCTCTAGAAGCTCTTTTGGCGAAAGAAGTGTGCAGTCCGGCAGTTTCGCCGGTCAAGAGCACCCTTCAAAACACGTCAAATCTTGTTAGAAATCACTTTGAAAGCGCCTACCAAGGCATCCCGTACCTTGCGTTTGACGCAGCCCTCCCTCTGACAGAGAGATGGCGGTCCCAGGTACCCCAGGGCAGAGACTTCGACCTCCAGAAGCTGTGCACACGCGCCCTGAGGACCCAAATACTCCTAGCCTAGCTAATCTACGCACCACAAAAAGACACAGGCAAGCTGAAGCAGCGCCTATCCCTCTAATCCTCGGTGGTGGTGCTAACAAAAGACAACCGGTGACAGGCGCGGTCACTGAGAAGATCACGGCAGCCCAAGAGGCCGCCAAAACCAGACACAGCATCACCACAGCTATCGCAAACGCGATAGATCAATGCCTCGAAAGCTACACTAGCAGAGCTGAGCGGCTAGTTGCACAGGAACTACAGCAGCGCGTAGTACATGCTCTAACAAACTCAGTTCACTACCCAACCACGAACACCCCACAGCCTGCGAGCGGCGCTGGATCTCAACCTACCCGCACATACGCGGACGTCGCAAAACCCCCCAACTGCCACTCTACGCAGGAAAGGGGCGCCGCTATAACTAATACGGCAGCAAACCACCGAAATGGCAGAGCTCCGAATATGCCGCCGAGTAAGCCCGTGCCAGATAACCGCATTCTTCTCCAGCTATCTACAGCACAGAGGGCAAAGCAGCCTTCGCCCTTTGTAGTGCGGAAAGCACTATGCACAAGGATTGATAACCTCACTATGCAAGATATCCCAAGACTCACTACAACAAAAACAGGCTGGGCACTTACACCAGCCAACGACACTATCAAGCGCCGCCTGCTGCAGCCAGATAACGTAGAAACCATGCTAGAAATGCTGGGAGCAGTTGGATATCAGCTCCCAGAGAAATGGATCAGCTACGCAGTGCAGCGCGTAGAAGCGGCTCTTGTAGGACTCCGGATAGGTGGAGACGCAGCAGTACCAATCAGTAAAGAAGACGTTGCAGAGGAGGTTTACTCGCAAACAGGAGTAAAGCCACGGAACTGCAAACAATCTCGCCACGGGCCCGATAGGTTTGGTACGATGACCTGGATAATATCCTTTGCTGAGCGAGTACGGCCATTTCGGATATTTGGAACGAGTGAATGGGCAAAAGAGATCAAGAAAAACCCACCGGTGGCTATCCACAACCCTGGATGCCAGGGCTACTGCAACACATCCAGATGCACGCGCGCAGCTCGATGCGAGAACTGCAGCCAGTTGGTGATGGGACACAACGGGGCAATAGGTACAGGCTGTGATCAGCGAGCTCGCTGTGCCAACTGCCATGGACCACACCCTGCGACCGACAAAAACTGCCCAGCAAAGCCATACTACTACCAAGGGAAGCTCGTCCGGCTAACAAGCAAGCAACTGCAGAGCGTACGTAGAGCCGGAAATCGAGCCTACCAAAGGATCGGACAGACCCAGGACACAGAAGGAGACACAGCCGCCGAACCTATTGTCATTGCAGAAGAACAGCCAAGCCAGGAGAGTCGACCTACGCCCCAGCAGCCTCTACTACAAGCCACCCAGCCAGGAAAGGCAAAACGAACCCAACAAGAAGAAACACCAGCAGGAACAGACAGCGCCACAGCCACAGCCACAGACACGGACACAGCTACGGCCACGATCACGGCACCCCAGAAGCCACAGAGCCGCCGACCACGCCGGGCGGCAGCCCCAAGAGAGAGTCTAAGCCTAGCAGCGCTCTCGACAAGAAGCCTAAGAACAGAGCATACAATGTCCACACAGTCAGAAGCCACGATACAGGCCGACTTATCCTCTACCATAGAAGATACTGAAATGAGCGAGGACGTATTGCAATGGTAGGACGCCAATCAATACAACACAACGGGCAGCACCGCCCAAGCTGTAAGCAGCTACGAATAGCATGGGCGAACGTAGGCAAAGCCTCCGAATGCCACGACACTATACTCTGCCGCGCCTCAGACGAAGATGTCGACGTGGTATGCATCCAGGAACCATGGACACTACCAGGAACTGTAACGAAAAATCACCCAGGATACCACATGCATGCGCCTGTGATGGCATGGGACAGCAGAGAGGAGCGCGAGAACGAAAGGCCACGGGTGCTCACCTACACCCGCAAAGGCGTTAATCTTAGAACTAAAGTGCTGCCTAGAGTCACGCGAGACATACTTTGGACAGAGGTGAACGGATACGCTATACTGAACGTGTACCAGAGCCGAGAGGCACCAGAACCAGCACTCACCTACATCCAAGAACTGACGCCACCAAGCGGATGCGTCATTGGAGGGGATATGAACGCACGGCACGAGAGCTTCGAACCTGGCTCAGTAACCACAGGAGGCGGATCGGAGCTCGCACGCTGGGCCCACACCCACGCCATGGACTTTATCGGGCAGCCGGGAGTGCCAACTCATCAAGCTGGTCATGTGATAGACCTTACTTTCTCTAACGTCCCATTCGCAGACACGACTGTACGGCCAGACATGCACTCTGGCTCAGATCACGCAACACAAGTTACAACACTGCCAGCCCGAGGACTAGCAGCAGAAGGTCTCAATAAGCACAAAGTACTCGAGAGACACCTAGAGAGATTCACAAGACTAGTAGGCCTGAACATAACAGGTATTGGGGACCCAGCGAGAGCCAGGAACCAAAGCCAACTACAGACAACCATCCAAGACCTCACACAGGCGATAGAGGAAGCGATTCAGACAGCAGGGGTTAAACAAGGGGAACAAACCCAGTCAGCACCATGGTGGACGACAGAATGCCAGGCAGCGTACCGTCAGCACCTACAGGACCATGCCGGAATAGGAACTCCTCCAACAGATGCAACCAGAGAGTTCCTAAAGACAGTGCGCCGAGCAAAGAAAGCCTACTGGCGAGACCGGATAGACGGTGTTAAGACCGACGCAGACCTTTACAGCCTGGTTAGATGGCACAAGCTCGCACCAAACCAACAAGACTCCCCGCTAGTAGTAAATGGCGAAACTATCACAGATACAGCAGAGAAGGCGGAGGCCTTACGCAGAGAACTGCTGGACCGATTCAACAGCGCAGACGATCTGCCTGCACCACCAGAGGCAGAGGACTACACGCAAGACCCGCTACCATGGGACACTGAGGTATCGATGGAAGAAGCAGAGCGCTATGCCATAGGCGTAGCTAGCACATCACCGGGTGCTGACGGAATAACAGTACGGCTGCTAAAGGCGTGCTGGGCAGATGTGAAGAACCTCGTTCGCGCAATATATCAGAGGTGCCTCGAGCTAGAATTCTACCCAGACTGCTGGCGCACAGCAGAAGTAACCATGATACCAAAGGCTGGAAAGAAAGACCGCACGTCAGCGCGGTCGATGCGACCGATAGCCTTGCTCTCATGCATTGGCAAGGGGCTAGAACGTCTGGTGGCAAGAAGAATTGCTACAACAGCAATAACGCACGATGTCATCAGCCCCCAACACGTGGGAGCTGTGCCAAAGCGATCAGCCATGGACATCGTAGCGGCATTCACGCACGACGTAGAACAGGCTCTAGCAGTAGGCAAACGCGTGACTATGGTCACAATGGACGTGCAGGGAGCATTCGATGCACTTCTCAAGAATCGGCTGCTACGCCGAATGGCCCAGCAAGGCTGGCCACCAGCCTGCATCCGGTTTATTGACTCTTTTCTGACAGAGCGCCGTGTGCAGGTAAGACTTGGAAACGAGACAACGCCTCGCTACCCAGTAGCCTGCGGCACACCACAAGGATCTCCGTTGTCGCCAATTCTGTACACACTGTACCTAGCTGAGCTTCTCAACCAGGACAGAGCGCTACGCTTCGGCTACGCAGACGACATCAATATCTACAGAGCATCAAAGACTCTAGACGAAAACGTCCAGCTTCTGGCCAACGACATACAGGCCATCAACCAGTGGGGAGCAAAGAACAAGGTTACCTTCGCCCCAGAGAAGCTAGAAGCAATCCACATCACCCGCCAGAAGGACAGCTACTCTCCAAGCATACCTATATCCGACGCAATATCGCTAGAACCAATCGCACCAGCCGCAGATAGATCGCAGACGGCACTACGATGGCTCGGAGTGTGGTTTGACCGCCAGCTTAGCTTCAAACCCCACGTAGCCCACAGAGCAGCAGCTACCAAGAAACTTGTCAACCACTTGAGAAGCCTAGCCAACACGGCTCATGGCCCGCCCCCAGACGCTATGCGAAAAGCAGTAGTTACATGCGTTCTGCCTTCACTGCTATATGGAACCGAGGCTTGGTATGAGGGACGAACAAGGAACCCGAGAAACAGAGGAAAAGCCAACCCTAGCGCCGTCAGCACAAGAGTTGGACAGCACATTGCGGCTATCCAGGCTGTGCTTGTACAGGCTGCAAGGGCAATACTACCAGCATACAGAACAACACCCCTACCAATTCTCTTTAGAGAGGCTGGGATACCGTCAGCAGAAGTTGCACTGGAAGAGGCTAGGTGGCGTCTCGCACTACGACTCCAGACAACAGACCGCCAGCACCCTCTCACCCACCGAGCAGTTATACCACACAATCGATCTGGCACCAGGATAGGAGAGAGGCAGCAACCAAGGACTAAGATCCAGAGGCTAGGTCTGCTACTGCCAGCCATCCCTCGGCCAGCTCTGATAGCGCCACACTTCTCGCAAGGGTGCCGCACAGATCCGACGCTAGGGGTAGAGAAGAAAGCCGCTGCAAAGGAATTCAAAGAATGGTGGGCTTCTTTGGACAGCAGCACGATCACAGTCTTCTCTGATGGGTCAGAACAGCACTCTGAAGGGGAAATGAGAGTCACCTATGGGTATGCCATATACCAGGCCCAAGTGCAGGTAGCGACAGGACGCGGGTCTCTCCACTCGTTATCACACGTTTTTGATGCGGAAGCGATCGGGGCATGCAGAGCACTTCAGCACGCGGCCCAGATAGCAAGACCAGCAGATGCAGTCTATCTGTGCATAGACAGCACCTCGGTAATCTGGTGCCTACGCGGAACAGCCTCAAACTCCTCGCAATGGGCGTTCCTTCAATGCCAGGAGATAATGAATACAAGGCCTAATGTCAAGATTCGATGGGCACCAGGACACACCAACATCGAAGGCAATGAAGCAGCAGACCGCCTCGCGGATGTTGAGGCGAAAGAACCCTCTACCCCTTTCGGGCTAGCAGCACAACCAACCGTATCGGGCATACGCACAATAAGGAAAGCAGCACTAGCCACAGCCAGCACAGCTTGGTGGAGCAACGCAAAGAGCAAGCTCTCCAACTGGTACACCCAATGGAAGCTACCGTACCAACCCACCCGACCGCCACGTGAGCTCAGGTTGACACGCCCTACCCTAGCAAGGCTGCTGGCAATCCGGACCAGCCATGGAGACTTTGCATGGTACCATCGGAAATTCCATCATGACAACGCGACTCTCGGGTGCACCTGCGGACGCCCCAAGACTCCCTTGCACATCGCACTATGTCGGAAAACCAGAACAGCAAGCATCTTCCGGCGCTGGCCAAAGCGGCCACGAGCACCCCCCAGAACACCTAGCGAAGCAGCCAAGTACCTCCAGATGCTCTGGGAAGAGCCAGAGGACTTTGCTGCTTTCCTAGAAATCACCGGCTTCTACAGCGCAATATGTAGGCCTCACTAGACCCTACACTTGCCCTACCTTCTCTCCCCTCCTCTTTCTCTTATTCTGTCTTTCTCTTCTCTGTTCTCTGTTCTCTCTTTCTCTGTCTCATTTCTCTTCTCTATCTCTTTATTTAATACGCTCCTTCGTAAGCACTAGCTATAACAACTAAAGGCGGACAGGTGCCTACTGCACAACTATTGTATTGGCGATCAACAGGCGAGCAACCACTACGAGACGACAATCATGTACACAAGAATAGGCATCCTAGGCAGAGCACGGCAAGCCATAGGCATAGCCCGTCTACATGCCCCAAGGGAGGCTTTATATATAGACGTTAAATACAACTCGCACTCGCACTCGCCGGTCAAGAGCGAAGATTGCAAGAAGCGACCCAGCAGGTCGGGATGCGTTAGCGTCACTTCGCTCGCGGCAGCATGCAGTAGCGTGCTGAGGTCTGCTCGCAAGATGCGACGAATCCTGATTTCCGGCGCTATACACAAAGTCCATCCCTGCGGCCAAGCTCCACGTGTGACCTGCCCGCCTCCGAAGCGAGCGGCTGCCAACGCTGTCTAGCGCAAGACAGCCTTACACGCGCGCTCTTTTGAAATGACACCACGTGCTGCTGTGGCTGTGCGTAGTCTTTGCGCACCGATGCCGGCGTAACGTGAGAAGCGTTCATCCAGCATCTGGCTTGCGACTTGACCACAGTACTAAGAACATCGTCAAGATGCTGTGCAGGGAGCGCGTCTATGCTTTAATGGCCATTAGTAGCTGTTTGCTGCAATTAGTATACATAATCTTCAAGCACTCTCCATCATAACGCCTGTGCACGCACCCTGGCTAACTACAATGCTCCCGCGCACACTGTCGCAGCCTCAGCAGAGCTACGCGTCCTGATGGACATCCAAGACAGACTACGTCTTTGCACACTGCTGCGATGTCTGCCCGATACTCGAACGGCAGCCACAGTAAGCGGTGCGTTTTGCACAGCACCCACTGTTCCTCTACTGAGAGCTGCGAAGGATGTTCTTCCTGCCTGAGAGATGACATCGGGGAGAGACCTGGAGGCAGCGGGATGTCTCCTTTATTAGTACGCAGAACACGGCCATCTGGCGAGAACGTGAGATGGTTAATGAACGAGGATTGGCCTTCCAGAACGGTGCGACACGTGCCCGTCGCCGTCTCCCACACTCGCACTGTCTTGTCCCAAGATGCTGAGGCGACCAGCTGTCCGTCTGGCGAGAACACCACCGCATTGACACCGCTCCTGTGGCCCTCCAGCACGCTGCGACACGTGCCCGTCGCCGTCTCCCACACTCGCACTGTCGTGTCGTCGGATGCTGAGGCGACCAGCTGTCCGTCTGGCGAGAACACCACTGCATTGACATCGCTTCTGTGGCCCTCCAGCACGCTGCGACACGTGCCCGTCGCCGTCTCCCACACTCGCACTGTCGTGTCGCCTGATGCTGAGGCGACCAGCTGTCCGTCTGGCGAGAACACCACTGCATTGACATCGCTTCTGTGGCCCTCCAGCACGCTGCGACACGTGCCCGTCGCCGTCTCCCACACTCGCACTGTGCTGTCGTTAGATGCTGAGGTGACCAGCTGTCCGTCTGGCGAGAACACCACCGCCGTGACACTGTCTGTATGGCCCTCCAGCACGCTGCGACACGTGCCCGTCGCCGTCTCCCACACTCGCACTGTATTGTCCCAAGATGCTGAGGCGACCAGCTGTCCGTCTGGCGAGAACACCACCGCATTGACACGGCTTCTGTGGCCCTCCAGCACGCTGCGACACGTGCCCGTCGCCGTCTCCCACACTCGCACTGTCGTGTCGCCTGATGCTGAGGCGACCAGCTGTCCGTCTGGCGAGAACACCACTGCATTGACATCGCTTCTGTGGCCCTCCAGCACGCTGCGACACGTGCCCGTCGCCGTCTCCCACACTCGCACTGTATTGTCCCAAGATGCTGAGGCGACCAGCTGTCCGTCTGGCGAGAACACCACCGCATTGACACCGCTTCTGTGGCCCTCCAGCACGCTGCGACACGTGCCCGTCGCCGTCTCCCACACTCGCACTGTATTGTCCCAAGATGCTGAGGCGACCAGCTGTCCGTCTGGCGAGAACACCACCGCCGTGACACTGTCTGTATGGCCCTCCAGCACGCTGCGACACGTGCCCGTCGCCGTCTCCCACACTCGCACTGTATTGTCCCAAGATGCTGAGGCGACCAGCTGTCCGTCTGGCGAGAACACCACCGCATTGACACCGCTTCTGTGGCCCTCCAGCACGCTGCGACACGTGCCCGTCGCCGTCTCCCACACTCGCACTGTGCTGTCGTTAGATGCTGAGGTGACCAGCTGTCCGTCTGGCGAGAACACCACCGCCGTGACATCGCTTCTGTGGCCCTCCAGCACGCTGCGACACGTGCCCGTCGCCGTCTCCCACACTCGCACTGTCGTGTCGTCGGATGCTGAGGCGACCAGCTGTCCGTCTGGCGAGAACACCACCGCCATGACATAACTTGTATGGCCCTCCAGCACGCTGCGACACGTGCCCGTCGCCGTCTCCCACACTCGCACTGTGCTGTCGTTAGATGCTGAGGCGACCAGCTGTCCGTCTGGCGAGAACACCACCGCCGTGACATCGCTTCTGTGGCCTCCAGCACGCTGCGACACGTGCCCGTCGCCGTCTCCCACACTCGCACTGTATTGTCCAAAGATGCTGAGGCGACCAGCTGTCCGTCTGGCGAGAACACCACCGCCGTAACACCGCTTCTGTGGCCCTCCAGCACGCTGCGACACGCGTCCCAGTCTGTATCTCTGTCTGACACCATCTGCACTTCCTGAGCGACTTGATCAACGAACGCCCTTCGAACAACGCTCCTCTCCGGTGCAAACACAAGCGCTGACGAGTACACCTGCAGAGGCGCCTCTGCTAGAACGGAACAGAAGCGCAGCACAAATCGTTCGCATCGCGGAGAAAGCCTGCACACCCGCTTGTAGGTGACTGTGTTGCAAGTCAGTGTCTGTCTTGTCGTGTTTGCCACGTACCGACTCTTACCGCTATCAAGGCCTGCAGCCTTGCCAGCAGGCGCACGCACTGCCTGTCTCCCCATTAGGCTCATCGCTTCGAGCCAGTGCAGAAGGTGCATCTGCAGAAGATGTGCACTACGTCTCCATCTGTAATGCTCGGATGGCTGCGCTCGACATGCTCGACCAGTAGCGGCACGCATACTGCAGCTCCGGCGGCAGGCCGCTAGCCACTGCCTCCTCTCTTATCTCGCCTCTCAGCGTCCCGGGCTTCGAGAGACTGCACATGTCCTGCCGAAGGCCGCCAGTCGCCGACATGAGCTCAAGCAGCAGGACGCTAGCT
Source organism: Lizonia empirigonia (assembly GCA_009982855.1). Taxonomy (NCBI): domain Eukaryota; kingdom Fungi; phylum Ascomycota; class Dothideomycetes; family Pseudoperisporiaceae; genus Lizonia; species Lizonia empirigonia. The sequence goes on from JAADKA010000018.1 coordinate 957,392, forward strand.
TCTTGTGTGCGCTTATCTCGTCCACCCAGAAGTTGACATCACTGCACCGATTCTTATTGAGGAGGAAGTCGCGAAACGAGGGATGGTGAAGGCGTAGTGGTTCAGCTGAGCTTTCCGGCACATCTAGAATAGCATGTAGGCCTTGTAGAACGTCTTCGACATCCTCCCCGGAAACAAGTCTCCGAGAGGAAGCAGTCGACCCAAGGACAGCGCAGAAAAGAGGAGAGCGTAAAACCACTATGCTTCCTAGAATAAATCTTGCTTGAAGGCAGTGATTTTCCTTTTCTTTTTCCGTGAGTGTAGTTGGCACCGAAGACGTGAGAACAGTGGTGTAGATCCTGTTAAGATGCGCTTCTGGTTCAGATATTGGCCCACTACTCTGTAGAATAGTTTGCAGTCGATCGCGCATCACCTTCCTTGTTACCCCTTTCTCAATGAACCGACAGGCAGTTGCTGCCCATATGAACAGACGGCTTGCACTCTGGACTAGCTGTGCGATGACTGTTGCG
>JAADKA010000180.1:0-2500 GCA_009982855.1 Lizonia empirigonia
GACGCCAAAGACGCCAGATTTCAAATTTGAGCTGTTGCCGCTTCACTCGCCGTTACTAGGGCAATCCCTGTTGGTTTCTTTTCCTCCGCTTATTGATATGCTTAAGTTCAGCGGGTATCCCTACCTGATCGAGGTCAAGCGTGTTAAAATGTACTTTTGGACGCGCCGTTATGAGTGCAAAGCGCGAGATGTACTGCGCTCCGAAATCAATACGCCGGCTGCAATTGTTTTAAGGCGAGTCTACACGCAAAGGCGAGACAAACACCAACACAAGCAAAGCTTGAATGTACTAATGACGCTCGAACAGGCATGCCATGGAATACAAGGGGCGCAATGTGCGTTCAAAGATTCGATGATTCACTGAATTCTGCAATTCACACTACTTATCGCATTTCGCTGCGTTCTTCATCGATGCCAGAACAAGAGATCCGTTGTTGAAAGTTGTAACTATTATGTTTTTCAGACGCTGATTGCACTGCAAAGGGTTTAAATGGTCCAATCGGCGGGCGAGCCGCCGAGGAAACGTAAGTACTCAAAGACATGGGTAAGAGAGATAGCAGGCAAAGCCACAAACTCTAGGTAATGATCTTCCGCAGGTTACTACGGAACCTTGTTACGACTTTTACTTCCTCTAAATGACCGAGTTTGACGAACTTTCCGGCTCGGAGTGGTCGTTGCCAACCTCTCCGAGCCAGTCCGAAGGCCTCACTGAGCCATTCAATCGGTAGTAGCGACGGGCGGTGTGTACAAAGGGCAGGGACGTAATCAACGCATGCTGATGACATGCGCTTACTAGGCATTCCTCGTTGAAGAGCAATAATTGCAATGCTCTATCCCCAGCACGACAGAGTTTAACAAGATTACCCAGACTTCGGCCAAGGTGAATAACTCGTTGGCTCTGTCAGTGTAGCGCGCGTGCGGCCAGAACATCTAAGGGATCACAGACCTGTTATTGCCTCAAACTTCCATCGGCTTGAGCGATAGTCCCTCTAAGAGCCGGCGACCAGCCAAAGCTAGCCTGGCTATTTAGCAGGTTAAGGTCTCGTTCGTTATCGCAATTAAGCAGACAAATCACTCCACCAACTAAGAACGGCCATGCACACCACCTGAAAATCAAGAAAGAGCTCTCAATCTGTCAATCCTTATTTCATCTGGACCTGGTGAGTTTCCCCGTGTTGAGTCAAATTAAGCCGCAGGCTCACGCCTGGTGGTGCCCTTCCGTCAATTTCTTTAAGTTTCAGCCTTGCGACATACTCCCCCAGAACCAAAAACTTTGATTTCTCGTAAGGTGCCGAGCGAGTCAGAAAAAGAACATCGCCGATCCTAGTCGGCATAGTTTACGGTTAAGACTACGACGGTATCTGATCGTCTTCGATCCCTAACTTTCGTTCACTGATTAATGAAAACATCCTTGGCAAATGCTTTCGCAGTAGTTAGTCTTCAATAAATCCAAGAATTTCACCTCTGACAATTGAATACTGATGCCCCGACTGTCCTATTAATCATTACGGCGGTCCTAGAAACCAACAAAATAGGACCGCACGTCCTATTCTATTATTCCATGCTAACGTATTCGAGCAAAGGCCTGCTTTGAACACTCTAATTTTTTCAAAGTAAAAGTCCTGGTTCCCAACACACCAGTGAAGGGCATGAGGTTCTCCAGAAGGAAAGGCCCGGCCGGACAAGTACACGCGGTGAGGCGGACCTGCCAGCCAGGCCCAAGTTTCAACTACGAGCTTTTTAACTGCAACAACTTTAATATACGCTATTGGAGCTGGAATTACGCGGCTGCTGGCACCAGACTTGCCTCAATTGTTCCTCGTTAAGAGGTTTAAATTGTACTCATTCCAATTACAAGACCAAAAGAGCCCTGTATCAGTATTTATTGTCACTACCTCCCGTGTCGGGATTGGGTAATTTGCGCGCCTGCTGCCTTCCTTGGATGTGGTAGCCGTTTCTCAGGCTCCCTCTCCGGAATCGAACCTAATTCCCGTTACCGTTGAACCATGGTAAGCCAATACCTTACCATCGAAAGTTGATAGGGCAGAAATTTGAATGAACCGTCGCCGGCGCAAGGCATGCGATCCGTGAAGTTATCATGAATCACCAAGAAGCCCGAAGGGCGTTGGTTTTTTATCTAATAAATACACCCTCCGAAGTTGGGGTTTTCAGCATGTATTAGCTCTAGAATTACCACGGTTATCCAAGTAGTAAGGTACTATCAAATAAACGATAACTGATTTAATGAGCCATTCGCAGTTTCACGGTATAATTGCTTATACTTAGACATGCATGGCTTAATCTTTGAGACAAGCATATGACTACTGGCAGAATCAACCAGGTAACTATCGTGAACCGAGCGCCGAAGCGAACGAGCGAACCCCCCGAAGGGAGCCGGGATGTACCAAGTGGAAGGGAGAAGCCTAAGCGACCCCCAGCCGCAAGCATCAAAGATGTGCGAGACACCTAAGCCACGAGCGACCGATTCAATTGCCCCACT
>JAADKA010000180.1:12500-17262 GCA_009982855.1 Lizonia empirigonia
CTAGAGACCGTTCACATACAATCAAGGTCAAGAAGAACCTACAGAACCGTGGCCTGCCACAGCTACCGAAGAAAAAATTAATCAGCGCCATGACAGACCCAACCGAAGACACCGCCATGTTGACCAACGACTCCAACCTGTTGCTACAGCTCTTGCTACAGAAGCTCGAAGACATGAACAGCAGAATGGAGAGGCTGGAAACCTTACCGCAAGAGACATCTCAAGTATCCGAGCACGAGACAGACGCCGCTACCGTCCCAACGCCGAGGCCAGAACCCATGAACTCGTCCGTCCCCATGACCACAAAGCCACGCCATAGCTTGCCCCACCCTCCTACGTTCGGTGGCAACAAATCACAATGGCGAGGATGGAGGTTGGAGATGGAAGGCAAGATTGAGGAAGATGCGCAAGCAATCGGAAGCCTCAAAGCTCAATTGCGCTACGTCTACATGCGCCTCGAAGGAGCAGCGAAAACGAATGTGACTACATACTACGAGATGCAAGTCAAACAAGAATTTCCAAACCCTTGCGGGCTACTCGATCGTCTGGAGCTCCTCTACGGCGAACGAAATCGGAAGGAGAAGGCGATCCAGAACCTTTACTCGATACGCCAGAAGGACGAAGAGACGTTTATTTCCTTCTACCCGCGGTTTGAGAAAGAAATGGCAAACGCTGACGCAGAGAGCTGGCCCGAAAATGCCAAAATCTCTTACTTGCGCAATGCACTGAGCGATAAGATGAAGGACAGGCTTGTCGGCCACTTCAGGAACCGAGACAAGCACATACGCAGGATTCGCTCAGAAGTGTGTAGATCTCAGCAATGATATGGAACTGTTTGGTCAGTGGACAAAGAAGGCCAGCCGTCACAGTAATCGTACGACCGAAGACAACCTGTTCCCTGCGCTACCGGTGACGTCGAGCGACAGAGCGACCATGTCAGCTTCCCGTGAGGATATGATGGAATGGGAACCAACACCTGCAGCCCAGACCCAAGTCAACGCTACTCGCATTGGTAACAGAACAAACACAAACGGTTATCATTCCATGCGTCCGGAGGACCAGCTGTTGATTGGAAAGCGAGCCAAGTGGGTGGACCAGGAGGAGATTGATGCCCGACGCCGCGACAAGCGCTGCTTAGGTGTGGTCGTAGCGGATGCCGGATAGCTACCTGCCCGCTAGCAGCTGCTATCCGACCATCACATTCCACGATCAGAGCTGCTTCAAGCACTTTGGTATCAAACGCTGCCGTTGAAGACACCGAAGAAGTTGATCCAGATCAATAGGACGACGCGGCAGCTCAGAGAGAATGGAAAGAGTTGGGAGAAGCTAAGATGGACGGTGATCCCTTCATTGTAGACATCAGAATCAATGGGACAGACTTTGCTACTGGACTTGTTGACTCAGGCTGCCTTTGCTACTCCGCTATAAGCGAACAACTCTTTCGATCTCTGAGACTGCCATCCCTACGTATAACACCACGACGATTGGAAGGTGCTGCTGGGAAGAACACAGAGTCGACTACGATCTTGGACACTGTCACTTATGCCGCAATTGATATTGACGGACATCAACAAGCACGCATTTTCTTCTACGTCGTTCCTGGCCTTACATACGACGTAATCCTTGGGAAACCGTGGCTGGAAGACGCTAACGTCACTATCTCTGCGAGGAGAGGCTGTCTAGACATTGGCGTATCAAACGTTCGCGTCTGGAATCGCAAGAAGACATCTTACCATCCACCGCAACTCAAAGCTACCCAGGTTATGGCCGCTGCGTTTATGGCTGAAGTGAGAAGAAGTCGAAAAAACGAACCGACAAAACGGCATCGATCTCGACACGGGAGTGTACGCCGTTTCGATAGCAGACATTGAGAAAGCTTTGAAGCCACGACAACGATCAGACCCAAGAACTAAGCTCCCACCCCAGTACCACAAGTGGCTGACGGCTTTCGACCAATATCTCGCCAGTAAACTGCCGCTTCATCGTAAAGGAGTAGATCTACAGATCGAGCTTGAGAAAGACCAGAACGGAAACGAGAAGACCATTCCTTGGGGACCTCTTTACGGTATGAGCCGTGAAGAGCTACTTGTCCTCAGAAAAACCCTTACTGAGCTTCTGGATAAGGGTTTCATCCGAGCCAGCAACTCTCCTGCCGCTGCACCGGTGTTAATGGTCAAAAAGCCTGGAGGAGGGATTCGATTCTGCGTAGATTACCGGGCCTTGAATAATATAACCAGGAAGGATCGTTACCCACTACCATTGTTCACCGAGACACTAAGAAACGTTGCTAAGGCGCAATGGTTCACGAAGCTCGATGTTATCGCGGCCTTCCATAAGATTCGACTGGCAAAAGGAGAAGAATGGAAGACAGCCTTCCGGACAAGATATGGGTTGTTGAATGGCGCGTAGTTCCCTTTGGACTGACGGGAGCACCTGCCGCCTTCCAACGTTACATCAACAGTGTACTACAAGACTACCTTGACGACTTCGTTTCAGCTTATGTTGACGATGTTTTGATCTATTCGTCAGGATCGCTCCAGGATCACAGGCAGAAGGTTGGCAAGGTACTTCAGCGCCTCACCGATGCGGGACTTCAGGTGGATATCGACAAATGCGAGTTCGAGACAAAGAGAGTGAAGTACCTTGGATACATCATCGAAGCACAGAACGGGATACGAGTCGATCCTGACAAGATCATTGCTATTCGCGAATGGGCTACGCCGTCGTCAGTAAAAGCTGTTCGAGGATTCATTGGATTTGCCAATTTCTACGAGTTTTCATCCCGGAGTTCTCTGATGTTGCCGAGCCGCTCCTCAATCTGACAAAGAAAGAGGTTGTATTCCGCTGGGACGAAGCTTGTAATCAAGCATTTGAGAAGATCAAGGAACTCCTCATCACAGCACCAATACTGGCCCACTTCGACCCAGACAAGGAAACACTGGTAGAAGCCGACTCATCAGGACATGCAACCGGTGGCCTGCTCTTACAGAAAGATGCAAACAACGATTGGCGACCTGTTGCCTACTACTCAAAGAAGCACTCTGCAACCGAAGCTAATTACCCCATCCACGACAAGGAGCTCCTCGCTATCGTTCGCTGCTTAGAGGCTTGGACTCCAGAGTTACACATGGCTGCCAAGTTCACTGTCTTGACTGATCATAAGAACCTGAAGTACTTCTATCGAGAGAGACAGCTATCGGAAAGACAAGTGCGTTGGTCGGAATTCCTCTCACGGTTCAACTTTACTCTCGAATGGAAACCAGGAAAGACTATGGGAAAGCCAGACGCGCTTTCACGACGAGAACAGGACCTGCCTGCAGACTACGACGATGAACGACTTCGATCCCGATTCATTCGACTCTTTCAAAACAAGCACCTACGGAGTACACAGATCCGTTCTCTCGACACGTTGGCTGATATCGATTTCACGAGAGAAGTACGACTATTCGAGGACGAAAGCATGCAAAAGCTCTGGCATGAGAACCGTCAGAAAGACAAACTCTACCAGGAACTTACGACTCTAGTGGCAAACAGAGAGCGCAACCTCCCAACTGAACTACAGAAGGAGAAGTCAGTGAGCATGGCCGAGTGCACTTTGGACCAGAGAGGCTTGTTGCGGTTTAGAGGTCGAGTATGGATTCCAAGTGGCGAACCGTTACGTACACAGATTATCCAAGACATTCACGATTCGCACATCACCGGTCACCCTGGACGAGATCTCACCTACGCGATTCTTTCGAGACAATTCTTCTGGTCAGGCGCTGCAAGCGACGTGCGTCAATTTGTCCGGAATTGCGAAATCTGCGGAAGAAATACGATATGGAGAGAAACGAAAAAAGGCTTGCTTAAACCGCTGCCAATCCCTGAACGCATCTGGGGAGAGATTTCGATTGACTTCATCACCGATCTACCACCATCAGGACGAGACAACGCTACAAACTGCATGGTAATTACTGATCGATTGACGAAAGGAATCGAACTGGAAAGTATGCATGACCTTTCAGCAGAGGCCGTTGCACAACGACTTTTTGAGCGCCATTACCCTACCCACGGCATCCCGACGGCAATTACAAGTGACAGAGGCCCCCAATTCACAAGCGACCTTTGGAAGCATTTCTGTAAGCTCCTAAACATTCAACAACGCTTGTCGACTGGATATCACCCGCAAACCGATGGTGCTACCGAACGAATGAACCAAGAGATTGAGAAGATGATTCGCATTTGGGCCACCTACACGCAGGAGAATTGGTCGTTACTACTTCCAATTATCATAGGAGCAATCAACAACCGTGAAGCCTCCTCTACCGGGCTGAGCCCCTTCTTCTTCATGCACGGATACCACAACGAGCCGATCCAGCTGGTGGAAGAACGTATGGTTCAGAATGGAGCAACGAAGGACGGTGAGGCTTTGGCAGAGAGTTTCCTTGGGAGACTTCAGAACGCAACAGAATGGGCTCAAGCTGCAATAGCCATGGCGCAGGAGAAACAGCAACGCCAGGCTAACAAGACAAGAACAGCAGCACCCAGTACAAAGAGGGAGATTGGGTGTTCCTCAACCTACGAAACGTAAAGACGACAAGGCCATCTAAGAAACTAGACTGGCTTCACGGGAAGTACCAGGTAACACGACAAGTCAACTCGCACTCCTATGAACTCGACGTTCCCGGAAAGATCCACCCTGTCTTTCATGTCGACCTGCTACGATACGCGCCAAACGACCCTCTTCCATCTCAAAAGGTTGGAAACACCCAGCCAGGCCCCA
>JAADKA010000181.1:0-17097 GCA_009982855.1 Lizonia empirigonia
ACAGAAGACTTTAGCAACATATCAGCAGGCATCCCACAAGGCAGCCCAGTATCACCAATTCTGTTTCTGATATATATCAGACCTCTTTTTCATCAACCGTCAACTACTCACTTTCGTATATGGACGACCTCTCCATCTCTGCTTCTTCAACAAGCCTACAGAAAAACATACGCCTGCTAGAACGCGACATAGCTAGTCTCTTTACCAAAGGAGCCAGCTGTGCTATACAGTTTGACGCTGCAAAAACAGAGCTTATACACTTTACCACAAGTGATAAGGCTTCCGCAGCATCACTCACGCTCCCAGATCAATCTACGGTCACACCAAAAAAGACAGTCAGATGGCTAGGCATCTACTTTGACAACGCACTCGCATTCAAGGAGCATGCTGCTATAAGGATTAGCCAGGCCAGGTCAGCCTTCTACAGGATGTGCAGACTAGCAAACAGCGAGAGAGGACTCTCTCCCTACGCTATGCGGCAACTCTATCTAGCTTGTGTAACAAGTGTAGCAGACTACGGATGTGAGGTCTTCTGGAGAAAAAAAACTGCCATCAAGAAGCAGCTACAAGGACTCCAAAACATGGCTCTTAGAAAGATACTAGGCATCTTTCGCACCTCACCAACGATTCCATCAGAGGTAGAAGCTGCGCTACCTCCGCCAGCGATCAGGCTTAACACTGCTATCAGAAAATACGCCTTCAGAGCAAGGAAGCTACCAGCTAGTCACCTAGTTCGCATCGCTATCCAAGCTCTAAACGAAGCCCTACAACCAGAATCAGACGCAGACACAGATGTAGAAGACAACACAACACGACAATTGCCGGGTCAGCAAAATCGAAACCAGCGCCTCCAGCATCCCAAAATCATTACAATCCATCGCAGTACAACACAGAGAAGCTCTCTTATCACTCTCACAGCCTCTAGGCTCGTGGTAGAGGAGCGCAGCCAGGTGCAAACCTACAGTTCACGCTCTTCTGAGTTTTCACGTTCTGCGCACAGACCGCTCTTATCTTATCAGCAAAAGCACGATCCACCACAAACCACCGCAAATTGGACCACGCTCTTCTGAGTTTTCACGTTCTGCGCACAGACCGCTCTTATCTTATCAGCAAAAGCACGATCCACCACAAACCACCGCAAATTGGAACACAACACCATACTGCAGCCTTTTGCTTAGTTTTCTGCTATTTTACTCCTAATCAATTTCCTAGAGGTCTACTAGTTAGGCTAGTAAGAAGAGAGAGGGAGCAAAACGAGTAAACTAAGACGCCTTTTTCCCTGTTTTTCAGCTCTGAAAAGCTGATAGAGACTAGGTACCTCTATCTGTGCAAAAAACAAGCTTTCTTCTAGTCATTTCAACTATTTCTTTGTCAAATAAAAGAGAAGGAAACCTATCACCTGGACCTATGGACATTCTGGACCCTGGATCACATGAGAGCGCTAGAAGCCGCCAGCTTCTAGCGTATCTACACTAGACGCTGTAGACACAGAGTCTATAGTAGAGATGGACCTAAACGTCCCTAGCTCCCCAGACCCTCTAGGAGCGCCAGATTCAACGCGACGCCCATCTCAACCTAGATACGCCTTTACTGCCAATGTAGCTACTGCTACTACCAACAACGAACTGTTAGCAGTAGATCTGCTACCCCTGACGCCCAAAGACCAGCTCCTTTCCAATTCTCAGCTGCCAGCAGACCTCTAGCTCAGACGCCAGTAGCTAGCACCTGTGAAGAAGCTCTCAGTATCGCCAGAAGCATGGTAATCCAAGCCTCTGCCCTCGCTACATCTCGCAAGACCCAAACAGACCTGCTAGATCTGCTAGAAGTCTTCAGAGACTACACAGAGAACAACAGAGTCAACAAACAAGGTGTCTCTATCTTAGCCTCTCAAGTATCAAGCCTTGAATCTGTGTCTAGAGCAATTGGAACAAAGGTCAAGCTCCTCCAAAAGCCAGCGTTAGAAAACGCCACTCGATCTCCGCCTAACCGCCCTACACCCACTGCTTCTACTTCTGCCTCGACTTCTGCCTTGACTTCTGCCTCGACCTCTGCCTCGACTTCTGCCGCGACTTCTGCCTCTACTTCTGCCTCGACTCCTGCCTCTACTACCACGGCTCCCTCATACGCTACTGCGGCTGCTGCAAACAGTCACCTAAAAACAGACTGGCAAACAGTTGCTAAGAAGAAGACACCCATCCCTGCACCCAAGAACTCGCTTAGCACTCGCCAACTAGTTCTACTTCAAGACCAGCAAACTAGTAGATACTCTACTGCAAACTCCTTTGACTCTCTCACTATGCGCAATGCTTTTAATCAGGCCTTCGCTAGCAAAGGAGTAAGCTCCCCTGTTGTAGTATCAGTAACTACTAGCATAAAGAAGAACATCGTACTTACTACTACGCCCTCCTTCAGCGCCAAATATCTACTTGAAAACATAGATATCTGGAGGAACATCACCGCTTTTACAGAGGCGCTACCTATCCAGCCTTGGCACAAAGTAGTGCTACACAATATTCCAACCTCCTTCTCTACAAATGAGAGCCTAGAGGTGCTAAAAAAAGAGATCTCTACCTTCAACAGAGGCTTTCAGATTGTAGGCACCCCTACTGGCTTACTAGTAGAGAGAGAAGACAAACTCAGCACGTAGGATCAGTGTGCATCGCTTTTGCAACAGAACAAGAAGCGACAAGAGCTATCAGAGGCAAGCTCTACCTACTAGGTATCAGCGTGAGAGTAGAGAAGCTGTACTCAACGCCTGCCTCAACACAGTGCCAGAAGTGTCAACGTTTTGGTCACCTAGAGACTAGGTGCCTACACAACACTACCTGCAAAATATGTGCAGAGCCGCACGCCACAGCTCAACATAGATGCAACACCTGCGGCGCCAAAGGCAAACCTGCATACACACACTACCTGTGTGCGCAAACTGCAAAAAGGCACACACAGCAGACAGCAAGCAGTGCGAGATCTACACTGCCACATTAAACACGCCAACCACCACAGAATGCTAGACAACCTACGAATCCTCCAGATTAATCTAAACAAGAGCGCTCAGGCTACTGAGAGCGCTCTTCAAATGGCAATAGAACTAGCCATTGATCTTGTTATTGTACAAGAGCCTTGGCTTGTCTCATCGCACCAAACACCTTTAGATTTCTCAGAAACGCGCTCAGTAAACCACCCTGCGTTTACACAGCTTTCTACCGACTCTACCTCATCCGTCACTACGCCCCGCGTTCTTATCTACTTTTCTCGCGCTCTACAGGCCCAGATAAGCCCTCTGCAAAACCTAGTAGCCGATCCAGACTACCTAGCAGTAGCAGTTAAGACAAGAAGCTCTACCTTCCACATCTACAACCTCTACAACGAGCAAGACCAGCAGGGCTCCTTAGCAAATACTATTGAAAGAGCACTGCTTCCAAACACTCTTCTACCATCCTCTATCCTACTAGGCGACTTCAACACACATCACCCCTGGTGGGACCTCAGCTAGCCACTACCTCTTCTAGAGCTAGCTTGTTTGTAGACTGGATTGAACGTCAAAATCTAGACCTACTAAACACACCTGGAGAAGGCACTTTCTTCCGCTCAAACATGAGTAGAGAAAGCGTACTAGACCTAGCCTTTGCTACCCCAGACCTAGTGGGCAAGATCGAAGACTGGCAAGTTATACCCAATATTGGCTCCGACCACTTTGGCATACTGTTTGCTATCAAAGCGTATAATAGAGATTGAAAAACAACCTCTCTACGCTAAGATACAACACAAAGAGAGCAGACTGGGATCTCTTTAATAGCACACTTGCAGCAGCTATTGCCAATAGCCCTGCTCTTAGCAATCTCTGCAATCTCCCTACTCCCTCTATAGCCACCTCTAGGCTGCTTATACAAGAGCAGAACGCTGCTCTACAACAACAACTAGAGCAGATTGGAGACGAATTTACTTCTGCTATCACAGAGGCAGCAGCAGCTGCTATCCCACAACTAGCTACACAGCCAAAGAGCAAGCCATGGTGGAACCAAGACCTGCAGCTTCTACGCACCAGTATGCTAAACAAGCAACGCTTATTCCAACGCGAGCTAGCTGCCTCCTCTATCGCAGAAGCTTTCCTATGGAAGAGAGACTACCTACTAGCTAGGAACGTCTATCTACAAGCCATCAAAGCAGCAAAACAGGACCATTGGAACCGGTTTCTGGAGAAGGAGGATGCGAAGTCTATCTACAAGGCAATGGCATATACTAAGCCGACTGCTAGTCAAAGCATCCTGCAATCCAGTCAGCAAACAGGCTCGAAGAGTCGTTTCAAGGCAAATGCTCTGCCTTTAGAACTACGCTCTTTCCACCTCCACCAGCATCTAGCGCGATGCAGTGGAACACCTACCAACAGGGCAATTGGGATTGGCCAGCACTCACTAGAGCAGAAGTTCAAGCAGCCTGCTCACCTCAAGTTAAGAGTAGCAGTCCAGGACCAGACGCTATCAACCAGGAGATAATCACGGCCGCTACAAAACACAGCCAGAAACTATCTTTCAGGTATTCTCTGCTCTCTTCAACCACGGCTACCACCCAAGTAGATGGAAGCAAGCTACTGGCATCATTCTAAAGAAGCCTAAAAAGCCGACTACTCAGCGCCTAAAGCATACAGAGTAATCGCCCTACTCAACTGCCTAGGAAAGGTAGCAGAGCGTCTAGTAGCTAAACGTCTAGGCGCGCTAGCAGAGGTTTCGCACCTCCTACATCCTTCGCAAATTGGCGGTAGAATCCAGAAGTCTGCGATTGACGCGTCTCTGCTCCTACTCAACCAAGTGCAGCAAAACAGAAAACAGGGACATACTACCTCTACAGTCTTCTTAGACATTAAAGGAGCCTTTGACCACGTAGCCCGGAATCAGCTACTTGCTATCCTGCAACAACTAAAGCTACCCTGCAGCCTAATAGCGTGGATCCAGTCTTTTTCTCACAAATCGCCAGCTTCGGCTATCGTTTAATGGAGAAACAGAAGACTTTAGCAACATATCAGCAGGCATCCCACAAGGCAGCCCAGTATCACCAATTCTGTTTCTGATATATATCAGACCTCTGTTTTCATCAACCGTCAACTACTCACTTTCGTATATGGACGACCTCTCCATCTCTGCTTCTTCAACAAGCCTACAGAAAAACATACGCCTGCTAGAACGCGACATAGCTAGTCTCTTTGCCAAAGGAGCCAGCTGTGCTATACAGTTTGACGCTGCAAAAACAGAGCTTATACACTTTACCACAAGTGATAAGGCTTCCGCAGCATCACTCACGCTCCCAGATCAATCTACGGTCACACCAAAAAAGACAGTTAGATGGCTAGGCATCTACTTTGACAACGCACTCGCATTCAAGGAGCATGCTGCTATAAGGATTAGCCAGGCCAGGTCAGCCTTCTACAGGATGTGCAGACTAGCAACAGCGAAGAGAGGACTCTCTCCCTACGCTATGCGGCAACTCTATCTAGCTTGTGTAACAAGTGTAGCAGACTACGGATGTGAGGTCTTCTGGAGAAAACAAACTGCCATCAAGAAGCAGCTACAAGGACTCCAAAACATGGCTCTTAGAAAGATACTAGGCACCTTTCGCACCTCACCAACGATTCCATCAGAGGTAGAAGCTGCGCTACCTCCGCCAGCGATCAGGCTTAACACTGCTATCAGAAAATACGCCTTCAGAGCAAGGAAGCTACCAGCTAGTCACCTAGTTCGCATCGCTATCCAAGCTCTAAACGAAGCCCTACAACCAGAATCAGACGCAGACACAGATGTAGAAGACCTTGGACGCCAACTCAAGAAAGGCCCGCCTACGCAACTCACTCAAATTGTTCAATCTATTCAGACTGCTGTATCAAGCCCTGAAGAGAAGCTACTCGCAAACCACTACCAGCCATGGACCAAAAATATGCCCTATACAGCTACACTCTCTACACTACCCAAGGACGAAGAAGCAGAGGCTCACAAGGCTTACATGCTATCAAGACTAGGAGAGAACATGCTCGCTATCTACACAGACGCATCGTCAATCCAAAAAGGAACAGGAATTGGCATTGGCCTAGCAGCGTTCGACTACGCTCAACAAGCTCTAGAAACACACTACGAGACGCACAACATCGGCAAAGGCCAAATTGTATACAACGGCGAGCTAGAAGGCATCACTAGAGGCTTTGAACACGCTGCGACTGTAGCTGCCCCCTACCAGGAGATTCAGATCTATGCGGACAACCAGGCTGCCATCCATAGACTGAAGACGCCCTCTAACCTACCTGGACAAGCGTGGCAGATACGCTGCGTAAAAGCAGCCAAACAGGTCATCAGCAAAGGAGCTACTATCAGCATTTACTGGGTCCCTGGACACCAAGACATATCAGGCAACGAAAGAGCAGACTGTCTAGCTAAACTAGCTGCCAAAAGAGGCCAGCCACGAACTCTACTAGCCTCGCCATGACTAGTACCAGGATCAAGAAGCTAGCAACGCAGGAATGGACAAAAGAACTCGAAAACTACTCCTCACAGGCAACACTACGCAATCCAAATACCTACTCAGCTAGGTACAGCTTGTCAATTCAGAAGAGAGTCAGAGTCCCACCAGGAACAAGAAGAGAGATTGCTAGCGCCTACTATCAGCTCAAACTTGGCCACGGATACAACAAAGCATACCTATTCCAGATAGGCAAAGCAGACCACCCCTATTGCAGCTGCGGAGCTAAGCAAACAGTAGAGCATCTACTACTAAGCTGCAAGTGGTACAAACAAGACCGCAAAATCCTCCAAAAATACGTGAGAGAATCAAGGCTGACTCTGCCTCTTCTCCTACATACAACACAAGGAATAAAGGCTACTCTAGCCTTTATAACAAGCACAAAGATAGGCACTCGCAAGTGGCATCTCAACCAGCACGTAGAGGAATAACTTTCCTTTATATCTCTTTACTGCGCAGCAACTTTGTTTCCTAACAACCTTGCTTAGGGCTAAAGCCCTCACCATCTCTTGTATTTTGATAGAAACACTCCCTGCAAAAACACCCTTTGTATTACCAGAGCAGCTTAGCTGCTCTCGTCTTCCATAGTCTTCGACTCACATAGGACGTTAAACTAATCAATCAATCAATCAATCAATCAACAGATGTAGAAGACCTTGGACGCCAACTCAAGAAAGGCCCGCCTACGCAACTCACTCAAATTGTTCAATCTATTCAGACTGCTGTATCAAGCCCTGAGAGAAGCTACTCGCAAACCACTACCAGCCATGGACCAAAAATATGCCCTATACAGCTACACTCTCTACACTACCCAAGGACGAAGAAGCAGAGGCTCACAAAGCTTACATGCTATCAAGACTAGGAGACAACATGCTCGCTATTCTACACAGACGCATCGTCAATCCAAAAAGGGACAGGAATTGGCATTGGCCTAGCAGCGTTCGACTACGCTCAACAAGCTCTAGAAACACACTACGAGACGCACAACATCGGCAAAGGCCAAATTGTATACAATGGCGAGCTAGAAGGCATTACTAGAGGCTTTGAACACGCTGCGACTGTAGCTGCCCCCTACCAGGAGATTCAGATCTATGCGGACAACCAGGCTGCTATCTATAGACTGAAGACGCCCTGTAACCTACCTGGACAAGCGTGGCAGATACGCTGCGTAAGAGCAGCCAAACAGGTCATCAGCAAAGGAGCTACTATCAGCATTTACTGGGTCCCTGGACACCAAGACATAGCAGGCAACGAAAGAGCAGACTGTCTAGCTAAACTAGCTGCCAAAAAAGAGGCCAGCCACGAACTCTACTAGCCTCGCCATGACTAGTACCAGGATCAAGAAGCTAGCAACGCAGGAATGGACAAAAGAACTCAAAAACTACTCCTCACAGGCAACACTACGCAATCCAAATACCTACTCAGCTAGGTACAGCTTGTCAATTCAGAAGAGAGTCAGAGTCCCACCAGGAACAAGAAGAGAGATTGCTAGCGCCTACTATCAGCTCAAACTTGGCCACGGATACAACAAAGCATACCTATTCCAGATAGGCAAAGCAGACCACCCTATTGCAGCTGCGGAGCAAAGCAAACGGTAGAGCATCTACTACTAAGCTGCAAGTGGTACAAACAAGACCGCAAAATCCTCCAAAAATACGTGAGAGAATCAAGGCTGACTCTGCCTCTTCTCCTACACACAACACAAGGAATAAAGGCCTCTGCTCTCTTCAACCACGGCTACCACCCAAGTAGATTGCACCACAACACGACAATTGCCGGGTCAGCAAAATCGAAACCAGCGCCTCCAGCATCCCAAAATCATTACAATCCATCGCAGTACAACACAGAGAAGCTCTCTTATCACTCTCACAGCCTCTAGGCTCGTGGTAGAGGAGCGCAGCCAGGTGCAAACTACAGTTCACGCTCTTCTGAGTTTTCACGTTCTGCGCACAGACCGCTCTTATCTTATCAGCAAAAGCACGATCCACCACAAACCACCGCAAATTGGAACCACGCTCTTCTGAGTTTTCACGTTCTGCGCACAGACCGCTCTTATCTTATCAGCAAAAGCACGATCCACCACAAACCACCGCAAATTGGACACAACACACCATACTGCAGCCTTTTGCTTAGTTTTCTGCTATTTTACTCCTAATCAATTCCTAGAGGTCTACTAGTTAGGCTAGTAAGAAGAGAGAGGGAGCAAAACGAGTAAAACTAAGACGCCTTTTTCCCTGTTTTTCAGCTCTGAAAAGCTGATAGAGACTAGGTACCTCTATCTGTGCAAAAACAAGCTTTCTTCTAGTCATTTCAACTATTTCTTTGTCAAATAAAAGAGAAGGAAACCTATCACCTGGACCTATGGACATTCTGGACCCTGGATCACATGAGAGCGCTAGAAGCCCGCCAGCTTCTAGCGTATCTACACTAGACGCTGTAGACACAGAGTCTATAGTAGAGATGGACCTAAACGTCCCTAGCTCCCCAGACCCTCTAGGAGCGCCAGATTCAACGCGACGCCCATCTCAACCTAGATACGCCTTTACTGCCAATGTAGCTACTGCTACTACCAACAAACGAACTGTTAGCAGTAGATCTGCTACCCCTGACGCCCAAAGACCAGCTCCTTTCCAATTCTCAGCTGCCAGCAGACCTCTAGCTCAGACGCCAGTAGCTAGCACCTGTGAAGAAGCTCTCAGTATCGCCAGAAGCATGGTAATCCAAGCCTCTGCCCTCGCTACATCTCGCAAGACCCAAACAGACCTGCTAGATCTGCTAGAAGTCTTCAGAGACTACACAGAGAACAACAGAGTCAACAAACAAGGTGTCTCTATCTTAGCCTCTCAAGTATCAAGCCTTGAATCTGTGTCTAGAGCAATTGGAACAAAGGTCAAGCTCCTCCAAAAGCCAGCGTTAGAAAACGCCACTCGATCTCCGCCTAACCGCCTACACCCACTGCTTCTACTTCTGCCTCGACTTCTGCCTTGACTTCTGCCTCGACCTCTGCCTCGACTTCTGCCGGACTTCTGCCTCTACTTCTGCCTCGACTCCTGCCTCTACTACCACGGCTCCCTCATACGCTACTGCGGCTGCTGCAAACAGTCACCTAAAAACAGACTGGCAAACAGTTGCTAAGAAGAAGACACCCATCCCTGCACCCAAGAACTCGCTTAGCACTCGCCAACTAGTTCTACTTCAAGACCAGCAAACTAGTAGATACTCTACTGCAAACTCCTTTGACTCTCTCACTATGCGCAATGCTTTTAATCAGGCCTTCGCTAGCAAAGGAGTAAGCTCCCCTGTTGTAGTATCAGTAACTACTAGCATAAAGAAGAACATCGTACTTACTACTACGCCCTCCTTCAGCGCCAAATATCTACTTGAAAACATAGATATCTGGAGGAACATCACCGCTTTTACAGAGGCGCTACCTATCCAGCCTTGGCACAAAGTAGTGCTACACAATATTCCAACCTCCTTCTCTACAAATGAGAGCCTAGAGGTGCTAAAAAAAGAGATCTCTACCTTCAACAGAGGCTTTCAGATTGTAGGCAACCCCTACTGGCTTACTAGTAGAGAGAGAAGACAAACTCAGCACGTAGGATCAGTGTGCATCGCTTTTGCAACAGAACAAGAAGCGACAAGAGCTATCAGAGGCAAGCTCTACCTACTAGGTATCAGCGTGAGAGTAGAGAAGCTGTACTCAACGCCTGCCTCAACACAGTGCCAGAAGTGTCAACGTTTTGGTCACCTAGAGACTAGGTGCCTACACAACACTACCTGCAAAATATGTGCAGAGCCGCACGCGCACAGCTCAACATAGATGCAACACCTGCGGCGCCAAAGGCAAAACCTGCATACACACACTACCTGTGTGCGCAAACTGCAAAAAGGCACACACAGCAGACAGCAAGCAGTGCGAGATCTACACTGCCACATTAAACACGCCAACCACCACAGAATGCTAGACAACCTACGAATCCTCCAGATTAATCTAAACAAGAGCGCTCAGGCTACTGAGAGCGCTCTTCAAATGGCAATAGAACTAGCCATTGATCTTGTTATTGTACAAGAGCCTTGGCTTGTCTCATCGCACCAAACACCTTTAGATTTCTCAGAAACGCGCTCAGTAAACCACCCTGCGTTTACACAGCTTCTACCGACTCTTACCTCATCCGTCACTACGCCCCCGCGTTCTTATCTACTTTTCTCGCGCTCTACAGGCCCAGATAAGCCCTCTGCAAAACCTAGTAGCCGATCCAGACTACCTAGCAGTAGCAGTTAAGACAAGAAGCTCTACCTTCCACATCTACAACCTCTACAACGAGCAAGACCAGCAGGGCTCCTTAGCAAATACTATTGAAAGAGCACTGCTTCCAAACACTCTTCTACCATCCTCTATCCTACTAGGCGACTTCAACACACATCACCCCTGGTGGGACCCTCAGCTAGCCACTACCTCTTCTAGAGCTAGCTTGTTTGTAGACTGATTGAACGTCAAAATCTAGACCTACTAAACACACCTGGAGAAGGCACTTTCTTCCGCTCAAACATGAGTAGAGAAAGCGTACTAGACCTAGCCTTTGCTACCCCAGACCTAGTGGGCAAGATCGAAGACTGGCAAGTTATACCCAATATTGGCTCCGACCACTTTGGCATACTGTTTGCTATCAAAGCGTATAATAGAGATGAAAACAACCTCTCTACGCTAAGATACAACACAAAGAGAGCAGACTGGGATCTCTTTAATAGCACACTTGCAGCAGCTATTGCCAATAGCCCTGCTCTTAGCAATCTCTGCAATCTCCCTACTCCCTCTATAGCCACCTCTAGGCTGCTTATACAAGAGCAGAACGCTGCTCTACAACAACAACTAGAGCAGATTGGAGACGAATTTACTTCTGCTATCACAGAGGCAGCAGCAGCTGCTATCCCACAACTAGCTACACAGCCAAAGAGCAAGCCATGGTGGAACCAAGACCTGCAGCTTCTACGCACCAGTATGCTAAACAAGCAACGCTTATTCCAACGCGAGCTAGCTGCCTCCTCTATCGCAGAAGCTTTCCTATGGAAGAGAGACTACCTACTAGCTAGGAACGTCTATCTACAAGCCATCAAAGCAGCAAAACAGGACCATTGGAACCGGTTTCTGGAGAAGGAGGATGCGAAGTCTATCTACAAGGCAATGGCATATACTAAGCCGACTGCTAGTCAAAGCATCCCTGCAATCCAGTCAGCAAACAGGCTCGAAGAGTCGTTTCAAGGCAAATGCTCTGCCTTTAGAACTACGCTCTTTCCACCTCCACCAGCATCTAGCGCGATCCAGTGGAACACCTACCAACAGGGCAATTGGGATTGGCCAGCACTCACTAGAGCAGAAGTTCAAGCAGCCTGCTCACCTCAAGTTAAGAGTAGCAGTCCAGGACCAGACGCTATCAACCAGGAGATAATCACGGCCGCCTACAAAACACAGCCAGAAACTATCTTTCAGGTATTCTCTGCTCTCTTCAACCACGGCTACCACCCAAGTAGATGGAAGCAAGCTACTGGCATCATTCTAAAGAAGCCTAAAAAGCCCGACTACTCAGCGCCTAAAGCATACAGAGTAATCGCCCTACTCAACTGCCTAGGAAAGGTAGCAGAGCGTCTAGTAGCTAAACGTCTAGGCGCGCTAGCAGAGGTTTCGCACCTCCTACATCCTTCGCAAATTGGCGGTAGAATCCAGAAGTCTGCGATTGACGCGTCTCTGCTCCTACTCAACCAAGTGCAGCAAAACAGAAAACAGGGACATACTACCTCTACAGTCTTCTTAGACATTAAAGGAGCCTTTGACCACGTAGCCCGGAATCAGCTACTTGCTATCCTGCAACAACTAAAGCTACCCTGCAGCCTAATAGCGTGGATCCAGTCTTTTCTCACAAATCGCCAGCTTCGGCTATCGTTTAATGGAGAAACAGAAGACTTTAGCAACATATCAGCAGGCATCCCACAAGGCAGCCCAGTATCACCAATTCTGTTTCTGATATATATCAGACCTCTGTTTTCATCAACCGTCAACTACTCACTTTCGTATATGGACGACCTCTCCATCTCTGCTTCTTCAACAAGCCTACAGAAAAACATACGCCTGCTAGAACGCGACATAGCTAGTCTCTTTGCCAAAGGAGCCAGCTGTGCTATACAGTTTGACGCTGCAAAAACAGAGCTTATACACTTTACCACAAGTGATAAGGCTTCCGCAGCATCACTCACGCTCCCAGATCAATCTACGGTCACACCAAAAAAGACAGTTAGATGGCTAGGCATCTACTTTGACAACGCACTCGCATTCAAGGAGCATGCTGCTATAAGGATTAGCCAGGCCAGGTCAGCCTTCTACAGGATGTGCAGACTAGCAAACAGCGAGAGAGGACTCTCTCCCTACGCTATGCGGCAACTCTATCTAGCTTGTGTAACAAGTGTAGCAGACTACGGATGTGAGGTCTTCTGGAGAAAACAAACTGCCATCAAGAAGCAGCTACAAGGACTCCAAAACATGGCTCTTAGAAAGATACTAGGCACCTTTCGCACCTCACCAACGATTCCATCAGAGGTAGAAGCTGCGCTACCTCCGCCAGCGATCAGGCTTAACACTGCTATCAGAAAATACGCCTTCAGAGCAAGGAAGCTACCAGCTAGTCACCTAGTTCGCATCGCTATCCAAGCTCTAAACGAAGCCCTACAACCAGAATCAGACGCAGACACAGATGTAGAAGACCTTGGACGCCAACTCAAGAAAGGCCCGCCTACGCAACTCACTCAAATTGTTCAATCTATTCAGACTGCTGTATCAAGCCCTGAAGAGAAGCTACTCGCAAACCACTACCAGCCATGGACCAAAAATATGCCCTATACAGCTACACTCTCTACACTACCCAAGGACGAAGAAGCAGAGGCTCACAAGGCTTACATGCTATCAAGACTAGGAGAGAACATGCTCGCTATCTACACAGACGCATCGTCAATCCAAAAAGGAACAGGAATTGGCATTGGCCTAGCAGCGTTCGACTACGCTCAACAAGCTCTAGAAACACACTACGAGACGCACAACATCGGCAAAGGCCAAATTGTATACAACGGCGAGCTAGAAGGCATCACTAGAGGCTTTGAACACGCTGCGACTGTAGCTGCCCCCTACCAGGAGATTCAGATCTATGCGGACAACCAGGCTGCCATCCATAGACTGAAGACGCCCTCTAACCTACCTGGACAAGCGTGGCAGATACGCTGCGTAAAAGCAGCCAAACAGGTCATCAGCAAAGGAGCTACTATCAGCATTTACTGGGTCCCTGGACACCAAGACATATCAGGCAACGAAAGAGCAGACTGTCTAGCTAAACTAGCTGCCAAAAAGAGGCCAGCCACGAACTCTACTAGCCTCGCCATGACTAGTACCAGGATCAAGAAGCTAGCAACGCAGGAATGGACAAAAGAACTCGAAAACTACTCCTCACAGGCAACACTACGCAATCCAAATACCTACTCAGCTAGGTACAGCTTGTCAATTCAGAAGAGAGTCAGAGTCCCACCAGGAACAAGAAGAGAGATTGCTAGCGCCTACTATCAGCTCAAACTTGGCCACGGATACAACAAAGCATACCTATTCCAGATAGGCAAAGCAGACCACCCCTATTGCAGCTGCGGAGCTAAGCAAACAGTAGAGCATCTACTACTAAGCTGCAAGTGGTACAAACAAGACCGCAAAATCCTCCAAAAATACGTGAGAGAATCAAGGCTGACTCTGCCTCTTCTCCTACATACAACACAAGGAATAAAGGCTACTCTAGCCTTTATAACAAGCACAAAGATAGGCACTCGCAAGTGGCATCTCAACCAGCACGTAGAGGAATAACTTTCCTTTATATCTCTTTACTGCGCAGCAACTTTGTTTCCTAACAACCTTGCTTAGGGCTAAAGCCCTCACCATCTCTTGTATTTTGATAGAAACACTCCCTGCAAAAACACCCTTTGTATTACCAGAGCAGCTTAGCTGCTCTCGTCTTCCATAGTCTTCGACTCACATAGGACGTTAAACTAATCAATCAATCAATCAATCAATCAATCAAGGAATAAAGGCTACTCTAGCCTTTATAACAAGCACAAAGATAGGCACTCGCAAGTGGCATCTCAACCAGCACGTAGAGGAATAACTTTCCTTTATATCTCTTTACTGCGCAGCAACTTTGTTTCCTAACAACCTTGCTTAGGGCTAAAGCCCTCACCATCTCTTGTATTTTGATAGAAACACTCCCTGCAAAAACACCCTTTGTATTACCAGAGCAGCTTAGCTGCTCTCGTCTTCCATAGTCTTCGACTCACATAGGACGTTAAACTAATCAATCAATCAATCAATCAATCAATCAATCGTCAATCCAAAAAGGGACAGGAATTGGCATTGGCCTAGCAGCGTTCGACTACGCTCAACAAGCTCTAGAAACACACTACGAGACGCCAACAACATCGGCAAAGGCCAAATTGTATACAATGGCGAGCTAGAAGGCATTACTAGAGGCTTTGAACACGCTGCGACTGTAGCTGCCCCTACCAGGAGATTCAGATCTATGCGGACAACCAGGCTGCTATCTATAGACTGAAGACGCCCTGTAACCTACCTGGACAAGCGTGGCAGATACGCTGCGTAAGAGCAGCCAAACAGGTCATCAGCAAAGGAGCTACTATCAGCATTTACTGGGTCCCTGGACACCAAGACATAGCAGGCAACGAAAGAGCAGACTGTCTAGCTAAACTAGCTGCCAAAAAGAGGCCAGCCACGAACTCTACTAGCCTCGCCATGACTAGTACCAGGATCAAGAAGCTAGCAACGCAGGAATGGACAAAAGAACTCAAAAACTACTCCTCACAGGCAACACTACGCAATCCAAATACCTACTCAGCTAGGTACAGCTTGTCAATTCAGAAGAGAGTCAGAGTCCCACCAGGAACAAGAAGAGAGATTGCTAGCGCCTACTATCAGCTCAAACTTGGCCACGGATACAACAAAGCATACCTATTCCAGATAGGCAAAGCAGACCACCCCTATTGCAGCTGCGGAGCAAAGCAAACGGTAGAGCATCTACTACTAAGCTGCAAGTGGTACAAACAAGACCGCAAAAATCCTCCAAAAATACGTGAGAGAATCAAGGCTGACTCTGCCTCTTCTCCTACACACAACACAAGGAATAAAGGCTACTCTAGCCTTTATAACAAGCACAAAGATAGGCACTCGCAAGTGGCATCTCAACCAGCACGTAGAGGAATAACTTTCCTTTATATCTCTTTACTGCGCAGCAACTTTGTTTCCTAACAACCTTGCTTAGGGCTAAAGCCCTCACCATCTCTTGTATTTTGATAGAAACACTCCCTGCAAAACACCCTTTGTATTACCAGAGCAGCTTAGCTGCTCTCACCAACACGACAATTGCCGGGTCAGCAAAATCGAAACCAGCGCCTCCAGCATCCCAAAACCATTAGAATCCATCGCAGTACAACACAGAGAAGCTCTCTTATCACTTTCACAGCCTCTAAGCTCGTGGTAGAGGAGCGCAGCCAGGTGCAAACCTACAGTTCACGCTCTTCTGAGTTTTCACGTTCTGCGCACAGACCGCTCTTATCTTATCAGCAAAAGCACGATCCACCACAAACCACCGCAAATTGGACCACGCTCTTCTCAGGACCACTACCTAGACCTATGGACATCCCGGACCCTGGATTATACCAGAGCTCTAGAATCTCGCCAGCTTCTAGACACTCTACTCTGGACCCTGTAGACACAGAGTCTATAGTAGAGATGGACCTAAATGTCCCTAGCTCTCCCGACCCTCTAGGAGAGCTAGACCCTTCAACACACTGCCCTACACAATCCAGCTACGCCTTTACTGCCAATGCAGCTACTGCTACCTCCCACAAAAGAACTGCTAGCAGTAGATCTGCTATCCCTGACGCCCTACGACCAGCCCCGTTCCAATTCACAGCTGCTAGCCGACCCTTAGCCCAGGCACCAGTAGCCAGCACCTGTGAAGACAGGGAACACCAAAATCGTGATTTGCCCTATACTGTCGAGTAGGGGTTCCTTCCCGTATCGAATTGTTCGCAAAGAGCAGGACGATGGCGAAAATCACGTCCACCGGCCGGTGCACGACGTTGTGTCGCCTTGAGGAGGTTCTTTGTGCGAGCTCTACCCCTCAAGGGCCACGGTGGCAGAGTTTTCACACACCGCAAAGCAGAAACAACAACAAAACAGAGGAACTTTCTTAAAAACCACCCGACATGCGCCCTAAAGGGTAGCCATACTTGCTGCCCTAGTTTGGGCGTACGACAGGGCACTCTGTGCTTGCGCCGCTCTGAGAGCGCAGCAAACACTGCGACGAGGCAGGAACAGTCCCAACTTCCAGTCCCTTCTCAGCGGAGACTTGTTAAGACTAGCAATTCTGGGCAAAGCGTACACACAAACACTGCTAGGAGGCACGACTAAAGTTGGTGGTCAAGAGGAGGGCCTTAATCAGCGTGGTGCTCGCAACCGCTTTAAGCTGGCCACAAACCTACGGTACGCGCCGAGGC
>JAADKA010000182.1:0-17051 GCA_009982855.1 Lizonia empirigonia
GGGTATTCCAAATCGCCCACCTCACTCGCCGCAGATGAAGTTCTCTAGCCAAGTTACCACCCCGTTGGGGCACCCCGTGAAGGCCAATACCTTACCCGATGATGGGTGCTCGGGGCAAGTCGTCAGTCGACAATTCACCACACAGCACAAGCTACACACTGTGAAATCATCGCAACCAGTGCAACTCCGACTCGCCAATGGCAAGATTTGCAGCGAGCATGGATACCATGGCGCTGGTGAAGCTACACATCGGCGATCACTATAGCGAGGACTGGATGTGGGTCACGGAGCTACTTGGATACGACCTCATCGTAGGACAGCCATGGCTGGAGACCCACGACCCCGTCAAGAGATACAACGACCGCACCATCACGTTCTGCAGCGACTATTGCACAGCGAACTGTTTGACCCACGGAAAGTGCGTACAGGTCACCTGTGCTCGTGATGGGAAAAGCCACGTCACCAACATCACCCCGGCCATGAAAGACAACATCGCCCTCATCAGCGCTGATGCTGCCCTGGCCTTCGGACGTCGCGATGAGTCGACACTCACTTGGGTGTACCCGGAACACTGGGAGAAACTCAAGAAACCAGACGATCCTATAGAAGCATCATTCATGAGCCTGTTCGCGGCTGACTGCGCCGCCCTCACCACAGAGGACTTCCAGAAGTTCCACGACAAGCTGACCCTACCAAAGATCACCAAGTCCGAGCTCTATAGGCTGGTACCACCGCAGTATCACCGCCTGATAGACGTATGGGACCCCAAGGAGGCGGACACCGTCCCCTTGAGCAAGCCTGGGGTAGATCACGAGATACGACTCATCGAAGGAGCCGCGGCACCACACCAGAGAGCGTACGGCTTGTCACGTAACGAGATGATGGCCTTGAAGGCCTATATCCAAGAAGAGCTGCGCAAAGGATTCATTCGCGAGTCAACCTCACCCTACGCGGCGCCCGTGCTGGTAGTAAAGAAGCCAGGTGGCGGCTGAGGATCTGTATCGACTATCGACAGTTGAACGCCCTTACAGTAAAAAACCGCAATGCGCCTCCTAAGATTCGGGATACTCTAGCGCGTCTGAACAAAGTCAGATTGTTCTCAAAGTTTGACGTGATCGCCGCGTTTAATCGAGTGCTTGTTCGCAAAGAGGATCAAGAAAAGACAGCATTCCTCACCCGCTTTGGGCTGTTCGAGTACGTGGTGATGCCCTTCGGACTCTGCAACGCTCCCGGCACGTTCCAGTCATTTATCAACTCCACCCTGCGAGACTATTTGGATGATTTCTGTTCTGCATATCTTGATGACGTGCTCGTCTACAGTTCATCCGAAGAAGAACACGTGCAGCACTGCACCAAAACCCTCACGCGTCTGAGAGATGCCGGTCTTTACCTAGATATCCGCAAGTGCGAGTTCCACGTCACTCGAGTCAAATATCTGGGCATGATACTCACCTGCGAAGGCCTACAGATGGATCCAGACAAGATCAAAGCGATTAAGGACTGGAAGGATCTTCGCACCGTCAAGGACGTACAGGCGTTCATTGGCTTTGCCAATTTCTACCGACGCTTTATCTTCAAGTTCTCACTCATTGTACGACCGCTTATCGAGCTCATTCGTGACACAGCAGTGGGCCAAAAGCTTAACTTCCACGATAAGGCTCGCGCCGCATTTGAACGACTTAAGGAAGCTTTCACCAGCGAGTCAGTTCTCGCCCATTTTGACCCAGACCTTAAAGCGATCATCGAATGCGACGCGTCCGATTGGGTGGTCTCGGCAATACTCTCCCAGTGGCACGACGACGTGCTCCGCCCTGTGGCATACTTCTCGATGAAGATGAAAGCTGCTGAGTTGAACTACCCAATCTACGACAAAGAACTCCTTGCGATCATCAAGGCATTTGAAGAGTGGAGACCCGAACTAGCAGGGACTGAGGACCAGTGGAGATATTCTCAGACCATCGAACGTTACAATGGTTTATGGAGCACCAAACAACTCTCGCGCCGACAAGCCGTTGGGCTGAGTTCTTAGCTGAGTTCAACTTCATCATTAAGTATAGGCTGGTAAACAAGGTACTAAACCTTGATAGTTTAACCCGCCGAACCGATGACGTGCCAGACAACGTGTTGATGATCGAATACAACAACAACAGCAGCAACTGCTCAAAGACCACATGTTCGAACCTCCCCCACCGGGCGTGGAGGCGACGGCCGTACTCTCCCTCACCCCCGACGATGGTTGTCACCACGCTATCCACCTAGCCGACATAGTCAACGATCAGCTCGAACTCAGCGTGATGGACCTGACACAATGGATACAAGCGTTCAGTGAAGAGACGGGCTGTGGCGATGAAGAATCGTTGACAGTCGCCCTGGGAGAGGAGGTCGACGGGGAAGGGAACGATTCGGGAGCCTGGCCTCTCTGAGGACGGGGACGATCGGGAGCCCGACTCTGAACACCAAGACCTCCCGGATACTGAGTCGCTCATCCAGCGTATCCGGGTCACCGCAGCTGAAGATCCGCTGATGAACGACATCATCAGGTGCAAAGAAGAAGGCCTACGCCGTCTCCCAGTGTCCTATGCCAAACAAGGCGTCAAGGTAGAACTATCCTCTTGTCACATGAAAGACGGTCTCCTCTACATCCACGATAAACTGTACGTCCCCGACGACGAAGCACTGCGGGCCGCTGTGGTGAGCCACGTCCACGACACCACGGTAGGAGGCCATAGCGGCAAGCATGGTACATACGAGAGACTCTCCGATGGTACTACTGGCCATCCTGCACCGATACCGTCGCACGTTACGTAAAGAACTGTTGGTGTGTCAACGGTCCAAGCCCCACCGAGAAGGCAAACATGGTCTACTCAACCCGCTCCCCGTCGCAGATCGCTACTGGAACAGTGTTACTGTGGATTTCATCACTCCACTTCCACCCTCGACCTGGAGAGGATTGACGTACAACCACCTCATGGTGAACGTCGACGCCTCTCCAAGAAGAAGAAGTTTATCCCATTGGAAGACCTAGAGGTAGAGACTGTAGTCCAGGCATTCTTCGAGTACGTATGGCGTGAGGAAGGCTACCCGATGGAGGTCATATCCGACCGCGGCGCACAGTTTACCTCACACTTCTGGAAACGCTTATGTGAACGCATTGGTACCAAACCAAAGTTATCCACGGCGTTCCATCCAGAAACTGATGGTCAAACCGAAGCAGTCAACAGTGCAGTCAAACAGTACCTCCGCGCCTTCGTGCACTATGACCAGAAGAACTGGGCTGAGCTACTACCTCTCGCTGAATTTCATGCCAATTCCACAGTCACTGCAGCGACAGGAGTGTCCCCATTCTACGCAACGAAAGGCTACAACCCTCGCAGTGGTATTGAACCAGTCACTGACACCTCATTGACGTGGAAAGCTTCGCGCGACTCTCGAGCGGCAGACAACCTCATCCAACGCATTGAGTCAGTCAAAGTATTCCTCAAATGGAGCCTCGCGTGGGCGTCAGCCAAAATGGAGGAACAAGCAAACAAGCACAGGCAACCAGCACCTGAGTTTCACCCTGGTGACCTGGTGATGCTTGATGCTCGCAATATCCGCACCCGTCAGCAGAACAAAGGTCTCTCCCCAAAGAACTTGGGCCCCTTCACAGTGAAGGAATCATATGGTGGTAAGGCTTACCGACTGGACCTGTCAGACCACGGTGATCTGGCCAAATCTATCCGGTATTCCACCATGGCTCCTCCACCGGTTGACAACAACCCGCTCCCGGGGCAGCGTCAAGACCCACAAGGCCCTGTTGAAGTTGATGATGAAGGCGAGACTTACTACGTTGACGATATCCTTGACGCTAAAGTTGATAAGCGCTGCAGGGATCCCGCTACTGGTAAGAAAGGTGTCCTCCGCTACCTCATCAAGTGGACAGGTTACGACAAGCCAGACTGGGTCCCATACTACGACGTCACGGGCTGCGGAGAGCACCTAGCCCGCTTCCACCACAGACATCCCGACATCGCCATGCCGACACCCCTCCGGGAACCTGGTCAACATGAGGAGCGGTTAGCGTTCTTTGTGGCTTGACTAATCACGTCTACTTGGCTGGAAGTATACTCGCCCGTCTTAGTGCAGAAGGTGGTAAGCTCACCAGCAGTGGGGATGGTCCCCACGGTTGCTCTGAACCCACTGAGGAAGCCTTTGGCGACGTGGAGTATACTCTCCGGGTGGTATGACCGCTGACAAGTTGACGATCAAGGACGCCTTCGCTCCTCACCAGACCAACCGACCGACCGACCGATGACCGACACGGTATTCATGGATGGAAGGGAGGACAATGGACATACTGGTGGGTTGTGAAGGATTTTATGAGCCTTAGCGCGCAGGAGCTGCTTTTTGGGAGGGGGGAGTGGTGTTATGGATCTCCGATATCCATCCCACATACCTGCCCGTTCCCCGGTCACGTGCTCTGTCACGTGATTAGCTTAGTCATCAGGGTCTTGGCAACACCTCGCGACATATTCGCGAGGTTACCAAACCCCCTAGCTCTTTGTACTTACTTTCTGGTTACCGATCAATCAATCCAATCTCTCTCAATTTGACGTCCCTAACAATGTGGTTGCGCATGAGATTCTTGGCTTAGCGCCTATACGCCTTCTTTAGAGGGGCAAAACAACCCACATTAAGTGGTTGTAAGAGGTGCGATAAGTGTGGAGGCATACATAGTGTGATAATGTTTGCTTCCTTGTAGTATTGTTAGAAGTTAAGGGAGTTATGGCTCTTGTGGCCGTTAATAAGGAGCAGCTAGTACACTCCTTAGGTGCGCGTCTTTGTATGGGCATTAAAGTGCTTCAACCAGTCCAGACCAAGCTTGTTGGTAGTCCATCCATTCTCAGAGACTCCAATAACCCAATCATGGGGCAGATTGTCCTCTTTGTACCAGGCAGAGAGGTGGTTGCGGCCTTTGAAGATGATGAAGGGTGGAATGGCCCTGTCAAATAGAACGAGCTTTGGTGAGGTCGGATCTGTACAATCGAGCAGGGACCACCTGGCTTGGCACACTTGAAAATCACTCACGGAACCACGGTAGACAGCAAGAAGAACACCAATACAATCATCAACCCATCATTACCTATCCATCATACCATCTAACAGTAGTATCCACTATTAGAACTCTAGTAAATACGGCGTCCTGTGTTAGACTAGTGGTAGTTGCCTTGCTAGCCGCGTTGGAGGTTGTTGTTCTTCTATAGACGCTGCGTTTGTGTGCGAATAGTGTTAGGCAGAGTTCGCACTTAAGGGTCCTCTTGTAGTTCCTGTTAAAGCTTGTAAAGCTTTGTGTTAATGTGGATAGCTTTATTAACAAGAGTGTTAAAAGTGTCTATTATTGCGGCAGTCTGCATAAGTTCTTTCTTAACTCAAGGCTTGAGGCCTTGTCTGAACATGGTCATCAACGCAGTGTCGCCCTAGCTAGTAAACGTGGCAATTTCTTGAAACTTGGCCGCGTAGTCTGCTGCGGACGTAGTCTGTTAAATACGTTGAATCTCGCGTTGTGCAATAGTGGGTTTGTTATGTACTCTAAATACTTAACAAATCTATTCCTTAAACAGGTTAAAGTCTTTAATCTATGGGTTAACGTTGGTGGAGTCTCCTTCTCTGTGGTAGTGGCAGAGAAAAGGTTTAATCTACGTGAAGGCTTAATCCTTTATAAAGGTAGAAACAAAAGTAACTTGTTTCTCCTTAGCAATACACTTGCCTTGGAATATAAAGAATATAACATCCCCTCCTGCGCCCAGGAAAAACCGGTGCACAGGAAAATATCTCCCATCCAAAGCCATAACTGCTCAACCCAACCGCCTGCCAATCTGTTACCAAACAGTTGCATACTCTATAAGAGTATCTCGAGGTCTGTCACTCGTGATAGCAAAATTACACCCTCATGTTGCGGCGTTCGTCTTTTCTTACAGCACGCCTTATGATCGCAATAGGCTGAAATGCCAACTAGAGATCACATACGAAAGGGCTACCACAGCTTGGGGGTTCTATACTATACTTTAGGACGCAAAGAGACATCTGGGGGCTTCGCGAGAGATAAGAAGCCATGGTGTTGTAGTCCAAAACGTTCCGAGTCAGGACCGCTGGTCGCTGTGACGGAACCTAGTTGGAGAAGGGCTTACGTCAAGCGGTACTGCAGCATAAGTCCTGGTATTGTAAGTTAGGTTAGTCTCTATCCGGCATAAAGCAAGGAACAAGCGCGCAGTACCCAACCCTTCTCGAAGCTTCCATATTTAGACAAAGGGCTATTTTCGGCACTCGAACGAAGATGCTGCGGCCCTGCTGTTGATCGTCCTGTGTGCTACCACCACGATCATCAAGATGGACGCAGCCAGCAAGGCGCTCGCAGAGGCCCCTCCAAGTGATGGCAGAACATGGGCTGCCCGAGCCGAATCTAGCGGCGTCGCCCTTACTACGCTCTACAACCGGTATCATGGGCGGCCCTCGAAGGAGGAGATCGCCCAGCGCCAGCAATACCTAACCGTAGAAGAAGAGAGAGCACTTGTTGCATTCTTACTGCTAATGTCTAATTTCGGACAGCCCGTGCGCATCAAGTACATACCTACGTTAGCCTTCAGTATCGCCCGTCGTCGATCCCTCATAAACAGACCGAACAAGCCTCCTGGTAAGAACTGGGCTCAAGCTTTCGGGAAACGCCATCCCGAACTCAAAGCGAGACGAATCAGATCCATAGATTGGCAGCGACACGAGACGCACATATATGATAAGGTCACAGAGTAGTTCAGGGTGATCGGCGAGGTCCTAAAAGACCCGGCTATCCTGCCAGAGAATGTCTATAATATGGACGAGACAGGAGTCTTATTGAGCATGCTGGGCTCTGTCAAGGCACTTGTTGGCAAAGATGACTTACGAGGCCACAGAGGCTCTGTTGTGAAGCGGACGCTAGTGACTGCCATAGAATGCGTGAGTGCAGATGGTAGGGTATTGGACCCACTCATAATCTGGCCAGCTTCCACCCACAGAAGCAACTGGACCACACATCCGACCCCTGGATGGCACTACGGATTCTCCAAGAAAGGGTATAACGACTCCAAGATCAGCTTGGAATGGCTTACCCGTGTGTTCGATCCGCAGACTAAACAGATAGCCAACGGCAAGCCACGTGTACTGATCTCTGATGGGTTCGCAACGCATGAGACGCTTGAGATCTTGGAGTTCTGCTTTGCAAACAACATTATCCTCTGTCGATTGCCCTCGCACACCTCTCACAAGCTCCAGCCATGTGATATCTCTGTCTTTGGGCCTCTGAAGACAGCGTATCGCGACCAGGTTGAGCGATTGAATCGTGGTGGAGTGGAAACCGTCGGCAAAGAGCACTTCACCTACCTGTATAAGCCGGCTAGGGAGCGAGCTATCACCAAAAGAAATATCCTAGCCGGGTGGGCTGCTGCTGGACTATTCCCCTTCAACCCTCAGAGGGTCCTTCGTGACATGCCGAGGCCACCCGCAGAGGAGAGTGGTCCCATGGCAGTTGTAGCAGGATCATCTTCCAGAACGAAGTTCCGCTAACCCCCGTAACGCCTGTGACACCAGTGACGGTCGAGGCCTTGACATCGCTGCACAACCTCATCAAGCAAGATACTCGTGCGGCCGGCTTTGGTGACGCAAGCAGGCAACGACTAGAAAAGCGTGTAGGGAAGCTTGCGAGTGCTGCCAAGATATCCTTCGCCACACAGGGCCTTCTCCAAGACCACAATCGATTGTTGTATAGAATCAATAGCGAAGCTAAGGTGCGACGGTCGACACGCTCGTTGATTGTCGGGACGGCGAAGGTGATGAGCTACGAGGACCTGGACAAGGCTCGAGTGGCGCGCGCAGCGAAAGATAAGGCGGCTGCAGAGAAGGCGAAGGGAAAGCGTGGCCGTAAGCGTAAAGCGTCTGGGGAGAAGCAGATGGCGCTGTCGAGGGCGAGGCCAAGGGTGACGACGATGCGCAAGAGGTGGGTATGTCGGTACCTGCTGTGAAGAACAAGAGGGCGAAGAGAACGAAAGTTCAGGGGCCAGGGCCGAAGCCATGGAGGGCGCCTGTAGCGCCGATGTATCCCGGAGCAACGCAGAACACGTAAGTTAACTTACCTGCGATTTGCTGTCCGCCCACCTGGTTTCAAGTCACCTGATGCCTAAGCCTCGTTCGGCTGTGATCCGAGCTTCTGTCTCCGCCGAAGTTTTACTCTATTGTAATGCGACTTTTTGTTCCAACAGCTGCACATCATGAGAAAACCTGTCGCGTTAATTACACACTGGTCCTTTGTGCAGACATCAAGAAATTTCGGGACGAATGCAAGATAAGCTCAGGCATTCAAGGGGGAAGCTTGATTGGTCTAGCTATGCTCTAAACCCTGGGCAAAGCAACTTATCTGTGGGGGCCAATGATCGGATCCATGCTGGGACGGCCTTCAGCGCTTCGCGTAACTCGGTCACTCTTATAAGTATGCGGCCCACGTCAGCTTCACAACACCTTCGCATTGATAACCTTTTAGGTCAACAGCTGAGCAATTTTTTTTGCCAGATCCAGAGCCATGAACCAGCTTCCCAGTGAGCTCGTTTTATTTGTTTGTCGGTTCCTACATTCTCGCAATGATTACGCCAATCTCTGCTCTGCAAGTCGTGCAATGCACCGCAAATGCAGTATGAACAAGAACGAGCGCCACGCTCTATTCTCCCAGTTTTTGACTGAAGAGGCCTGGAAGTTCGACCGCGCGCACAGATGGATGATTGCTCATGCGACAACAAGGCCAACGTCCACTATCATCCTGTTCAAGGCTGTCCTGCCTCAACAGCCTAACCGAGCGATTGCTCTTGGCCAGGAACTGGTAGCGATACAAATACAAGGCAGACACCAGAAGGACGCGATGGAGATACTAGGGGCTATCTGGCGCTTCCGGACCCAGTATGGCGGCGTGCCTGTCGACGCTGTCAAGCCAGGTCTGCAACTTGCAGAGCTGTACCAGCAGGACGGGCGACGAGAGGACGCGATGGAGATACAAAGGGCTGTGAAACAGCGTACCATCTAGTATATGCAAACCAAACCTCAAAAGGCCATAATTGTAGAGCGAACACGTTGCAGGCTTGTCTCGTTCAAGTAATACAACATAGGGGACGCACCAGGAATTCTACCGCAGTGTTCTTTCTGTGTGATGTGGCCTGCCACGGGGCGCAGTGGTAGCAGCATTTCGTCGCAACGCAGCTCCACAAGTCCATGCTTACCAGGGCCACAACAGCGGTTCTACAGGTGCCAAAATGACACCGGGGTACGCGCGACACTGGCAGGTGTTTACGGTGCTTTTTGTGATTGGTGATTCTAAGAATTAACCTCGCTGTTTGTCGTGTTTTCTGTTAGGACCTGATTAGATGACGTATGTAAATTACAAAGGGTAATTACATCAGCTGTACTGATCTCCTCGCTTTACCAAAGCGGATTCAGCCCTGGTCGGAAGTACCGACAGGGGGTGGCAACATCGCCAGATCTCGCGCGTCACATCAACTACGAGGCTGAAATAGCTTCCTTGGGCGAAGGCAAGGCTCTTAAGGTCGAATTAGATGCCTCAGCCTGCATTATAAGCTACGGAAGCCTTTCGTTATTGTTAACTCCAGGGTGAACAGTTCCGCTGCTGAACCAACCATTCGCAGTCGCAAGCGTGTTAGCGACGTTGTGACTGTAATTTATGGCTAAGAAATAGTTGGGAGTACTTGTGAGTAGCCTCAAACACAGCATGCAAAGATTTTTTAACGGACTCGTGTGTGCGCAGACTAACACATGCTCAAGGTCAAGGTAGTCTGCGAATTTTCCGGTGCAGGGGTTTTTCCTGGCCTAGGGGATGGACATTACGTTGTGTTTCCTGAAATTATATAGCACTAGTACTAAAGTAAGCTTGAGCCGTACGTGAGATGATTCAACTAGTTGCTCGTTTGTGCAAGGCAATTGGTGGCTGTGTAGGCCTTTCCTCGTGATACCATTAGTGTCTCTTGTCACGTCCTTCAGCTTATTTTTCGTCACTGTTTCCAGTATTACCATGAGAATAAGATGCTTACACCTCTACTCGCAATCGTAGATCCCTGCGAATGATTCAGGGCTAGGATACGTACCTCTCAGCTGGTCTTTAAGTGAAACGTAGGACCCCGTAGTTACTCAAACAAGAAGAGTAAATTAATGATGTGGAGCTTATGCTAGCAGTTGTTCTTAGTTTAACGCTCGTCCCACTGCAGGGATGAAAAACGTGCCGTTCTCTCTTCATTGGCAATCTGCAAACGTTGACAACCTTTAGGTCACTCTATGCCAGGGCGATACTGGAATGCGCCTTGCGATACGATAGAGATCGACGAAGATCTGCTGATGACAGATGCCAGCCCTTTTTTTGGCAAGCAACCGTACGTGCATCATTGATCTTAGATGATCAGGGTTTTCGCTGCAACACAAACCCGATATAGTCACAGCGCTGCCTGGAATGCCAGGTCGATGATACTTCCTTCGTGTGATAGTAGTTATGAGTATCCTTGTTGGAACTGTACTGCGTATGAGTGAGTGTCGTGCTCCCCGATGATGACAAGCTTATTAAGTGACATAGGGGCCTTGACTGCGAGGAACGACGTTTCCGCTAGGTCAGTAAACATCTAAGCTTGAGCTTCCGATGGCTTCATAATCAATGGGATTAGATGCCAGCAGTCTAGTGACCTCTAAGCAGAGACACGAGAGAGCTCGTGTATCGCGAATAGTTATGGCATTCGAAGGGTCAAACAGCACAAGAACACAGATCCAAGGCGCAAAGAAATGTGGTTTCCACGTAGTGCTCCTGCATACTGCAAGCCCCTTTCACCAAGTCAATTGTGAGCGTGCTTTCCATGATTGAAAACGTGCTACCTGCTCATCATACCTGCACAATCAGCAGCCCTTTGATCTCCATGTTGCCGAGGGGATTGTATGTAGTCACACATTGCAGCTCTGAGCGTTATCAGTATCTTAGAACCACATCTCATCCAGATTCAGAGTGCGCAAGCGGGGTCTGTAGTACCTGTTGGCTTGGGGCGGTCGCTAAGCTCGACATGATGAACAGTATGTGCGCACCTGAATGAGTCATCTTGCTCCCGTCCATGTTTCTTTTTGGCTTACTCTAAAGACGTAATGAAAATCAAGCTGGTCGTATATCTACCTCGAAAGTTAGTATTGAAAATGTTCAAGCAGGACTCTTCGTTATACATCGTCAAATTTAGATTCGCGAATTTTGCATAGACGTGTAGCACAAATTTGCCGTGATTTTTTGTTACATGGCCTCAGGAGATGATGATGAGAGTGCTGTTAGATTAAGTTTGTATCGAAGACATGTATATTGGTGGGAATTATGGCGTATCTGTGCCCGCACAGCACAGGTGTCTACAGGCGGCAAATGTCTAACTCTACCAGATCACGTTAGATGTAGAGAATGGATGGCTCGTTTGAAAATGCTCCTTAAGATCTATACCTTGAAGTGTTTACCAGAATAGAAAGACAGACTTTTGGTGTTCGTGGATTAGCAGGGTCTTGCCAAGGCTCGGAGGTGGGCAAGAGGGAAGACCAACGTCCATCCGCACACCTTGCCCCGCCATCCGCACACGTTGCGCCCGTCCACCCGCACAACCGCGCCCTTACCACGTCGTCGCGCTCCTCCGTCCGCACACAGCGCATCACTATCTCCGCTATAGCCAGCGACACAACCAAGTCAAGCCATTGAATGGCTACAGCAACAGACAACCCGTTGTTAACATGTTGTCGAAGACTTGCGTACATCTTCTTGGTGCGCACAAGAAGGGGCCGGCCAGGATCCGCTGTCTCACGTGTAATTTCGAATGTAGCTCGTGGAGCCCAATATACCTACACACCTGAGCAAAATCCACCGCCGTGGCAGAGGGCCGCTGCTTGTCCTCTGTGTTCGAGTGCCTATCGACCTTGAGGAAGCTACGAATACACTACCAGGATCGGCGTCATCACCCGAGATCCATCGCAGAACAGGGGAGTCGGCTCGAAAGAGCTCCAGAATGTAGGCACTGCTGCAGCACTCGACGGAGGAGCAGCTCAACTAGACTCAGAGACGAGAATGTGGCGAATCTGAGTGGTTCTGTATCTTCAGTCCGCGATCCAATTGTAACGACGAGGAGCACCAGCTCGTCGGAGGGTCTACAGCGCTGCCTAGGCTTTCTCGAGCTGCTTTCGTGGTCATTGTTGGGGTGCTCAGCATAGCCAAAAAGGTTGCGCATCTTCAAGCTATCATGCAAAGTAAGGAGCGAGAGCGCCGAACAGCAGCGAAGACATGGCGGAACAACCGAGTGCGCTGAAGCCGAAGAACCTCCCTGACAGTCCGGGGAGCAGGCGGTGGGTCTCTTGCACGACACAAGATCTGCAGCAATATCTTGCTCAGCCCCATTGCAGACGTCAATCCGTGTCAACTATCCGCATTCGAGATGGACGGAAGACAGAGCTGTTACAAGCGGAATGCGCCTTTTTGCAATGGATCGATAATGTTCAGCATTTCGGGGGGAAGTACCAAGTGGGTTTCCAGCGTCCGTGATACGAGACTCCTCTCATCTTCTGGTTTTCTATTACGATATGATGCTCGCCAGCACTGCATGGCTTTCCAAATCCAGGAGAATGCCTGAGCTCCAAGCCTCTGGCGTGCATTGTCAGATGTTGTCGTCATCCAGGAGTCCTTACATTTGCTCGGGTATGATCTCCTGCATATTTTGGAACGCCGACTACTCGAGCAGGACCATGTTCTGCCTGGCTGTCCTAACAAAGCAATTGATTTGTCGCTTCGGAAGGTCTCCTACAGCGAGCGTGGTGTATTCGTACCTTGGCGGATTCATTCCACAACGGCTTCTACACTCAAATCGTAAAGGGGTGGACGGTGTTCCTTAGGTACGTTGGACCACTGAACGATGCGACTGTGGCTGCGGCACTTTCGAGTGGAAACTTCTCCGTCTCGCGCGACGACTATGTACAGATCATCTATGCTGGCCCTGGGTGACGTTCGTGATGATGCAACCAGAACGTTCAGGGCCTAAGGGAGATCATGCTGAGCATTTGCAGCCTGTGGTGTAATGCTCTTACGTCTTAGAAGATACATTGGCCATCAGCGGTCCTATCTGGCCACTGAGCTGGAGGAATTGTCTGAAATCTTGCAGCGTCTGAGCAACCTTCTCAGGCAAACGAAGGATGAAGATATGTTAAATCAGCAGATGACATCCCTTGGTAACTTTCAGCAGCTCCAATTATATTTGCAAGCGCTCAGAGACTATGTGGTACAGCACGGAGAACTTTGCCATG
The DNA here is from genome assembly GCA_009982855.1 of Lizonia empirigonia. NCBI lineage: Eukaryota > Fungi > Ascomycota > Dothideomycetes > Pseudoperisporiaceae > Lizonia > Lizonia empirigonia. The sequence goes on from JAADKA010000182.1 coordinate 13,360, forward strand.
GCGAAGACCAGCAATCACTTCGCACCTTCAGTGAAACCATGCGCGAAATGTTGAAACGCAAGACATACAGCAAGGACATGAAGGCCAAGATAGTCAATCTTCTTGACTCCTCCATTGTAGTGACAGGGGCTGAAAGCGCACATCAAGGCGAAAAGGAGTTCGGAGAAGTGTCCGAATTGCTTTCTTCTTCTTCTTCTTCTTCTTCTTCTTCTTCTTAGATTACATGAGCAGTGTCTGTGTCGAGATTTGGGATAAAAAAAACTCGAAGCCAAATAGGGAACAAATTGTTTCAATAATGTGTCAAGCTTTGCAAGAAACTCAGAGTCTCCTGTGCGATTTACCTGGCTATCTCTTGTTTTTTGAACACCATGTTGCGCTCCCTGGCACCTGTCAGAGCACTAAGGAGCCTGGGCAGCTTCAGCTGTCCCGTAGGCATCTGACTGAAACAGTATGGCAGGTCCACTACATAAATCTCTCCAAATTGAGATGAGAACTTTGGAGGCCTTGATTTCCGCAGCATACTTATATACGGAGCAAACCATCCCTTTAGTTAGAGATTCAACGGAGTCCGAACCTAAGATCAAACGCTGGCAGGAAAGCGTTTGAGTCTTGCTGAAATCTCTATAATGGAGTGCAGTCAGCTTTGTCATGGCCATGATTCAGCACTGCCACTAGACGGTCCTTCGAAGCATCGCTTATGAGGTACGCGTTGGAGATAAAAACAAAAGCACCAGGCGCCACTAACACTGCCCGCACAAGTGTGGTAACACAATCTCTGCCTTCGGTAGGGCGCGATATCTTTTGCAAAAACCTAGCAATGTCTCTCGTCTATGATTCGGCAGTGCGACTGTCTGTCACAGCCGTCACGTGAAGATCTGAGCTTATATAGACCGCGCCAGTCAATTCTGCAACTGGCGAACAGCATGGCTGAGTGTCTGACGTAATGTAGTTCTGCATGCTGCAGCTCTTATACTTGAAGACTGCCTATTGTTTGACGCTGACTTCATGCAGCAATGATCTACTCATCGCTAACGCTTTTTGATCTAAACTGCCATTGAATTTGAATACCACACGATAGCAATGTACACTTTACGGGCGACGATATCGATTTTAGCCTTGGCAACAGCATGTCTTGCGGATAGGGATACCGATCCACAAACTCAAACTCAGGCCAGTGGCGTCCCACATGCTCCCTACAAGGCAGAAGTTGCGAGAAGATCTGCATCGGGCGATGTGCACTCATTTACTCAGCTAAAATCTCGAGCCCTTGTAACATCCAGGAAGAGGTCTGCGGTAATGAGCAACGGTAACAAGCCACCGTGCAATCCTGCTGCTACTGCACAAAAGCCGACGCCCACCGGTGGAGGACGAGCCTCTACTAGTGCTCCACCGGCTGCACATACCACTGGCTATCAGGCTGTAGTAGATGAGTGCGCAGTCGGATGGGAATGAAGAACTTAGTCAACAACGCCAAGCTCGAATCTAATGCAATGGACACTGTGGTTTCAAGCAATGGTCAGATGGTGCATAAACTTAATCCTGGCACGTATGGCCAGGTACTTGCGCCTGGAAGCCATGAGGACTTCGAGAACGTTTTTGTTCACGGATGGCTCTGCGAGATACCAACGTTGCGGGGGCTCCATGGAGTGTGCTCAGCTCAATCTGATGGTTGGGCCTACGACGGACAGACCGGGCACGCAGAGATCCTGACTTCAGGCAGCTACTCCAAAATTGGATGTGCTTCGTTCGCTGGAATCTGGTGCTGTGATCTCGCATAAAAAGCTGCTTAGAAGCATTTCCGAGCTAGAACCTAGGTCATATTATGCATTGGTGAAGTCTTTGATTATTCTAGAAATAATGGGTGTTTGTTGCTGATTGATTGCCTTGTCACCAATAGTGTCTCAAATGCATAGAACTTCTGACAGCAAGGTGTGTAACTTAAATGTAGGAATAATGCTATGCGAATGCAGAAAAAACGCTTTGTAATAGCAGCAACAGCGAGGTGGCTATGGCTAATGCGCGCATAGTGTCTCGAGGATAGTGATCTCGTGCGAGCTTATTTCCTTGGCCCTGCTATACCAAACTAACACGGAGGGACATCTTGTTGGGTCCGTCGAGGCTTGGTTTTATTTCAACAATCCCATCATGACATGCTTCCGGGGCTGGCATTGCCATCGGGCCTAGAGACGCACACTATGTGCGCATCATCTTCAGACCCTTTTTCGGGGCAGGTAATGATCCTCTTTGTCTTTGAGCATCCATTTCTCGCTTTTCTATGGCTGAAGCCCGTGCTCTTGTGAGACGTATGTGTGCCTTGGATAGACAGCATCGCACGTCAAGCTCTACTAAACTTAACAGTCTAATTGTTCGCGCTTTAGCGGCACCACAGCAAGAAATGTCTATTGTAGGCAAACGCTTGTGGCGTAAGCTTCAAACACTGCACTTAGACATTGCGTTCTCTCTTTTTTTCCCGTGTGTGGTTTCACGGACAGCAGGGGCCTCCGTTTGTACTTTTGACTCGAGCGTCATTGGTTTCGAAAAGGCTGCTCAAGACCGACTATAGGTTATTGCTAAATAGCCGTCCGTAGCCTCCTCTTCCGCATCGTAAACTCTGACGACGTCGACTGCGATTTAAATAGATTTCTATATGCCACTCGTGGCCACCATAATGTACATTGTATTACTACGCTAAATGGTGACTGTCTTCGACTGTTATGTAGTGAGAAAGATTGTTCCTTACTTTACGTGACGTTGCGTCAATTACAAATTTCTTTTTTGAATCATCTTGGCGTCACGAAGAAGTCAGCGTAAGAGCTTTCTCATAAAAAGGTGCATGAAGTTGTGGAGGTTATAGAGAGTCCACTGCCCTGGGTATCTGCGTTATGGATAGCACTCTGCCCATGTTCGAAAAGAGAATCCGAACGACAGTGTCGAACTGGAACCCATGGATCAGATACGCCGTATGTATCGTACCTGTATCACTTCTCCTCGCCATTCCCATTGTTGTGGCTGTCCTACGAGATGACGAAAGGTCTGACGGAACACCAAACCATAAAATCGCGGGAGTTGATGAGAAAAGATTTTTCATTTGGATTGAGGCAACCTGGCTCGGGTTATGGGTATGCAAGGCTGCGGTGCATGCGTGCGTGGTGTTCTTAAATGCCCTCAACGCCGAAGAACAGGCGGAAACAACGCAACCCAGCCATCTCCTCGAACGACTGGCTTTCCCTATTGCGCTGACAGCTTGGAGTGTTCTCAGTCAGCTTATTTTCGAATTAGTAGGTGGCGCCGTCAAACCTGCTTGCATTGGCTGATCTGGATAGTGCATCAACGCAGACAAGCCATGGACCGGCACTGCGCGATCTTTTCTCAGGGCTATAATGGTGTGCTCTTTGATATATTTCACTAAAACGGAAGTGAGGCTACACCACCACGTAGAGTAATTATTATTATAAAAAAGAACACCATTCTATCGAAATCCAAGATATTGGTTAAATCAACCTTAAAAACACTGCTATAGAGATTAGCAGAACTAGCTGTACCTATCGACACCGCAGGCAGCGCGATGCCGGGACCACAGCGCGAGGAGAAGGGGCTGCCAACCAGACGCGGTGCCAGCGCGTCCAGCCGGGGATGCCCCCAACGCCACGCAGGGAGCAACAGGGGAACCTGAACAGCAGAACAGGATACAG
>JAADKA010000183.1:0-16931 GCA_009982855.1 Lizonia empirigonia
GGCAGAAGTGGAGGCAGAAGTGGAGGCAGAAGTGGAGGCAGAAGTGGACCCAGAAGTAGAGGCAGGAGTGGAGGCAGCAGGGGTAGAGCGCTGAGGCAGGGCTTGAGGAACGGAAGCCAAAGCTGGCTTCTGTAGGAGCTTGGTTTTCGATCCAATTGCTCTAGATACTGATTCCAGATTTGATACTTGCGAGGCTAAGACAGAGACGCTGTGTTTGTTGACTCTGTTATTCTCTGTGTAGTCTCTAAAGACTTCGAGCAGATCCAGAAGATCTGTCTGGGTCTTACGAGATGTGGCGAGAGCAGATGCTTGGATTACCATGCTTCTAGCAATGCTGAGAGCTTCTTCACAGGTGCTGGCTACTGGTGCCTGGGCTAAGGGTCGGCTAGCAGCTGTGAATTGGAACGGGGCTGGTCGTAGGGCGTCAGGGATAGCAGATCTACTGCTAGCAGTTCTTTTGTGGGAGGTAGCCGTAGCTGCATTGGCAGTAAAGGCGTAGCTGGATTGTGTAGGGCAGTGTGTTGAAGGGTCTAGCTCTCCTAGAGGGTCGGGAGAGCTAGGGACATTTAGGTCCATCTCTACTATAGACTCTGTGTCTACAGGGTCCAGAGTAGAGTGTCTAGAAGCTGGCGAGATTCTAGAGCTCTGGTATAATCCAGGGTCCGGGATGTCCATAGGTCTAGGTAGTGGTCCTGAGAAGAGCGTGGTCCAATTTGCGGTGGTTTGTGGTGGATCGTGCTTTTGCTGATAAGATAAGAGCGGTCTGTGCGCAGAACGTGAAAACTCAGAAGAGCGTGAACTGTAGGTTTGCACCTGGCTGCGCTCCTCTACCACGAGCTTAGAGGCTGTGAGAGTGATAAGAGAGCTTCTCTGTGTTGTACTGCGATGGATTCTAATGGTTTTGGGATGCTGGAGGCGCTGGTTTCGATTTTGCTGACCCGGCAATTGTCGTGTTGGTGGCGCAGAGGAGGCATCTTTGCAGCTGTTTCGGGGTCAAAGATCCAGGCCATGTGCTGGTGTGCTTTAGGAAGATGCGACATGACATCAACCTTCTTCTTTGGGGCTAACGCTTTCTCAATGTCTTGAAGAGAGGCTGCAAATATCTGTACTGTCTTGTCGTTCTTTGAGCGCCGGATGTACGTGTAATAAGCTGTTGCACCGATTCGCTTCAGCCGTAGGTCCTTCGGGATAGGGCGGTCCTCTGTGCTAATAAGGCGGATTCTCTGGTGTGATGAATGGATATAGATAGACCTCTTAGATGGAGCAATAGTAACTTGTCTCTTGTTCATCCACGGGCGTCCAAGTATAAGATCGTATCCTGGGTGTGAAGGCGCAACGTACCCCCATATAGTGTCCTTGTAGCCTTGAATGTCGATAGTAAGCCTAGCGACTCTTCTAATAGTCCCAGGCTCTTCGGTAACTCCTTCTAACACGCGGGGGAGATAGGTAGGCACTGTAAACCAGCACGTTTAACAAGGCGGGGGCTGATAAGGGAGTATGAGAGATTTCCAGTGTCAATTAAGGTTGAAGCAAAAGTATGCTGGTCAACTAATGTCTCGACAGTAATCCCATTGCTGCTCATGTCCTTCTTAAAGGACGCCCACTCTTTTGCCAAATTGTGCTGACTCACATGCAGCTCTTGCCGGTGACTTTGGGCAAGAGCTAGTCTTTTTCCGAGTCGCTGTCTTCTTCTGGGGTATCCACACCACTTGATTCCTCGTCATTATTTAGTTCCTCCTTCTGGGCTTTCTTGCTCTTCCTTCGCTCTGTATTCTTAGAGCTAGAGACCTTTAGCACGGTTGTCTTTTTGTTCTTTCCTTTCTTCTCAGATAAATCTTCATCCTCAGCACAAGTAGCAGACACATGTCCTCTACGCTTGCAGTTGAAGCAACGTCCTTCACGGCGTAATCGGTCATACTCAGAGCTGCTGAGTCGGTGGGGCCTCCGGATCTCCCTGTGTATTCTACCCCTTCCATTCTATCCTCCGGTACTGGGGAAGAGGGAGCGGTGCTTGCTCCCGTATTCTTTGTTCGGGGGTCTGTCTTCCGATGGCGGTTCTTGTTCCTTTGGTGTGCAAGTCCATCCGGTACAGCTGGTCGGCGATCTCGATTGCCCTGTTCTGTAGCTCCTCTAGATTCTTGCTCTTTAGGCCTACAAGCTTGTCCTGGAGCTTGTAAGCGAGGCTTTTCTAAAAGATCATCATCTTTGTATTCTCGTCCAGGCTGCTGTTGGAAAGCAGTAACTGCTCCTGGAAGTCCATTACGTAGCTGCGGATGTTCTTGTTCCCTTGTGACATAGACCAAAGCTTGTCACGAGCTCTCTCCTCCTTGTGTGGATCTCCAAAAATCTGGTTAAAGAACTCAAGGAGTTGGTTAAAATCCCATTTGCCTGATATCCTCATCTGGTTCAGGTATGGCAGGGTTAGAGTAGCTGCTGTTCCCTTAAGTCTCGCGAAGGCGTAATCGCATGCCATCTTATCGTTCTCGAAATCATTCTTGTCATTTTCCACCTTAGCTGTCAGCTGCTGGTAGAAGACCTTGGTATTGTTTCCTTGTACCATCGAAAATGTCCGGGTCAGGCTGTCGGCGGCGCTTTGCGGCGGTATTGACGGTGTTCGTGGGTTGTATCGCAGCTAGAAGGGTAGCTAGCCATGCCGGCGGCTGCTCGTTTGGGTTTACGGTCGTATTTGTAGCTGTAGGGGCTAGAGGACGTGGATCTCCTGTCTCCATGGGCGCTGAATCCTCATTGCTCTGAGGAGTAGAGACATTTCTTGAACCAGCCTTCTGCAGCGCAGTTCTCATCGTACTCCAGATATAGAACGCTTCCTGTACTCTTTCTTGGCTGCAGGCTCATCCATCCCCTGGGCCCTACATAAGTTCTGGAGAGATCCTTGTATCTCCTCATTGCTTACAACCGTCGTGGTGCAGTTGCGTTATCTGCACTGCCAGTCCTACTGCAGAAGCATCCGCTGCTGCCATTGTACTAGTGTAGGTGGTTCGATTTCTGGGGCCACGCCTTAATTAGTGGACTTATCCAACGATCCTCGGTAGACCGTTCTGAGATTCTGGTGCTGCCAAACGTCCGCGACAATAGCAGGCTTACCCAACGATCCTCGGTAGACCGTTCTGAGTTTCTGGGTGCTTGTACGTGTACAAGGCTGTGTAGCACTGCAGCCAGTTGCAGGTGCTCTTCGTTAACCCTCGGTGGGTTCGAAACGGCTCGACTGAGATCGGTTCTTTGATCAATCAGTATCTTCAAGATATCGCTCTGAAAGGCGTCCGTCTAGATGTAGCTCTAGGGGGCTTCGATCGTCACTGCCATGGAGGCTACTCCAAAGAGGCTAATGCGACGTAGCGGATGCTACAGAAGGATCGAATTCAATTGTAAGGGTGCGATGGATTAACCATAAGTACAAGGTAAAACAGTAATGAATTCGATGGAGAAACTACACTACGCTTGTGCTGATTGATTGATTGATTAGATTAACGTCCTATGTGAGTCGAAGACTATGGAAGACGAGAGCAGTAGAGCTACTCTAGTAATACAAGGAGTGTTTTAGCTAGGGGGGGTTCTATCAGAATACAAGAGATGGTAAGGGCTTTTTTGCCCTAAGCAAGGTTGTTAAGAAACAAAGTTGCTGTATGAGAAAGGAGATAGTTACAAAAGGGAATAGAGGGGTCTGTTGATTGATTGATTGATTAGTTTAACGTCCTATGTGAGTCGAAGACTATGGAAGACGAGAGCAGCTAAGCTGCTCTGGTAATACAAAGGGTGTTTTTGCAGGAGTGTTTCTATCAAAATACAAGAGATGGTGAGGGCTTTAGCCCTAAGCAAGGTTGTTAGGAAACAAAGTTGCTGCGCAGTAAAGAGATATAAAGGAAAGTTATTCCTCTACGTCCTGGTTGAGATGCCACTTGCGAGTGCCTATCTTTGTGCTTGTTATAAAGGCTAGAGTAGCCTTTATTCCTTGTGTTGTGTGTAGGAGAAGAGGCAGAGTCAGCCTTGATTCTCTCACGTATTTTTGGAGGATTTTGCGTTCTTGTTTGTACCACTTGCAGCTTAGTAGTAGATGCTCCACTGTTTGCTTAGCTCCGCAGCTGCAATAGGGGTGGTCTGCTTTGGCCTATCTGGAATAGGTATGCTTTGTTGTATCCGTGGCCAAGTTTGAGCTGATAGTAGGCGCTAGCAATCTCTCTTCTTGTTCCTAGTGGGACTCTGACTTTCTTCTGAATTGGCAAGCTGTACCTAGCTGAGTAGGTATTTGGATTGCGTAGTATTGCCTGTGAGGAGTAGTTTTTGAGTTCTTTTGTCCATTCCTGCGTTGCTAGCTTCTTGATTGATTGATTGATTGATTAGTTTAACGTCCTATGTGAGTCGAAGACTATGGAAGACGAGAGCAGCTAAGCTGCTCTGGTAATACAAAGGGTGTTTTTGCAGGGAGTGTTTCTATCAAAATACAAGAGATGGTGAGGGCTTTAGCCCTAAGCAAGGTTGTTAGGAAACAAAGTTGCTGCGCAGTAAAGAGATATAAAGGAAAGTTATTCCTCTACGTCCTGGTTGAGATGCCACTTGCGAGTGCCTATCTTTGTGCTTGTTATAAAGGCTAGAGTAGCCTTTATTCCTTGTGTTGTGTGTAGGAGAAGAGGCAGAGTCAGCCTTGATTCTCTCACGTATTTTTGGAGGATTTTGCGTTCTTGTTTGTACCACTTGCAGCTTAGTAGTAGATGCTCCACTGTTTGCTTAGCTCCGCAGCTGCAATAGGGGTGGTCTGCTTTGCCTATCTGGAATAGGTATGCTTTGTTGTATCCGTGGCCAAGTTTGAGCTGATAGTAGGCGCTAGCAATCTCTCTTCTTGTTCCTAGTGGGACTCTGACTTTCTTCTGAATTGGCAAGCTGTACCTAGCTGAGTAGGTATTTGGATTGCGTAGTATTGCCTGTGAGGAGTAGTTTTTGAGTTCTTTTGTCCATTCCTGCGTTGCTAGCTTCTTGATTGATTGATTGATTGATTAGTTTAACGTCCTATGTGAGTCGAAGACTATGGAAGACGAGAGCAGCTAAGCTGCTCTGGTAATACAAAGGGTGTTTTTGCAGGGAGTGTTTCTATCAAAATACAAGAGATGGTGAGGGCTTTAGCCCTAAGCAAGGTTGTTAAGAAACAAAGTTGCTGCGCAGTAAAGAGATATAAAGGAAAGTTATTCCTCTACGTGCTGGTTGAGATGCCACTTGCGAGTGCCTATCTTTGTGCTTGTTATAAAGGCTAGAGTAGCCTTTATTCCTTGTGTTGTGTGTAGGAGAAGAGGCAGAGTCAGCCTTGATTCTCTCACGTACTTTTGGAGGATTTTGCGGTCTTGTTTGTACCACTTGCAGCTTAGTAGTAGATGCTCTACTGTTTGCTTAGCTCCGCAGCTGCAATAGGGGTGGTCTGCTTTGCCTATCTGGAATAGGTATGCTTTGTTGTATCCGTGGCCAAGTTTGAGCTGATAGTAGGCGCTAGCAATCTCTCTTCTTGTTCCTAGTGGGACTCTGACTTTCTTCTGAATTGACAAGCTGTACCTAGCTGAGTAGGTATTTGGATTGCGTAGGGTTGCCTGTGAGGAGTAGTTTTTGAGTTCTTTTGTCCATTCCTGCGTTGCTAGCTTCTTGATCCTGGTACTAGTCATGGCGAGGCTAGTAGAGTTCGTGGCTGGCCTCTTTTTGGCAGCTAGTTTAGCTAGACAGTCTGCTCTTTCGTTGCCTGCTATGTCTTGATGTCCAGGGACCCAGTAAATGCTGATAGTAGCTCCTTTGCTGATGACCTGTTTGGCTGCTTTTACGCAGCGTATCTGCCACGCTTGTCCAGGTAGGTTAGAGGGCGTCTTCAGTCTATAGATAGCAGCCTGGTTGTCCGCATAGATCTGAATCTCCTGGTAGGGGGCAGCTACAGTCGCAGCGTGTTCAAAGCCTCTAGTGATGCCTTCTAGCTCGCCATTGTATACAATTTGGCCTTTGCCGATGTTGTGCGTCTCGTAGTGTGTTTCTAGAGCTTGTTGAGCGTAGTCGAACGCTGCTAGGCCAATGCCAATTCCTGTCCCTTTTTGGATTGACGATGCGTCTGTGTAGATAGCGAGCATGTTGTCTCCTAGTCTTGATAGCATGTAAGCCTTGTGAGCCTCTGCTTCTTCGTCCTTGGGTAGTGTAGAGAGTGTAGCTGTATAGGGCATATTTTTGGTCCATGGCTGGTAGTGGTTTGCGAGTAGCTTCTCTTCAGGGCTTGATACAGCAGTCTGAATAGATTGAACAATTTGAGTGAGTTGCGTAGGCGGGCCTTTCTTGAGTTGGCGTCCAAGGTCTTCTACATCTGTGTCTGCGTCTGATTCTGGTTGTAGGGCTTCGTTTAGAGCTTGGATAGCGATGCGAACTAGGTGACTAGCTGGTAGCTTCCTTGCTCTGAAGGCGTATTTTCTGATAGCAGTGTTAAGCCTGATCGCTGGCGGAGATAGCGCAGCCTCTACCTCTGATGGAATCGTTGGTGAGGTGCGAAAGGTGCCTAGTATCTTTCTAAGAGCCATGTTTTGGAGTCCTTGTAGCTGCTTCTTGATGGCAGTTTGTTTTCTCCAGAAGACCTCACATCCGTAGTCTGCTACACTTGTTACACAAGCTAGATAGAGTTGCCGCATAGCGTAGGGAGAGAGTCCTCTCTCGCTGTTTGCTAGTCTGCACATCCTGTAGAAGGCTGACCTGGCCTGGCTAATCCTTATAGCAGCATGCTCCTTGAATGCGAGTGCGTTGTCAAAGTAGATGCCTAGCCATCTGACTGTCTTTTTTGGTGTGACCGTAGATTGATCTGGGAGCGTGAGTGATGCTGCGGAAGCCTTATCACTTGTGGTAAAGTGTATAAGCTCTGTTTTTGCAGCGTCAAACTGTATAGCACAGCTGGCTCCTTTGGCAAAGAGACTAGCTATGTCGCGTTCTAGCAGGCGTATGTTTTTCTGTAGGCTTGTTGAAGAAGCAGAGATGGAGAGGTCGTCCATATACGAAAGTGAGTAGTTGACGGTTGATGAAAACAGAGGTCTGATATATATCAGAAACAGAATTGGTGATACTGGGCTGCCTTGTGGGATGCCTGCTGATATGTTGCTAAAGTCTTCTGTTTCTCCATTAAACGATAGCCGAAGCTGGCGATTTGTGAGAAAAGACTGGATCCACGCTATTAGGCTGCAGGGTAGCTTTAGTTGTTGCAGGATAGCAAGTAGCTGATTCCGGGCTACGTGGTCAAAGGCTCCTTTAATGTCTAAGAAGACTGTAGAGGTAGTATGTCCCTGTTTTCTGTTTTGCTGCACTTGGTTGAGTAGGAGCAGAGACGCGTCAATCGCAGACTTCTGGATTCTACCGCCAATTTGCGAAGGATGTAGGAGGTGCGAAACCTCTGCTAGCGCGCCTAGACGTTTAGCTACTAGACGCTCTGCTACTTTTCCTAGGCAGTTGAGTAGGGCAATTACTCTGTATGCTTTAGGCGCTGAGTAGTCGGGCTTTTTAGGCTTCTTTAGAATGATGCCAGTAGCTTGCTTCCATCTACTTGGGTGATTGATTGATTGATTGATTGATTGATTAGTTTAACGTCCTATGTGAGTCGAAGACTATGGAAGACGAGAGCAGCTAAGCTGCTCTGGTAATACAAAGGGTGTTTTTGCAGGGAGTGTTTCTATCAAAATACAAGAGATGGTGAGGGCTTTAGCCCTAAGCAAGGTTGTTAGGAAAGAAAGTTGCTGCGCAGTAAAGAGATATAAAGGAAAGTTATTCCTCTACGTGCTGGTTGAGATGCCACTTGCGAGTGCCTATCTTTGTGCTTGTTATAAAGGCTAGAGTAGCCTTTATTCCTTGTGTTGTATGTAGGAGAAGAGGCAGAGTCAGCCTTGATTCTCTCACGTATTTTTGGAGGATTTTGCGGTCTTGTTTGTACCACTTGCAGCTTAGTAGTAGATGCTCTACTGTTTGCTTAGCTCCGCAGCTGCAATAGGGGTGGTCTGCTTTGCCTATCTGGAATAGGTATGCTTTGTTGTATCCGTGGCCAAGTTTGAGCTGATAGTAGGCGCTAGCAATCTCTCTTCTTGTTCCTGGTGGGACTCTGACTCTCTTCTGAATTGACAAGCTGTACCTAGCTGAGTAGGTATTTGGATTGCGTAGTGTTGCCTGTGAGGAGTAGTTTTCGAGTTCTTTTGTCCATTCCTGCGTTGCTAGCTTCTTGATCCTGGTACTAGTCATGGCGAGGCTAGTAGAGTTCGTGGCTGGCCTCTTTTTGGCAGCTAGTTTAGCTAGACAGTCTGCTCTTTCGTTGCCTGATATGTCTTGGTGTCCAGGGACCCAGTAAATGCTGATAGTAGCTCCTTTGCTGATGACCTGTTTGGCTGCTTTTACGCAGCGTATCTGCCACGCTTGTCCAGGTAGGTTAGAGGGCGTCTTCAGTCTATGGATGGCAGCCTGGTTGTCCGCATAGATCTGAATCTCCTGGTAGGGGGCAGCTACAGTCGCAGCGTGTTCAAAGCCTCTAGTGATGCCTTCTAGCTCGCCGTTGTATACAATTTGGCCTTTGCCGATGTTGTGCGTCTCGTAGTGTGTTTCTAGAGCTTGTTGAGCGTAGTCGAACGCTGCTAGGCCAATGCCAATTCCTGTTCCTTTTTGGATTGACGATGCGTCTGTGTAGATAGCGAGCATGTTCTCTCCTAGTCTTGATAGCATGTAAGCCTTGTGAGCCTCTGCTTCTTCGTCCTTGGGTAGTGTAGAGAGTGTAGCTGTATAGGGCATATTTTTGGTCCATGGCTGGTAGTGGTTTGCGAGTAGCTTCTCTTCAGGGCTTGATACAGCAGTCTGAATAGATTGAACAATTTGAGTGAGTTGCGTAGGCGGGCCTTTCTTGAGTTGGCGTCCAAGGTCTTCTACATCTGTGTCTGCGTCTGATTCTGGTTGTAGGGCTTCGTTTAGAGCTTGGATAGCGATGCGAACTAGGTGACTAGCTGGTAGCTTCCTTGCTCTGAAGGCGTATTTTCTGATAGCAGTGTTAAGCCTGATCGCTGGCGGAGGTAGCGCAGCTTCTACCTCTGATGGAATCGTTGGTGAGGTGCGAAAGATGCCTAGTATCTTTCTAAGAGCCATGTTTTGGAGTCCTTGTAGCTGCTTCTTGATGGCAGTTTGTTTTCTCCAGAAGACCTCACATCCGTAGTCTGCTACACTTGTTACACAAGCTAGATAGAGTTGCCGCATAGCGTAGGGAGAGAGTCCTCTCTCGCTGTTTGCTAGTCTGCACATCCTGTAGAAGGCTGACCTGGCCTGGCTAATCCTTATAGCAGCATGCTCCTTGAATGCGAGTGCGTTGTCAAAGTAGATGCCTAGCCATCTAACTGTCTTTTTTGGTGTGACCGTAGATTGATCTGGGAGCGTGAGTGATGCTGCGGAAGCCTTATCACTTGTGGTAAAGTGTATAAGCTCTGTTTTTGCAGCGTCAAACTGTATAGCACAGCTGGCTCCTTTGGCAAAGAGACTAGCTATGTCGCGTTCTAGCAGGCGTATGTTTTTCTGTAGGCTTGTTGAAGAAGCAGAGATGGAGAGGTCGTCCATATACGAAAGTGAGTAGTTGACGGTTGATGAAAACAGAGGTCTGATATATATCAGAAACAGAATTGGTGATACTGGGCTGCCTTGTGGGATGCCTGCTGATATGTTGCTAAAGTCTTCTGTTTCTCCATTAAACGATAGCCGAAGCTGGCGATTTGTGAGAAAAGACTGGATCCACGCTATTAGGCTGCAGGGTAGCTTTAGTTGTTGCAGGATAGCAAGTAGCTGATTCCGGGCTACGTGGTCAAAGGCTCCTTTAATGTCTAAGAAGACTGTAGAGGTAGTATGTCCCTGTTTTCTGTTTTGCTGCACTTGGTTGAGTAGGAGCAGAGACGCGTCAATCGCAGACTTCTGGATTCTACCGCCAATTTGCGAAGGATGTAGGAGGTGCGAAACCTCTGCTAGCGCGCCTAGACGTTTAGCTACTAGACGCTCTGCTACCTTTCCTAGGCAGTTGAGTAGGGCGATTACTCTGTATGCTTTAGGCGCTGAGTAGTCGGGCTTTTTAGGCTTCTTTAGAATGATGCCAGTAGCTTGCTTCCATCTACTTGGGTGGTAGCCGTGGTTGAAGAGAGCAGAGAATACCTGAAAGATAGTTTCTGGCTGTGTTTTGTAGGCGGCCGTGATTATCTCCTGGTTGATAGCGTCTGGTCCTGGACTGCTACTCTTAACTTGAGGTGAGCAGGCTGCTTGAACTTCTGCTCTAGTGAGTGCTGGCCAATCCCAATTGCCCTGTTGGTAGGTGTTCCACTGCATCGCGCTAGATGCTGGTGGAGGTGGAAAGAGCGTAGTTCTAAAGGCAGAGCATTTGCCTTGAAACGACTCTTCGAGCCTGTTTGCTGACTGGATTGCAGGGATGCTTTGACTAGCAGTCGGCTTAGTATATGCCATTGCCTTGTAGATAGACTTCGCATCCTCCTTCTCCAGAAACCGGTTCCAATGGTCCTGTTTTGCTGCTTTGATGGCTTGTAGATAGACGTTCCTAGCTAGTAGGTAGTCTCTCTTCCATAGGAAAGCTTCTGCGATAGAGGAGGCAGCTAGCTCGCGTTGGAATAAGCGTTGCTTGTTTAGCATACTGGTGCGTAGAAGCTGCAGGTCTTGGTTCCACCATGGCTTGCTCTTTGGCTGTGTAGCTAGTTGTGGGATAGCAGCTGCTGCTGCCTCTGTGATAGCAGAAGTAAATTCGTCTCCAATCTGCTCTAGTTGTTGTTGTAGAGCAGCGTTCTGCTCTTGTATAAGCAGCCTAGAGGTGGCTATAGAGGGAGTAGGGAGATTGCAGAGATTGCTAAGAGCAGGGCTATTGGCAATAGCTGCTGCAAGTGTGCTATTAAAGAGATCCCAGTCTGCTCTCTTTGTGTTGTATCTTAGCGTAGAGAGGTTGTTTTCATCTCTATTATACGCTTTGATAGCAAACAGTATGCCAAAGTGGTCGGAGCCAATATTGGGTATAACTTGCCAGTCTTCGATCTTGCCCACTAGGTCTGGGGTAGCAAAGGCTAGGTCTAGTACGCTTTCTCTACTCATGTTTGAGCGGAAGAAAGTGCCTTCTCCAGGTGTGTTTAGTAGGTCTAGATTTTGACGTTCAATCCAGTCTACAAACAAGCTAGCTCTAGAAGAGGTAGTGGCTAGCTGAGGGTCCCACCAGGGGTGATGTGTGTTGAAGTCGCCTAGTAGGATAGAGGATGGTAGAAGAGTGTTTGGAAGCAGCATCATTCTAAAGAAGCCTAAAAAGCCCGACTACTCAGCGCCTAAAGCATACAGAGTAATTGCCCTACTCAACTGCCTAGGAAAAGTAGCAGAGCGTCTAGTAGCTAAACGTCTAGGCGCGCTAGCAGAGGTTTCGCACCTCCTACATCCTTCGCAAATTGGCGGTAGAATCCAGAAGTCTGCGATTGACGCGTCTCTGCTCCTACTCAACCAAGTGCAGCAAAACAGAAAACAGGGACATACTACCTCTACAGTCTTCTTAGACATTAAAGGAGCCTTTGACCACGTAGCCCGGAATCAGCTACTTGCTATCCTGCAACAACTAAAGCTACCCTGCAGCCTAATAGCGTGGATCCAGTCTTTTCTCACAAATCGCCAGCTTCGGCTATCGTTTAATGGAGAAACAGAAGACTTTAGCAACATATCAGCAGGCATCCCACAAGGCAGCCCAGTATCACCAATTCTGTTTCTGATATATATCAGACCTCTGTTTTCATCAACCGTCAACTACTCACTTTCGTATATGGACGACCTCTCCATCTCTGCTTCTTCAACAAGCCTACAGAAAAACATACGCCTGCTAGAACGCGACATAGCTAGTCTCTTTACCAAAGGAGCCAGCTGTGCTATACAGTTTGACGCTGCAAAAACAGAGCTTATACACTTTACTACAAGTGATAAGGCTTCCGCAGCATCACTCACGCTCCCAGATCAATCTACGGTCACACCAAAAAAGACAGTCAGATGGCTAGGCATCTACTTTGACAACGCACTCGCATTCAAGGAGCATGCTGCTATAAGGATTAGCCAGGCCAGGTCAGCCTTCTACAGGATGTGCAGACTAGCAAACAGCGAGAGAGGACTCTCTCCCTACGCTATGCGGCAACTCTATCTAGCTTGTGTAACAAGTGTAGCCGACTACGGATGTGAGGTCTTCTGGAGAAAACAAACTGCCATCAAGAAGCAGCTACAAGGACTCCAAAACATGGCTCTTAGAAAGATACTAGGCACCTTTCGCACCTCACCAACGATTCCATCAGAGGTAGAGGCTGCGCTACCTCCGCCAGCGATCAGGCTTAACACTGCTATCAGAAAATACGCCTTCAGAGCAAGGAAGCTACCAGCTAGTCACCTAGTTCGCATCGCTATCCAAGCTCTAAACGAAGCCCTACAACCAGAATCAGACGCAGACACAGATGTAGAAGACCTTGGACGCCAACTCAAGAAAGGCCCGCCTACGCAACTTACTCAAATTATTCAATCTATTCAGACTGCTGTATCAAGCCCTGAAGAGAAGCTACTCGCAAACCACTACCAGCCATGGACCAAAAATATGCCCTATACAGCTACACTCTCTACACTACCCAAGGACGAAGAAGCAGAGGCTCACAAGGCTTACATGCTATCAAGACTAGGAGACAACATGCTCGCTATCTACACAGACGCATCGTCAATCCAAAAAGGGACAGGAATTGGCATTGGCCTAGCAGCGTTCGACTACGCTCAACAAGCTCTAGAAACACACTACGAGACGCACAACATCGGCAAAGGCCAAATTGTATACAATGGGGAGCTAGAAGGCATCACTAGAGGCTTTGAACACGCTGCGACTGTAGCTGCCCCCTACCAGGAGATTCAGATCTATGCGGACAACCAGGCTGCTATCCATAGACTGAAGACGCCCTCTAACCTACCTGGACAAGCGTGGCAGATACGCTGCGTAAAAGCAGCCAAACAGGTCATCAGCAAAGGAGCTACTATCAGCATTTACTGGGTCCCTGGACATCAAGACATAGCAGGCAACGAAAGAGCAGACTGTCTAGCCAAACTAGCTGCCAAAAAGAGGCCAGCCACGAACTCTACTAGCCTCGCCATGACTAGTACCAGGATCAAGAAGCTAGCAACGCAGGAATGGACAAAAGAACTCAAAAACTACTCCTCACAGGCAACACTACGCAATCCAAATACCTACTCAGCTAGGTACAGCTTGTCAATTCAGAAGAGAGTCAGAGTCCCACCAGGAACAAGAAGAGAGATTGCTAGCGCCTACTATCAGCTCAAACTTGGCCACGGATACAACAAAGCATACCTATTCCAGATAGGCAAAGCAGACCACCCCTATTGCAGCTGCGGAGCTAAGCAAACAGTGGAGCATCTACTACTAAGCTGCAAGTGGTACAAACAAGAACGCAAAATCCTCCAAAAATACGTGAGAGAATCAAGGCTGACTCTGCCTCTTCTCCTACACACAACACAAGGAATAAAGGCTACTCTAGCCTTTATAACAAGCACAAAGATAGGCACTCGCAAGTGGCATCTCAACCAGCACGTAGAGGAATAACTTTCCTTTATATCTCTTTACTGCGCAGCAACTTTGTTTCCTAACAACCTTGCTTAGGGCTAAAGCCCTCACCATCTCTTGTATTTTGATAGAAACACTCCCTGCAAAAACACCCTTTGTATTACCAGAGCAGCTTAGCTGCTCTCGTCTTCCATAGTCTTCGACTCACATAGGACGTTAAACTAATAAAAAAAAAAAAAAAAAAAAAAAAAAAAAAAAAAGTGTTTGAAGCAGTGCTCTTTCAATAGTATTTGCTAAGGAGCCCTGCTGGTCTTGCTCGTTGTAGAGGTTGTAGATGTGGAAGGTAGAGCTTCTTGTCTTAACTGCTACTGCTAGGTAGTCTGGATCGGCTACTAGGTTTTGCAGAGGGCTTATCTGGGCCTGTAGAGCGCGAGAAAAGTAGATAAGAACGCGGGGCGTAGTGACGGATGAGGTAGAGTCGGTAGAAGCTGTGTAAACGCAGGGTGGTTTACTGAGCGCGTTTCTGAGAAATCTAAAGGTGTTTGGTGCGATGAGACAAGCCAAGGCTCTTGTACAATAACAAGATCAATGGCTAGTTCTATTGCCATTTGAAGAGCGCTCTCAGTAGCCTGAGCGCTCTTGTTTAGATTAATCTGGAGGATTCGTAGGTTGTCTAGCATTCTGTGGTGGTTGGCGTGTTTAATGTGGCAGTGTAGATCTCGCACTGCTTGCTGTCTGCTGTGTGTGCCTTTTTGCAGTTTGCGCACACAGGTAGTGTGTGTATGCAGGTTTTGCCTTTGGCGCCGCAGGTGTTGCATCTATGTTGAGCTGTGGCGTGCGGCTCTGCACATATTTTGCAGGTAGTGTTGTGTAGGCACCTAGTCTCTAGGTGACCAAAACGTTGACACTTCTGGCACTGTGTTGAGGCAGGCGTTGAGTACAGCTTCTCTACTCTCACGCTGATACCTAGTAGGTAGAGCTTGCCTCTGATAGCTCTTGTCGCTTCTTGTTCTGTTGCAAAAGCGATGCACACTGATCCTACGTGCTGAGTTTGTCTTCTCTCTCTACTAGTAAGCCAGTAGGGGTTGCCTACAATCTGAAAGCCTCTGTTGAAGGTAGAGATCTCTTTTTTTAGCACCTCTAGGCTCTCATTTGTAGAGAAGGAGGTTGGAATATTGTGTAGCACTACTTTGTGCCAAGGCTGGATAGGTAGCGCCTCTGTAAAAGCGGTGATGTTCCTCCAGATATCTATGTTTTCAAGTAGATATTTGGCGCTGAAGGAGGGCGTAGTAGTAAGTACGATGTTCTTCTTTATGCTAGTAGTTACTGATACTACAACAGGGGAGCTTACTCCTTTGCTAGCGAAGGCCTGATTAAAAGCATTGCGCATAGTGAGAGAGTCAAAGGAGTTTGCAGTAGAGTATCTACTAGTTTGCTGGTCTTGAAGTAGAACTAGTTGGCGAGTGCTAAGCGAGTTCTTGGTGCAGGGATGGGTGTCTTCTTCTTAGCAACTGTTTGCCAGTCTGTTTTTAGGTGACTGTTTGCAGCAGCCGCAGTAGCGTATGAGGGAGCCGTGGTAGTAGAGGCAGGAGTCGAGGCAGAAGTAGAGGCAGAAGTCGCGGCAGAAGTCGAGGCAGAGGTCGAGGCAGAAGTCAAGGCAGAAGTCGAGGCAGAAGTAGAAGCAGTGGGTGTAGGGCGGTTAGGCGGAGATCGAGTGGCGTTTTCTAACGCTGGCTTTTGGAGGAGCTTGACCTTTGTTCCAATTGCTCTAGACACAGATTCAAGGCTTGATACTTGAGAGGCTAAGATAGAGACACCTTGTTTGTTGACTCTGTTGTTCTCTGTGTAGTCTCTGAAGACTTCTAGCAGATCTAGCAGGTCTGTTTGGGTCTTGCGAGATGTAGCGAGGGCAGAGGCTTGGATTACCATGCTTCTGGCGATACTGAGAGCTTCTTCACAGTGCTAGCTAGCTGGCGTCTGAGCTAGAGGTCTGCTGGCAGCTGAGAATTGGAAAGGAGCTGGTCTTTGGGCGTCAGGGGTAGCAGATCTACTGCTAACAGTTCGTTTGTTGGTAGTAGCAGTAGCTACATTGGCAGTAAAAGGCGTATCTAGGTTGAGATGGGCGTCGCGTTGAATCTGGCGCTCCTAGAGGGTCTGGGGAGCTAGGGACGTTTAGGTCCATCTCTACTATAGACTCTGTGTCTACAGCGTCTAGTGTAGATACGCTAGAAGCTGGCGGGCTTCTAGCGCTCTCATGTGATCCAGGGTCCAGAATGTCCATAGGTCCAGGTGATAGGTTTCCTTCTCTTTTATTTGACAAAGAAATAGTTGAAATGACTAGAAGAAAGCTTGTTTTTGCACAGATAGAGGTACCTAGTCTCTATCAGCTTTTCAGAGCTGAAAAACAGGGAAAAAGGCGTCTTAGTTTTACTCGTTTTGCTCCTCTCTCTTCTTACTAGCCTAACTAGTAGACCTCTAGGAATTGATTAGGAGTAAAATAGCAGAAAACTAAGCAAAAGGCTGCAGTATGGTGTGTTGTGTCCAATTTGCGGTGGTTTGTGGTGGATCGTGCTTTTGCTGATAAGATAAGAGCGGTCTGTGCGCAGAACGTGAAAACTCAGAAGAGCGTGGTCCAATTTGCGGTGGTTTGTGGTGGATCGTGCTTTTGCTGATAAGATAAGAGCGGTCTGTGCGCAGAACGTGAAAACTCAGAAGAGCGTGAACTGTAGGTTTGCACCTGGCTGCGCTCCTCTACCACGAGCCTAGAGGCTGTGAGAGTGATAAGAGAGCTTCTCTGTGTTGTACTGCGATGGATTGTAATTATTTTGGGATGCTGGAGGCGCTGGTTTCGATTTTGCTGACCCGGCAATTGTCGTGTTGTGGTGCAATCTACTTGGGTGGTAGCCGTGGTTGAAGAGAGCAGAGAATACCTGAAAGATAGTTTCTGGCTGTGTTTTGTAGGCGGCCGTGATTATCTCCTGGTTGATAGCGTCTGGTCCTGGAGTGCTACTCTTAACTTGAGGTGAGCAGGCTGCTTGAACTTCTGCTCTAGTGAGTGCTGGCCAATCCCAATCGCCCTGTTGGTAGGTGTTCCACTGGATCGCGCTA
Organism: Lizonia empirigonia; assembly: GCA_009982855.1. Taxonomy (NCBI): domain Eukaryota; kingdom Fungi; phylum Ascomycota; class Dothideomycetes; family Pseudoperisporiaceae; genus Lizonia; species Lizonia empirigonia. The sequence goes on from JAADKA010000183.1 coordinate 16,706, forward strand.
GATGCTGGTGGAGGTGGAAAGAGCGTAGTTCTAAAGCAGAGCATTTGCCTTGAAACGACTCTTCGAGCCTGTTTGCTGACTGGATTGCAGGGATGCTTTGACTAGCAGTCGGCTTAGTATATGCCATTGCCTTGTAGATAGACTTCGCATCCTCCTTCTCCAGAAACTGGTTCCAATGGTCCTGTTTTGCTGCTTTGATAGCTTGCAGATACGCGTTTCTAGCTAC